>VXBP01001832.1:111949-358673 GCA_013400115.1 Rhinopomastus cyanomelas | reverse complement strand
TCTCTGCCCAGCTCTCCAGCCTGTCCAGGTCCCACTACATGGCAGCACAGTCTGCTGGGGTGTCGGCGACACCACCCAGCTTTGTGTCATCAGCAAAATTGCTGACAGTGCACCCTAATCCCTCATCCAAGTCATTAATTAATAGATTGAATAGGACTGGTCTCAGTACCGACCCTTGGGGGCTCCACTAGATACAGGCCTCCATCTAGACTCTGTCCCATTAACCACTACCCTCTGGCTTCTGTTCTGCAGCCAGTTCATGATCCACCTCACTACCCAATCGTCTAGATATGATAGATAGATACAATAGATATATACAATAGATAGATAGATAGATAGATCGATAGGTGGCATGGCAGATAACGGTTAGAGTACATAAATTCTGTGTCTGCTGAAAATCAGAAAATAACTGGGTTTGTTTTCTGTCAAAAGTTAAATTTTGCCTGTTGAGAAGTATTTAAGGTTGAGGTGAGTCCACACCGGATACAATTTATTGGAAAGGGAAACAAACTTTGAATAAAGTAAAGCTATGGAACCTCTATTTCTTCATTCCTTTGAAAGTTCACTGTGTGATGAATCATTTTAAGGCCCAGAAAAAATTGACTTTAGTTTGACAGCAGAGAGATATCTACGGTAATTCCATGTTTTAGAACAAGATAGCTGCACAAAGGAATGATGTATGGGAAAGGTATAAAACACACAGAGTAACCACTGACTAAATCCTCCCTGACTAAAGCATCCCTAATTCAAACTTTTATGGATTAGGGCTGGAATGGCTAGAGCTGCCAACACTGGCTTCGGCCCAGCTACATGATGTACCGAGCATTAATTTAGTAGAAAGAAGTTTGGGTGGGTTTAATTAAGGCCCTTGCCAAGATACAGCGACCTGTTGAAAGTGAGGAAAGTGCAATGATGTGGCCTGACGTGGGTGAATCAGTAAAAAGGCATGAGGCAGTCCCCCGGACTGGTCTGTGTGGTTGTAGCACTGTCCAGTACAACAGGGCCATAGCAGTATGTTCCCCTTTTCCTTCCAACAGGCTTTCACCATCATGGATCAGAACAGGGACGGCTTTATTGACAAAGCGGACTTGCGAGACACGTTTGCTGCACTGGGTAAGCCAGCAGTGACAAGGACGCACTTCAAAGAAATGCAGTTTGAATTTGAAGTGCGTAAGGAAAGTTTGTCTTAGAAAGCAGCGGAGCAAGTAATGAGATGCACAGGAAGCGACAGGAAACCTGCTCAGTTTAATCTCTCTCCTTTATGGTAGTTTCTGTCTTACTACATAGCTCCAGCTGGCAAGTCTCCAGAGCAGCCTCTTTCAGAACTGGAATGAAGGCCTCTCAGGGACTCGCTGTTGGGTGCACGAGAGCTGTGCAGCTGGCAGGTCTCCAAAGGCACTGATCCCTCCCCTGTGACTATTTCATAAAAAGCCCACCCAAGCAGGGGTCCATGCCAGGCATTTCTGATTTGCCTCTGAATCCAGGCTTCTCAAGCGTTTTCATCTGGAGCCATGCAATACCAAGCAAGTTAAGGCTGCTGTCATGGCCTGGCTGCCCGCTGCCCACACAGAAGTAGGACTCCATGCTAGGCTCTGTGCTGCGTGCTTTCACGGGATTAGCTGTTGTCCAGTCCATGCGTGCCACGACCCTGATAATATCACACAGATGAAGCAAATCTTCCCAAGGAAAGGAAAAATCAAAATGCTCATGATCCTAAACCTGGAATTGTACTCTTGTTGCAACGTTTAGGGCTTGAACAGCGATGTAGGCATTTAGGCTTTTGCCATCTGGATCTTATTAAAATGGGTTTGATAAGGATCTTTAGTGCTCCCCAGGGTGGAATCAGATGCCAGTAGAGTCGGCGCAAAGAGCAGAAGCTCCCAAACTCTTTATTGTGACAGTGACGTTTGCAAACTTTGGCCTGTAGCTACTGTTACCCTCAAATATTTATTTCTTAAGGCCTAGTTCTGGTGTCTTTCCTGTTCAGTGCGGCCTTTCAGTGCCTATAAGGTACCGTCACAGCAAATTACCACTCAGTTTACCGGGGTTGCCAGGGCCTACGTTTTCACCAGTGGGACTGCATAAGGATGAGAAAGGGATCTGACTACTGAGAAAAGGCACTGCACTATACAGGAGGGCAAAGACAGACCTTACATTCACTTCAGCCACTTTGAACTCTGATGCAGTAATGTCACTGGGGCTTGGAACTCCCCTGAGGTAAAAACCCCAGAAATGTAGCCCAGTTTGTTTGGAAATGCCCCTTCTTTGGCCCACTGCTGGCCACGTCTGTGTTATCTATCCTTCTAACTCCTTTAGTCACCCTTTGATCTCAGAGACATCTCTGCCAATTTGTTTTACACTGGAGTATTCTGGAGTTGTGTTCTACCATGTTATGAGCAAAGTCACACAGAGTCTTGAGCTCCCCAGTGGGAGGAGATGAATAGGAATCGTTTTTTGAAACACAATTTATGATTTATTATGAAAAATGATCTTTGCTGCAGGTCGTCTGAATGTCAAGAATGAAGAGCTTGAAGAAATGGTGAAGGAGGCGCCAGGTCCTATTAACTTCACTGTCTTCCTTACTATGTTTGGGGAAAAGCTGAAAGGTAAGTACCTTTGGGGGATTGGAGAGGTATCTGTCAAAGATCCTCAGCACAGAAATATCTCAGCACATTGCGAATTCTAATAATGTACCCACAGAACAGTGCTTAAAGGCAGGGAGTGATCTTCATTTTTGCAGGCAGAGCTGATGTATGAAAAGGATAAGGGATGGTCCAGAGGACAATTCAAAGGTGTGATTTCAGCTTCCATAAGCTAACATGAAAGTGGTGTGCTGAGGTCCAGAAAGTGGTGAATACGCAGCAGCCTGGAGCAGAGTGCTGTTGTCTGTTGCTCATGCTACAGTGGTATCACTCCCAGTGTTAGCTGGTTTTAAAGTATTTTCAGTATTTCTGAAAAAAAAAGCCTTTCTGCATTCCTACAGTTCATTATGCAGACATGACCTGTGCATCATCCTGGCAGTTACAAGACATGAAGGAGCAACAAGGCCTTCCCTCATTTACTGTGTTATCGTAACCTGGTGTCCCAGCCACGCTTTCACTTGAGGTCAATAGTGATTTTGTCACTGGATAAAAATTTTGCTGAATAACTCTGAATGCAGTGGAGAAATTGAAATAATTTAATCTCAGTGGATTTACAGTGGCAGAGGGAGATGACTTTTGTCCATATATCGGGGTCACTGCAGGGAGGTCAGAAAATATGAGTACTAAATTTATTGTTTGACTTCATAATTTAGTCATGTCTTTTATACTGTTAATGGCTAGAAACTGCAAGAGAGGGAGTGTGAGGCCAGGAGAAACCTCTAGTCAGCTTCCTGTGTGCGTTAGAAACAGGTGAAAGCCTTGACCTCCAAGGCATGGTTAGCCTTGGCTAAAGCACATTCTGGAAGTTTGTTAAAGTAATGAATAGACAAATGAAGAAAACCTGATCCTATCTTCTTCAAAGCATTTATTGTGTCACTGCTGGACTCTGTATTGCTGAGCACATTTTCAGTGAAGGACTTTCTACACTTGGAAAAGAAAACAGAGGTCCAAAGGAAAGAATTAGTATGATCAGACCTCAAATAACTCTGGTATAGCTAAGGAGCATTGCATGTCTGGGAAGCGTAAGTGGTGATGGAGAATGCAGTAGATTGACACTGAGGGGAGACTTATTACTCAGTCACTGATCAGCCTTGATCATCTTTACATTTCAAAAGTCATCTTGCAAAGGAGGTTGTGTTCTTCTCCATAATCCTCCTTCTGTGATATGTGACTTCTTGCAGGGTGTCCCTCTACCCATTCCTACTTATTTGTGACACTTAGGATCACACAGAGCATGGAAATGAGCTCTTCTTCCTTTCCCCTCTTCCCTCTTGTCTCTTTTTGGTTGCTGAAACTGGCAAAGTGTCTGGCTCTGCCAGTTGCGTGGCCCGAGGCCAGATCCAGCGCAGGAAGGTGAATGGCAGAACATACTCCTCTTGTCTGCAGGTTTCCTGTTGGCTACTAGTGGAGGAGGAAGGTTTTTTTCATTCCCATTCCATGAACGGAAAATCACAGCTGTGCTTGTCATGCCCTTCTAGTTGGGTTTGTCATGCAAAGGAAGCAGAGCCAAAAGACTGCACATTCCCAATCAAAACTAATTGGGATGAAGAGCCTTTGTAGTGCAATTAGAAAGGGAGAAAGGCGGGAGGAAGTGGAGATGGCAATTTCACAACACTTTATTAGCTAAGTACAGCTTGGAGAATTTGGCGAAAGGTGTGTTCTAAGTAAAATTTGTGCTGCAATTGATTTCCGTCATAGAGGGGGACCATGGGATTTTCTGCACAAGCTTTAGCTTTATATATATTGAGATGATGATGCCAGATGAACAGCTAACAAAACTGGGTTTATGTTAATGCCAACCACATGGAGCTGTTTCTACAGGGAGTCAGAATAATGCAATTTGTACAGAAAACAAAGATGCCGCACATCAAAGAAACCACTTTATTTACCAGCTAATCAATAAAGAATGCCTGTTGCATTGCTTCTTTTCAAAGCCAAAGTCCAAGGATATGACAGAGTGGAAAATGTAAAACAGAGTAAGGAAAAAACATTCCCCCCACAGTGGTGACTACTTAACATACAGACGTTTCCTTGGAGCTAGAAGACATTTCTCTTCACGGGACAATCAAAACACTCATTAAATACCAACACTCTTTGTATTGATGCTGTTTTAATTGCAGGTCGAGTACATTGCCTATAGCTTGGCAAAAATATGTATGTGGAGTGGGTGATGGTATGGTGGCCACATAGCCTTAGGTTTGGTTGCTGTTGTATTGACTAAGATGCTAGAACTAATCCTTGAGAAACCTTTTAAACAAAGCAAACTAAGAAGACAGCAGCAGTGTACAGAGTGATGAGAACTGGAAGCCCCCACTGGGGCTATCTCATTCTATCTCTGCCAAAATTTTTAAACTTCATTTCTTGGCACTATTATCTTTTTTTTAAACTATGTTTAAATATTTCAGCACTCCTGGTACCTTCATTTGTCCATGGGTCAGTCTTCCTCCTTGTAAATTTGGTTTTCTACAGCTATAATTAATGATTTGCATTATATATGTTAATGCAATAGTTTGGCATCCTAGGGAACAGTCAGAAACAGTTCCTTCAGCATGGGCTGAAAATGACTGTGAGAGTACTTGGATTCTTCAGGGCTACAGAACATGCAGAAACTCCAGACAAGATCAAGACACCATGAAAGCTAGTCCCTAACCCCACATTTTTCCAGTCTAAATTGATGGGACAGATAAAGATGGAAAAAAAGGAAGACTCTTGCTATAATTTTGCTGCCGGGAACAGAGTAGGGAAATTAAAGTCACAGTGTCATAGAATCATTAAGGTTGGAAGAGACCTACTAGATCAGCCAGTCCAACCATCAACCCAACCCCACCCTGCCCACTGAACTCTGTTCCCAGGGCCACATCTACTCAGTTTTTGAACCCCTCCAGGGACAGCAGCTCCATCACCTCCCTGGGCAGCCTGTTCCAACCCCTGACCACTCTGTCAGAGAGGAAACTTCCCCTGATGTCCAATCTAACCCTCCCCTGGCACAACTTGAGTCTATATCTTCTTGTTCTATTGCTGGTGTCTTGGGAGAGGATACCAACCTCCTCACCTCTACAACCTCCTTTGACATAGATGTAAACAGCAATAAGGTCTCTCCTCAACCTCCCAGTTCCCTCAGCCTCTCTCCGTGACACCTGTCCTCCAGGCCCTTCACCAGATTCATTCCCCTTCTTTGGACCCACTCCAGTACCTCAATGTCCTTCTTGTATTGAGGGGCCAAAGCTAGACACAATACTCAAGATGAGGCCTCACTAGTGATGAGCATGGATGATGATAGTTTTCTTGATCCTTCTGGCCACACTATTGCTGGTGCAGGCCATGATGCTGTTGGCCTTCTTGGTCACCTGGGCACCCTGCTGGCTCCTATTCAGCCACTGCCAGTCAACAACCCCCAGATCCTTTTCCTCTTAGCAGTTCTTCAGCCAGTCTGCTCCAGGCCCGTAGCTGCAGGGGGCTGTTGTGATCAAAGAGTAGGACCCAGCATTTTGCCTTATTAAACCTCAAACAACTGACCTAAGCCTATCGATCCAGCTTGGCCAGGTCCCTCCGCAGAGCTGTCCTAATCTCCAGTAGATGGACACACCCACTCCTCTTGGCATCATCTGCAAGCTTGCTGAGGGTGCCTTCAATCCCCTCATCCAGATCATTGATAAAAATGTGAACGAGACTGACCCCAGCACTGAAAGTATGTGGCCCAGCCAAGAGGAAAGGCAAAATCATCTTGGAGGCATAGCTTAGTGCTTTGAACCATCCTGTTCTATAAATGAAGCAATGAAGACACACTGAAGTGTCTGTACGTGGTACAGGACATAAGTGCAGATCACCATTCTACAGTGACCGCCTTGTTTCCTTTGCATTCCATTGACACTCTGATTTTATGATGACATCCATTTCCTTTAGTGGGGGAAATAACCTCTTCTCTCTATAGCGAATAACAAGCAACATCACATAGAGTTTTTACAAGGAATGTATAGTGAAAGATTAAAGGAAGCCAGTGAGGGAAACAGTGTTCCTGGCAGCCTGTCATAAGAGCTGTGCCTCAGGGCTCGGTGTTGGGACAATCTCTGTTCAACATCTTCATTGATGATCTTGGTAAGGTAAGAGTGTGTCATTAGTAAGTTTGCAGATGACACCAAGTTAGGTGGGAGTGTTCATCTGCAAGAGGGTAGGGAGGCTCTTCAGAGAGACTTGGATAGATCAGAGCGATGAGCCAATGTTAATGGCAGGACCTTCTATAAGGCCAAGTGCCAGGTCCTGCACTTGGGCCACAACAACCCCCTGCAGCATTACCGGCTTGGGGAGGTGTGGCTGGAGAGCTGTCTGACAGAGAGGGACCTGGGGGTTCTAGTTGACAGGAAGAGGAATGTGAGCCAGCAGTGTGCCCAGGTGGCCAAGAAGGCCAATGGCATCCTGGCTTGTATTATAAATAGTGTGGCCAGCAGGAGTAGGAATGTTATTGTCCCCCTGTACTCTACACTGGTGAGGCCACATCTTAAGTATTGTGTCCAGGTTTGGGCATCTCAATACAAGAGACATGTGGAGGTGCTGGAGCGGGTGCAGAGGAGGGCAACTAAGCTGGTGAAGGGCCTGGAGAATAAACCTTATGAGGAAGGACTGAAATTGCTGGGGCTGAAAGGAGACCTCATCACTTTGGCCACAACAATCCCATGCAGAGCTACAGGCTGGGGTCGGAGTGGCTGGAGAGCAGCCAAACAGAAAGGGACCTGGGGGTGCTGATTGATACCCGCATGAACATGAGCCAGCAGTGTGCCCAGGTGGCCAAGAGGGCCAATGGCATCCTGGCCTGCATCAGGAATGGTGTGGCCAGCAGGAGCAGGGAGGTCATTCTGCCCCNATACTGTGATACTGTGATACTTTCTACAGCTACCTGAAGGGACTTTGTGGAGAAGTTGGTGCACGTCTCTGCTCACAAGCGATTAGTGATAGAACAAGAGGGAATGGGTTCAAGTTACAACAGGGTAGGTTTAGACTAAATATTAGGAAGAATTTTTTCACAGAAAGGATGGTCAAGCACTGGAATGGAATTCCCAGGGAGGTGGTTGAGTTGCTGTCCCTGGGTGTGTTTAAGGATTGTTTGGATGAGGTGTTGAGGGATATGGTTTAAGGGTGAACTTGTAAGGTAGGGTAGATGGTTGGACTCCATGATCCCAGGGGTCTTTTCCAGCCCAGAGTGATTCTGTGATTCTGTGTGTTTTATTTTCATTTCTGAAAGCCACTAATCCACTGGGTAATAATATTGAGACCAGTTCCTGGAAGTTTCTCTCCTGCAGATAGGGAATAGATATGAGTTGTTGTTTTTAAGCTTTTAAGTATTGAACTGTTCACCTCTGTTGTTTATCTGACATGACAAATGCTGCCAACTTAAGGAACCTTTGTCTTCAAACCTGTAACTACAGAATTCGTCATTTTGCACAGTTTTTAAGTGAATGCAATTACTTAGCAAGTGTTCTATAGCTATTGAACTACATCTACGTGTCTGAATTACATTTCATTAATTTTAGGCACCGATCCAGAAGAAACCATTCTGAATGCTTTTAAGATTTTCGACCCAGAAGGAAAAGGCCACATAAAGGCAGACTAGTAAGTTGATTTTAAATCCTTAAAAATAATAATAGTAAAATCATACGTTTAAAGAACTGCTTGAAATCTGTATTTTTCACAGTATTTTAAGAGACAGAGGAACAGTCAGACAGAGAAAAGTTTAGCTTTGTGAGCCGGAGTTAAAAGTCTGAACTATTCAATGAATGTATTTGTACACCATATAGAGATGTTATTGTCTTCAGACACTGCAAGAGGCAGCAGAAATACAATCACATGTCGTCCATTAGATAGCCTTTTTTGAAGGTCTGGGTATAAATCAACACATGGCTCTTTGTAGATTAACTCCACATGTAAAATTAAAAGGAATGTCTGGTGCCTGACAGAGAGCTTGTTTGAACTGGGAAAACTGGTCCCTTTTTCAAAAAAGTGATTGATATCATTAACTCTGGGAAGTGGTTTCAGTGAGGGCATTTTCCTTGTTATGTGTTTACTGTTGGAGATTTCTGCTTCTAGACAGTAACTTGCTGTGAAGTTACAGCAGATTTGGTGACAACCAAACTAAATACTACTGCTAGTAAGATGTAAATTGGTAAATGAGAAGCTCAACATGAGTTGGAATGGGTGAGTGAAGTGCAGAAAGCCAACCATGTCTTGGGCTGGATCAAAGGAAGCATCACCAGCAGTTCAAGGAAGAGGATGCTTCCCCTCTAGTCTGCTCTTGTGACACCTTACCTGCAGTGCTGCATCCAGTTCTGGAGCCCCAAATACAAGGAGGACATGGAACTGCTAGATTGAGTCCAGAGGAGGCTGCAGGGTGATCAGAGGGCTGGAGCACCTCTGCTGTAGGGAAAGGCTGTCCACCCTGGAGAAGAGAATGTTCTGGGGGAACCTTATAGCAGCTCCCAGTGTCTGAAGGGGTTACAGGAAAGCTGGAGAGAAACTTTTTACAATGAAGTCTAGTGATAAGAAGACAGTTTCAAACCAAAAGAGAGTAGATTTAGATTAGATCTTAGGAAGAAATTCCTCCCTGTGAGAGTGCTAAGGCCATGGAACAGGCTGTCCAGTGAGGTTGTGGCTGCTTCATCCCTGGAAGTGTCCAAGTCCAGGTTGGATGGGGCTCTGGGCAGCTTGGTCTTGTGAGAGGTGTCCCTGCTCATGACAGGGGGTTGGAACTAGATGAGGTCTCAGGCCCCTTTCAACATAAAACATTCTGTGATTCTGTTATTCTATGAAAAAAAAACAAAGTGAAAGGACTCTGTGTGCTAGTTACATGAATGTAAATCCTCACAGCACTGTTGCTGTGTAAGCAGCCCTTCAGATAAAACAGATGAAAGATATCAAACAAGGGCTGTGAATGTGAGTGTCTGACCTATGGCTGCAGTGACCTAAGACAGTGTATGTATGAGGATATTTGAGAGTCCTATTATGGTAAGCTTTATGCAAAACAAGAACAAAGAGAAAGTATTTTCACTAAAGACCTTTCAAATTAATTAAAACACAAAAAAGTGGATATAGCAAACAATCAGAAAGAGCAGAGGGCTCAGTCGCCCAACTGGGTTAATATTATCCAAACATAAAAGTGTGTCAGGAGTGACTCAAACAATCAAAATAAAATGCAGCCTGTTGCCAAATAGGCCAGATCACATGGTGGTGAAATCATGGCTTTGAAATGCAACCTTCTGATAATGCAAACCCCGTGAAATGTTATGTTTCCCACCGCTATCTGTAACAATATACTGCATACAAAATCTGCAGCATGCCACCCTGTTTCCAGTTCTGCATTCCTTGGATGCTGAAGCCAGTTGGAATTTGGGGCAAATTAGGAATGTAGTGTCACACTCCAAAATGAAGATGAGAGAGAAATTTTTTCTTTTTGCTTGATGGAAAAGGTCAATCTTGTTCCCACCCCCACTGTACTGCTAACATTAGACAATTGTTTTAGTTCATCACCACAACAGAGCATGTTTACTTATTAGAACAGAGGGTAATGTTGATCATTACTGAGCAAACCATTAAATCAATTCTGTCAAGGTCTTTGAGGTTTAACTTCTATTCACATGCTTCCAAAATTTAGACGTTTGAAGGTTTTGAGATAAATTTTATGTTGGCTCATACAGCCATTTCTATATGACTGTTAATGTTAATAAATAAGATTTCTCTGTATTAAAAAAAATGTGGAATATTTCTCTCCAAAACCAGACATGTTGACCTATTAATCAGAAATTGTTTTTATTTTCATAGAGTTACCATTCTTCTGGGGATTTTTATGTTTCTTCCCTCTCTATGTTTTCACCTCTAGTCTGGAAATGAGTCACTCAGTCCATCTGATGGCAGCTGGGATGGAGCCTTCTAGCCTTTCCAGAAGCTCCATGAGTTTATCACTTACTTCCAAATTCAAAGGCAGACTTTGTTTGTCTGCATCATTGTGCCACACCTAGAATCCTTCCTACAGCCCGACAGCAAAAAGAGAAAATGCTTTAGGTCACATTCTCAGCTGGTGTCAACCGGCCTGGAGTATGGAAAGGTTGGATGATTCAGCGCTGAATGCCATTTGTTGGACAGAGTGAGTCAGGCCGACACTGACAGTGTCTAATGCTGAGGCCAACAAAACTTTTCAGATTGGTACCAGATGAAAACGGACCCAGGGCCTTTATGTGTGTGCTGGACCTTTGAAGGTTAGTCTGGCTGAGTGAGCTGTGAGCAAATCACCACTCATTTCAAGTCACCTGTAGAAAGGGCAAATGTGGTGGAAAGTGACAGGAATTTCACAAACTGTTTATGACAAGTTTTTGAAAACATAAGAATGCAACTAACTTTTTGCAACTGGAGAAGGAAGTGATGTCAACCAGACAGTTCTCTCTCAAGAGAGAACATTTAGACTTTCACGTCAAGACAAATGGACATTCTGTTTTGCCCAGAAGACTTTGATTTTATTTTATTTTTTCATGAGCAAATCACTGTTGTAAAAAAGAAAATACACTAAGAAAAAGTGAATAATCTCTGCCTTGGAAATTCTGAGTGTTTGTTTTCCTATAAAATAAATAATAGAAAATGTGAATAGATCCATAACTTGGTCCTTCTTCCTTAAGAGTGTGCCAGAGGCTACTGGGCTGTGCATAAGAAAGTTATAATTCGATATTTGATCTTTTCTTCTTTCCTAAATACTTTAATATGTGAATAGAAGACACACAGTGCCCAGATCTTTTTTTAATTTAGTCTTGTTTGTAATGGAGCTTATTTGTGGCTTCTGACAAAACTGCTAAGCTCTTCCTTCTACTCACCAAACTCCTTTCTGTATCACACTTCCTATTTATGTTTACTAATGATGTTTGCCCCAGTGCACACGAGTCCAATAGTCTATTTATGCTGATGAGAGTCATCGCTCTACTTTTTCACCCACTGATCATTGGAGAATTCCATCTCAACAAAATGCAGTCACATAACAAATAATCAGGAAACAGGAACAGCAATATGAGAGAAAGAGATGAAGAAAGATTCTGCTAAGTAAAGAGAATGGTTAAGTAATGCCGGAAAGAACATACAATAGCTCAAGCTCTGTCTGTGACTCCAGAGTATTTCCCAACCCTTGCATGGATATTTTCACTCTTGTCTTGTGGGTAAGAAATTAATTCATTACCCCAAAACTCCCTTTTTCAGTTTTCCCCTTCTGTCCTTCACATCCCATCAACAAGGCGATCAGGAACAGGCCTTTGTGGTAGCTTTTTGCTGGATAAAAAAAGACGTGTGCCAGATTTGAGGAAGTTGTAGCTTTACCATCAAAACGGAACTTTTATCCCCATGACTTCTTTCTCTGGAGATGCCTGGTGTACAGGAGCAGAAAGGAATGTCTGCTACTTCACCTGAGCATCTGCATTCACTGCAGGTGGATTTTGTTCATATGGAGGCGTTGCTGTGCAGGAATGATTTCTATTAGAAATAGTTGTAAATATTCACTTTACAAAGCAGAAAGGGCTGTTTCTAGGAGAGCTATTGCTCTCACTTCCCCACAACAAAATTCTTCAGAAAAGCAGCTGGTGTTTTTTTCCAACTCTACAAACTAAACCAGATTTCTATACTGTTTCCAGCTTTGCTTTTTTGTACAGCAGGCAGCTCATCTGGTGCCACAGATGCATAGTCTGTTTTACTGGCCCAGAAAAAAAATCCTGATAACATATAAAGACCTTTGGTGGTAACAAAAATTATCTTTAAGGCCTTTGCCTTTTCAGAGCGAAAGCAAACTCTTTGCCATTAAAATTGATGTGTCTTTACAGGAAGAGAAAACTCTTAGAAAGGGATGTTTGCATGCTATAACTGGGTTCCTACTGGTGGATGTTTCAGCCCATGGAGCACAGGAGGAACTGTGTGAAGAATAAAGTTGTTTTGTCTAAAGGGGTTACACTAGAAGCAGTAATAATTCTTCCTGCCTCTTCTATTCACCTATAAACTTAGGTAAAAAATTATGTGCCTGCCTGACTTCCCACACTGAGTTTGAAAACAGCTGAGAGTCTGTCCCCAAAATATTCTCTTTGATGTAATTTCTTACGATGCAGATTGTGTGTTGGATAAGCTCCTTGTTACAGTGCTGTAGCTCCAGATCAAGACGTTGTACCGTGAAATACAACAGGTCTTGTGCAGCTTCTCAGCCTCCTCTGGGAATGGCTGTGTGCAAATAAAGGGATTCTAAGATGATTTGGAATAGCCATTGGAATTCTCTTTCAAGTCCTCTTTCTCATTTCATGCTCTGTTCCTTTCAGCCACAGATTTTACAGAAAATATTTTTACTTTGGTTTTGTTAAGTGATCCAAACTTGAAAGAGCAAGTGAGAAAACCTACCATTCCAGGCTAAGATAAGCACACAAAATTGCTTTATTTCAATTGAAGTAATAACCTTAAACAATTTCAAACCTCTATAAAATGTCAGAAAAGCAAAATAAGTTGCCAGAGCGGGACACTGACACTGAAGGGTGCCCACAGAAAATCTCTTACAATATCATGTAAGCATTAACAGCTCAAATGTATGCAGTCACACAGATTTTCTTCCATGCAACATCAGGAGGGACCTTGCCGTCTGAATTGTCATGTGCCATTATCACCCTTTAATCAGGGTATTTCATTTTATTTGAACAGCATAAAAGAAATGCTTATGACACAGGCAGACCGATTCAGCCAAGAAGAGGTAAGGACCTTCTCTATCCAAAGTAGGGATCTATCTCCACCTACCTATTCAGCAATAAGTATTTGCCCCTCTTTAAATGCATGAATTCAGCTGAAATCCAGGCTGAAAGAAGGCTGATACCAGCTCTAGCAAGTAGGAACGATTCAAAGCACCTCTTCTGAATAGCTCCATGGGTAAACCAAAGTCAGACAGATTCTTTGGACTTCTATTCAAGTGTGAGTGTGGCCTACCTCTTGCTATTCTTTCCTATGGTGAGCTGGGCAATGAATTTACTAGAGTTCAAGTGGATTTGGGTGGGGACTGTGATCTGGTTTCCATTTCTCTGAGAGCTATTTTGTCTGAAGTCTGACTGTGGCTTGAGTGAGGCTGAACATGGATCCTGGTGGCTGGGAGGGATCTGGATGAATTTTATTTTCAGAAAAGGAGCTTGAGTGGTGCTGGTTCATGGCAAGAACAGACTGGAGTGCAGTATGGCACATTATTTGACCAGGAGCTACCTGGTTTGCAGGGACAGCTCTTTTCAATGGGGATCTTTCTCGCAGGACTGCATTAACTAGTTGTGCTCTAATTCTTGTTTTAACGTTACTGAAGCTAGGGAAGAACTTTCTACAGTGGTTAACAGATCAAGGCAGAAGGGAGATGAACTAGGTTGAGAATGAAAAGCAGGACATGTTGCTGTCTCAAGGTCCTGTGTTTGTAATACTTATCTCCTGTTTTCTTGGCAGATCAATCAGATGTTTGCTGCTTTCCCTCCAGATGTCTCTGGTAATCTTGACTATAAGAACCTCTGTTACGTTATCACCCATGGTGAGGAGAAAGACTAAGAGAGAAGAGACGAGCTTCTCCTGTGATGATAGATTAAGTTATTTCACGGTGCTTTTGTGTGCAAGACAAAGGGCTAAACATTGTGAAAGGCTAAACATGTGAAGCCTTTTGGTCATCAGAAGAGAACCAATAAAACAATTGAAATTAGATTAAAGTTATTTAATGCTCCTGTTTTTTATAGAAGATTGAAATACCGATTTTGTAAATTTTTTCCCATCCTTTTTTTCACTCGGTGGTTTGAAATGGAATTTTCTTGATGAACCGGTGCTTTCGTGATTTATTGACAAGCCTAATGTTCACCAGATGGTCTGTTGGGCACTGCAGAGTTGCTTAACCTCTTGCTTTTTATACATAATCTCCATGTATTAAGTGACAAATCCTCTAACCTATTGCACCAGGAAGAGTATTTGGTAAATAGAATTTTGTTCCATTTCACAGCCCCCAGCAATGAAAGCATAAATAAAACAATCTCAAGCACTTCTCGGTATGACCTCTCTGTCTCAGTGCTGGGGCCACTTCCACAAACCACTTGACTCCTTTGCTCTTGTGCAAAAGAACAGAAATAGTGGAATAATGTCTGGTTTTCTCATAGTGAAATTTACCTGAATAAGTCAGAGTTACATGTAAAGCAGACCTTCTACAATCTGAGATGAGCACAGCTTCCAAAATGGCTATGGTTTCTTGCATTTGACCTTCTAGGAACTGGACATATTCTGCATATGTGGAATATTGCATGAGTACTTCCTGCGTGGGAGTCAGGAGGATGTTGCAGCCAAAGTAAAACAAGCTTCTGCTGTTTTAGCAGCTAATGAAAATGGTTTCCTTCTGCATCAGTGTTGCTGGCACCACAGTCCCACTTAGATTAGGAGGAAGAAACAAGTCACTTACTTTCCATTTCCATTTTACTTTTTGTAGAAAGAGAACATGGGGGCAAGGTGTCAAATTCTGCCTTCCACAGGAGAGGAACAAGAAGGCTCTTAGCAGACATGAAGCTGATATAACAAATTCTCACCCCTTGCCCCTTTATCCAGAAGCACTGTGCTTATTCCTGTAACAGCAATGCGAGTAGGCAATTCCCAAATGTATCATCTTTCTTAAAAAATATTAGCAGACACAATTAGTCTCTTCCTTGTGTGAGTCTTGCTGAATGTGCGGAGAGGGCTTTAGTACTTCTTGCCATACATTCCTGTAACATTTGAAACCACTGCACGGTCACCCAGACCCGTTCCTCCCAACAAGGTGTGCAGCTTGACTGGCTTTGGGAAGTAGTAATGATTCCTGTGACGCCAGAATCTACATGATCTCTTTTTCCTCTTCAGAGCTCATTCACCAGAAGCTGAACTTTCCTTTACAAGCACATTTCTTACTTCTGCTTGGCATAATGCTCTTTTCTCCCCATTGAGTGTTTTTCTTCATAGGTATACGACCACTGCTTATGGGATTGGGTTGTGCATAGGCAACGGGAGGTCACGGAGGATTTTCAGTGGTAATTGAAAAAATTATTTATGAGCTTCTGCTTTAGGCTCTTATGCAGACCCAGACAAGTGACGTCACTTCTCAGTAAAGTAAGGAGATGCTTAAGAGAGAGGGTTGCAAATGAGTGGTGGGTCTGGAAATGCCTCGTATGGTGCAAACACGTGCAAAATCTAATATGAGCTCCACAAAAATCACGTAGCCAATCGAATGAGTACTAACTGTTCCTCTAATACAAGCTGAAGTCACTCGAGCGTCAGATGTCAGACGGTGCTTATGGTTTTTCCACTGTTTAAAGATTTCAGAATGAGACTGAAGACTAGACAGAATGGCATACAGGCACACAGGCTTACCTTTGGCCTTCAATCTGGAGAGATTTATTTTTCCTCATACAACCTGGTAGGCAAAACTTCGAAGGTAATGCTGTTGAAAGGTGAGGTCACATATTTCCATCAAAGCATGCACAGTTTTTGATGGGTCCTTTTTCCTCTGCTGCTGCCTAGTTACATAACTTCTTCAAGTGCAGCTCTGTAGCATCTTGAGCTGATGGAAGTCTGGTCAGGGCCATTCCACATTATCATCTTCTGCTGGCTACAGCCCCCTCTCTCTCAGATCATCTCTGGAACTCACAGACAAACTTCAGGCACTGATTGAGAAGAAATATCTTTGCTCTTTGGTCACACCAGCTCCCTAAATTTTCTTGCCTGTCAGGGCAACTGTTTTCATGTGACCCTATCTATTTGACTCCAGGATTTTTGGAGTTCTACCTCTCCTGCTGCATTGGTGCACTTTTGTCCTTGTTCAGTATCCATTTCTCCCATTTTTTCCTGTCTGTTGCCCCAATTACTGCACTTCAAGTGCAGTGCAACAGTCATGTGCCTATTACAGCCCACTTGAAGAGATCATCATGTTGGACTACACCACCAAGATTGTTGCTCAATTGGACTTCTACAGCTTGGGCTTTTGGGTCACCATTGAAGAGAATGTGAAGCTGTAACCCACCCCTTCTACAGAGGGGAAGGACAGATGTTCAGACAAGTACAATGAAAGTATTACAGATTTGTCCTAAGAATTTTCTTCAATCTCAATTTCATTCAGTCTCCATTTCATCTGAGGACATAGGGCTGTGCTTCCGGGCTTTGGATGCAGATTCAAATAACTGAAGGGAACAAAGAGCTGAAATTAATTTCACAAAAATAGATTCTCACCAAGTGTCACTAAAATGATCAGATGGGAATTGAACTTGCATGAACTGTGGCAGTCGCTGTTTAGTGTCAGCCCTTTCACAAACAATTACTATTTGGATGGAAAAAAATCCAAAGAAACAGTGTAGAATTGATTATGTGTTTTATTAACTCTTAAACGTTTAATTTTGTAAATGTTTCTGAAATGTTTCTTTTGGATGGGTGGGATACCTCTGAAATGCAGGGGAAGTTTCTCATGAATTTTCCCCAGCTTGTTCTGCTTGGAGGCAGAATCATTGTTAGAAATGTTTGCCTGACCAATGTAGACTTTCTAGGTAGCCTCAAGTCCATAGCTAGCCTTCTATTTATGGTTTTTCCCCCCTATCATCTAACCTAAATGTTTCTCTTTGCCAATGAAGCCAATTCCATCCTTTGCATCCTCTTTGAAATGAACATTAGCATGCTAGAAGACTGTTTACTTCTCTTTTTTTTCACCATTTTCCCCAAAATGTTCCTCTCAGCAATCCTTTTTACACTTCTATTTCTTCTTGCACGCTTCAGGATTCCCTTAAATTTGTGCCTTTCCTTTTTTCTTTTACAACAAGGCATGCCAACCTGGACACAACAGTCCAACACCAGTTAGAATGGAACAATTAATCTGGGAATTGGTCATCTGTAAAAAAGCCCCCAAACCAGCCCCCACTATTCAGCAGCAGTGAGGGTTATGCATGCTTCTAGGCAATATGAGTAAAAGGTTGTGCCAGACATCTCCTGCTAACCACTTGCTCCTGACCCCTCTGTAGCCTGTTCTGTGTGTCCCAGACCTGGTTCCCCTCTGCCTGTTACCTTGGCGATGTGCCAGCGTGGACTATCTAAAGGCATACATACACTGAATTTTCACTCGTGTTGAAAAGGTGGAGATTATCTGAAATATGAGTCTTTTTATGTGAAAATAGAACACCCAGAGTGTTTAATATTTCCCCTAATGACCTGGATGATGGGACTGAATACAACAAATCCATACTCTTCCCAGTGATATCCATTGACAGGATGAGAGGCAATGGGCACAAATCGAAATACAGGAAATTCCATTTCAACTCTTTCACTGTGATGGTGGTCAAACACTGGCAAGTTGCCCAGACAAGTAGTGGAGCCTCCATCACTGGAGATATCCCAAATCCAGCTGGATAAGGTCCTGGGAAAATTGCTCTAGCTGGTGCTGCTTAGAGCAGGAACTTTGGTTTTATCTCCCTCCAGAGTTCCCATCCAACTTCAGCGAATCCACGCTGCTGTGATGATCCACACAGTTGTGGCGTTGTTAATACAGCCACATTGACGCTTGCTTCATCTGGGTTGACGAGTGATCAATCCAGGCAGCATTTTGAACCTCAGGTCCTTTCCTGAGAAACTGCAGGCTAATCAACTACTCTCTGGTTTTTACTGGTGCCTTCTAACACGTGGCAATCAGCAGTGACCTTTAATTCCTTTTTTTAGCTTTGTCAATCTCTCTTTCAGTGTAAGATTGTTTTGAATTACATCCTTGTCCTCCAAATTCCACATAAGTTTTCTTAACTTACTGTCCATCATCCACAAATACTGTGTAAGAGTTCTCATTTTGCCCTCTGAATTGTTAATATTGAACAGTATTTGAACTTGAGACAGTCTCTTCTCCCTTGTCACTCTGTCAATCTTCTGATTTTATCAGGGATAATTCATGTTGGACTTTAACCTGCCTACTGTACAGGAAATATTTCTCACATGTGGGCTTTGCTTCACTTCCCCATTGGTCTGTTTAAATTCAGGTGGTCATCAGCAAGATGACATCCACGAGTCAACCATAACTTCGAGAGCCGTGTCTCTTGAAGTCGTGCTATGATAATGCTCATACACAGCGATAATGGATTTCCCAGTATGATTGGGGGAAAAACCGACTCAGCAAAGCTGGTGTATATGCAGGAGTAAATCTACTTGTCTTCCTAAAGGCAAGGCTGTGGCTGACACCAGAAGTCACTCCAGTTTCCCACAGCTCTGGTTGCATGAGTAGTGTAAATAATTTATGAGGGAAGACTTGTGGGCATGTCAGTGCTGTACAGAACCGTCTGTATAGATACAGAGTCTGAGGTCTCTTGGCTTGATATCAACATGCTATCATGCCATTTTCCACACTCAAGACTTTGGAAGGCACAGGATGGGTTTCACACTCAAGAAGCCAGACTTTGGACACTTGAAGCGTATGTGGGCACAGTATTTGAAGTAATAGTTTTCTGTTGTGCCAACCTGGAAATTTTTGTTAGGGCTTCATGACTTGTGAGATTCTTGTGAGTTCTTTACAGATTCATCGAATCAAGGTTGGAAAAGACTTTAAGATCATCAAGTCCAACTGTCCATCCTACAACCCCAGACCAGTAAACTTCAGCCACTTAAATCTAGTATGTATTCAAGGAGGCTTTTCTCTGCAGGACTGCAATGATTGAAGGTAGAGAGGTCCTTGAAAAGGCATTTCAGGGCATTTAATTCTTTGTTCCTCTGACTGAACCTCTGTAAGTATCTATATGATTCCACTGATTATAAAGCAGATGCCCATGGATGCTAACTCAGATACTTAAGGTCAAGCATGGCAATACCTCCTTGAGTCTTCGCTGGGGAAATACTGCCGTTTGTTACCATGCCTTTCTGTTTAAATGATTGCTTAATGTGCCTTTTGACCTGAGGAACATCGGGGTTTTTCAAAATGTACTGTGAAGCTCAGTGTTTGATCAGCTGCTTTAGCAGGAACACAGAGCTCAGATGCCAGGCCAGGTAGGAGTTTTTTTGTTATGATTAGAAGACAGTAGCTGCCCTCTCATGGAGCAAAAGAACTTTAATATACAAGTGAAGGGAAATCCAAACAATCAAAGGACTGAAGGGAAAAGCAAGGTAAGAACTGTCTTGGCTGAGGTCACATAGCAAGTAAAGAGAGTCAGGATCAGCCATGTGTTGTGTTGAGCAGCATCCACTGGCTCTCTTGCCTTTCCAGATGCTAAATCCCACCATATCTCCTGATAGGCCTGGTCCAGTTATTTGCTGTCTTAGAATTTTTCTCATTTTTATTCCTGTAGAGCATCAAAAAATTGAGATAAGAGGTTCTTTGGATAGCTGTGAATACTACTTCCCAGGCTGAACCAGCAGCCAGTTTGTGTGTATCTGTACAGTGTGGATAGAATCCTATACCAGTGCACACTCAGCGAAATGGGAAGCTGGTTCTCCTTTAGCTGGCTTTCACAGTCAACTTTCACCTACCCACACTGCACGGAACACTGGTGATGTTCAGCATGTCACACAGCTCAAAAAGAAGTTGCTTTACAGAAAACTGGAGAGGATGGTGAGTAACTTCACCTCTCCTACCTTGTCCCTTTAAGTTTTGGAAGCTGTAAGTACCACCACATCTGTGAAGCTCTTATGAGTAGGAAGCTTCACTAACAAAGGGGGAGGAGAAATCTCCACGAGATTACTGGTGACCTAGTGCCTTTACATTGTCCTATATAAAAAAGGATGCAGGTAAATAGAAGCCAGAAGGTTGTTTGCTGAACAGGAGCCAGTTTGTAGCAAAGATCACTGCCTCCCCAGATGAGTGTAAAGGGTGGGACAGAACTCAATACTAGCGTGAATCAAGTGCTGAAGCAGTACAAGACTTAAAACTTGTCTGAAATACACAAAAGCTTTAGGGAAATGCCAGTGATTTCTTTTCAAACTGGTGTTACAGTTCACCTAGCTTTGTACATAGAGCAGCATACAAGTAACACCAAAGTACAGTGTACTGTCCTGCTTTACCTGGAAAAGATGGAAAGGCTTAGTTTTGTTCCTGGGTTAAACACATACATGAACTGAGGGATGTAGTTTAGTGGTGACCCTGTAGTGCTGGGCTAACAGTTGGGTTCTGTGACCTTAAAGGTCTTTTACAGCCAAAATGATTTGATGATTCTATGCAAGTGTGTGAGCTGACACCTGGAGCCATCCACCTCTGAGCCTTGCTCCAGCCCCATAGCTGGTGGGGGATTTAACACCAAGGGACTTCACTCCACCCCTAGAAACCACTGGCGAGGGGAGACCCCAGTAGAGGCTGCTGGACTCAGGCACTCCTGTCTGGACTCCCCCACCACTAGCACAGAGATGAAGCCTGGACTTGCCAAGGTAAGTTGGTGTTTTCTTCCAAGCAGCATATTAATGAGAACTCAGATCAGCCCCAGGCTCCTGCCTTGGGAACCAGCTCTTTGGGGTAGGCAGGATGGGGAGGTGGTGGGGCTTTTGTTATTTTGTTTTGTCTTACCTTGGCTGTGAGTGACTTTCAGTGCCCTGTTTAGTCAGCTGTGTCTGGTTATATTAGGTCACCCCCTAGGTTTTTACATAACACAGAAAGCTTATCACCTTTTTCCAGCCACTACAGCACAGGGTGCTCATTAAGGCACCCCTCAGCCACTGAAAAAACAACCGTCTGCCTTCAGCACTAAAGATCTCCTGTGTTCTGTGCCTGCACCTATTGGACTGGTATTGGTTCAGCTCTGGGACTGTGGCACAGGGCACTGTGCTCTCCCCAGCAGGGCTGCCCAGGCTGCCTGTCTACATACCGGCCTGGTGGAGCAAACATGTAATCCTGTGTTTTTCCAGATGGCTCCCTCTCGTTATGTATTAACGGTGAGGTAAAAGCAGTGGAGGAAAAACACGGAGCAGAGTGCCTGGAGGGAAAATAAGGGGCCTGGGCCAAGTTTAAGTGCTGTGGTTATTTGTGGCACCTTGTTGAAGTGCTGAAGGGAGGCATAGGGGGTTTGGTGCTTTCTCTGTAGGTAGTGTAGTGAGGGATGCCCCAGAGGACAAGTCAGAGCTCTGGCTTGGAAGTGAGAAACCAGGTCTGAACTGGCTCCTGAAGGAGACACTCCACCTCTCTTGGCTGCTATGTTAGTTGGTGGCTAAATTCACCAATGGATTGGGCAGCTTGTGTGCACAGTCTTTCAAAATCCTTCTGATCTAACTCATTGCTCCTTGCAAGTACTGAGACGTGTTTCTTTTGCTTTGGGCTAAAATAATCCACCAATGCTGTTCAGCAGCATGGGACACTGTGAGCCAGTGCAGGGTAACCCCATGACAGGTCTGTTGGGTCCTCTTGGAAAAGTGCAGACATGGATTTGAGAAGGGCTAATGCAGAAGCAGTTGAGGCTGCCTCTTGCAAAGTCAAAATCGATGAAACTTTTTGACTCTTTAGATGTGGGTGTTGAGTAGATAGCAAACAGCGTGAACAGGCCCTGTGCTATCAGACAAGTAACAAAGACCAATGTGGATTCCCATATGTCTAATAAGCACTTTACTTTGGTGGGGCTTTTGAGCACATCTCCATCCTCTACTCAGCTGTCTATACTGTAAAAGCCATGGGAACATCATGTCCTTGAAACCTCTCCCACTCCATCAAGCTTTGCTGAAGTTTCCCTGTTGTTATTAGAGCAGAGGACAACCAAGTGCGTATTTTATTATTCTGTGTTCCCCCCAGTGTGCTTTTTCATGTGTGTGTATACATACTCCTGCTCCTGAACCAACTGCATGTTGAACCCTCAGTAATTTAACTACACAGAGATGGGAACTTGGAGGCTCTGTTTTCTTTTTTCTTCTAAGTTGTTTCTGTCTACTGTTTTATGAGTGTTCCATTGCTCAATAATGGGAGGTGGAAAATGAAATCCCAAGATCATCTTTTAAAGGATGTTGATGACCATGAATGAAACCAATATAGTTAATAACAGTCACGGCAGAGATGGAGATGGTTCTCCCCTTTTGAATAAGGGCCAACATAGTTTTCTGATTATCCCTTCTAGAGAGGGATTGGGACATTAAGGGAGCAGTCATGCTAACTATTTCCTTCTTAGATTCCGTACTCATTTATGCATGCTGGTTTTTGTCATCTTTAAAGGTGTTGTTTAGCCTGGCTTGAATTATTTTAAAACGAATAAGTCTTTTTTAAAAGAGCTCTTGCATCCACAGAGATCTTTACTGAATCCTTTTGATTAAAGGGGATGAGGATATTTTTTTGTTTAAGAAACAGTTTTGTAACAAAACTAAGAATTATTTTTTAATTGAAATGTGAAAGGGCCCCTTGCTTCAGAAAGCTCTCCTTGGTGCAAGGAGCAGCAGGTATTGAGTTTCCTTGTGCTTTTCTGAGTAGAACTTAGAAATTACCAGGCTTGACAATGAAGGGCAGTGTCACAGATGCCAGTGTGGAACTACTTGGGAGAAGAAAGTATTGTTTCCTTTCCATAAATCAAAAAGAAACCCCCCCCAACACTTTAACTCTTCAGTAATAAGATAAAGAAGTACTGGGCAGAGAGAGAAATGAAGCCCTTGAAGATAATGAGCCTGTTGCCTCCAGGTTTATCTCTGCTCCACCTTTCTCCTTTGTCATTCTTTAGTCTCCTCCTCCAGTCTAGCTGACTCTTAACCTCATTAATACTTTTCTTTGATGGTCTTAAGTTCTTGAGAATTTATTCCAGATGTTTGCTACTTTGAGTGAAATAGATTTCCCAGATTTCCTGTTTACTCTTAACATCTTTTGTCTTTTTCTTCTTCTTTGAAAGTGTGACAATTTTTTTAACCTCTTAGAAATCAAAACATGTTAGTTTGCTGTTCTACTCCCTCTTCCTCTGAGCATGTCCCAAGGTTCGAGGTGTTTCCCTTGGAATGGAAGCACCTTTGTGCTTTTTTCTTTGGAGGCAATCTTAACTCTTTTCACCTCAGCTCTGTACACATGAAGCTGTAAAGTTTTTCAGGTGTGTGGGTTTGGGGTGGTTTTGTGGTTTTTTTCCCCCCACCCTATGGGTGTGCACACACCAAATAGGAAGAAAATTACGGGGTGGGGAGAAGTTCTACATTTTTACACAGTTCTGTCCAAATACTCTTCAAACAGGCATTTGCTCATGTTGCTTTTTCTACCTGCTGTTTTCCATGGATGAATTACCTAGAGAAATTTGAGTGGACACTGCTGAACCGCTCAGGGTGCAGAAGCTGGGGCTACCCTTCATGGTACTGGAGCAGGGTAGCTGACCTGGGAATGGCTGTGCTCTTGGAAGTTCCCATTATAGTGTCTACTTCAAAGTGGTCGCTTGACTTTAATCAGTCTCTTCTTTTCTTTAAAAATAAAACCAAACCTTTAAGCAAACCAGTTCTTCAAGTACAAAAGCTGCCCTAGACCAGGCCTTAGGCCCCAACATTGCAAACGCTTGCACAGGTGCTTAATTTTACTACTGTGAGTAATCCTATTGATTTGAAATGGCACTGCTTGGACAGTGAAGAGTGGATTTGTATGATCTGGGGCTCACTGTGGGGTATATCTGAGGTTGCTTTTCTGAAATTAATGATTACATGGGTGTTGGTGAGACCACATCTGGAGTATTGTGCCCAGTTCTGGTCTCCTCAGTTCAAGAGGGATGTGGAGCTGCTGGAAAGGGTCCAGCGTTGGGCAACGAAGATGATGAAGGAGGTGGAGCACCTCCCTCACGAGGAGAGGCTGAGGGAGTTGGGTCTCTTTAGCTTGGAGAAGAGGAGACTGAGAGGTGATCTCATTAATGTCTATAAATACTTGAGGCATGGGTGTCAGGAGGATGGAACCGGGCTATTCTCAGTGTCATTTAGTGGTAGGATGAGGGGCAATGGTTGTAAGCTGGAACACAGAAGGTTCCACATCAACCTGAGAAGGAACCTCTTCACGGTGAGGGTGACAGAGCACTGGAACAGGCTGCCCAGGGTGGTTGTGGAGTCTCCTTCACTAGAGACATTTAAGACCTGCCTGGATGTGTTCCTGTGTGACTTGGTCTAGGTGATCCTGCTGTGTCAGGGGGATTGGACTAGATGATCTTTCGAGGTCCCTTCCAATCCCTAATTATTCTATGATTCTGTGATACTTAGTATACTGCATCTTTTTATCCCTTGACCAAAAGCAACCTTCCTTTACAGTGTCATTTGCTGGTCCCTGATGTGGGTGGAACCAATGCTGCTCCTTTCCAGCCTCAAGATCTTCCTTTTTTTTATCCAGTTACTTATTTCCATGAAACTTGTGGCAGCATGGCAACTCTGAATCTTGTGAGTCTCTATCAAATGAAGCCAAAAGCAACCAACTCATTCAGAAGTTATTAGACATATATGCTTATGCACACCATGATCATATATGTGTTATTTTGGAAAGATGCCAAGCAGAGAAAATAAAATTATTATTAGAGATAGAGAGATGCATTATCATGAGCTTGAAAATATGACTTGACTATGGTTGGTCTTCTATATTTGCATAACTCCAACTCATCTTTCACCTCACTTCAAAAATCCACAGCCTTTTTTTTTGTGCATAATATAGATGGACAAACCTTTTTGGAAGTCACAGTGGGAAGATTTCTCTCTCAGTATTTCAATGATATCAGTAGGCTGGCACTAGGTCTGAGAGATTTTTGCCAGCTGCAGACACAACAGTTGAGTCATTTTTGCTCAGGTGTTCGCTGGAGAAGAAAGCCTTTGAGTTCTGCTTAGTTGGAGAAATACGTAGGGGAAACGGGCTGGTTGTGTTAAAGTATCAGCAATCTGACATCAGACCCAACCTTGTTGCAGCTGGCTGTGCAGTGGTCGTTAAAGGCAAAGGATATTTTACTCACTCCAGATTTTTTCCCCTTTACGAGGGCAAACCCTTGCATTGCAATTTTTAAGAATTTCAAAATACGAAAAAACCCCACAGGTACCCCTCAGGTACTGAGGTGAAGAGAACATCCAGCTTCAGCTGGAGCCTGTAGAGTAGGAGTGTTAATGTGGAAGGGTTTGTTCTAGGTGACTGCAGTATCTGGATGTTGCAGGGCACTGTGTGTTACAACTCCAGCTCGGAACTGTGAGTGTTGTTAATGCAGCAGCTGTGCCAAGACTCTTCAGCTGGAAATGTGACAGATTTGGCTGGTAACTACCTAAATCACAAATTTTGTGGATGTTGTGGCAGTACTTCCATTGAACTTCATGGGGACTGGTCAATACTGATCTCTCTGTAGTCTTGTGTTGTCCAGTAGTATGCTGCATGATTAAGAAAGCTGTCACTAGCTTAATGAAGTCTTGAACAAGTTGCTTTGCACTTGCCTATTCAATTGTCTTTGGATTAGTCCTAGCTCTTTGTTAGGGTTCTTGACAACATATGGATGGGTGCTTTGCAGGAGTCTTCAAGACCCATGGAAATTGCAGTGTCATTGATAAACAACTCGTGTATCAGGTGCAGAATCATCTTGTTCAAACCCAATTGCATGGTAAACTCACAAGTCAAATGTCAAAAATCCAAGCTTCAGGAATGACTGTAGGAAATCGGCATCTATGCTGATGCTGTTTCTTTACTGCTGTTACAGCATGTACTGCCAATCTTTTTCTCCTGTCTCTATTTTTGGGACATCTGTGGTGCTTGGAAGGGGATCAAGGTTACAGCTCCCCCAGATGTCCCCAGAAATCTTGAATTACCCCCACTGACTGAGGTAGGAATCCTCACTGTTGGACAGCCTGAGGGGCTGCTGCCACTGGCCTCACTCCGCCTGAGTATTGTTCTTGGGGCACTGCCACTGCTACTGCCAAAACTTGAGGCTCCACCTCAGCTCCTGCTGATGCTATTGCTGGCTCAGATGCCTCTTCTGAAGCTTTCTGGTTAATGGTTACTAGCTGCAAACCTACAGTGTGAAATATTGGTCACGACTTAATTTTGTTTCTCCTTTTTCCTCTTCATTTGCTATTCATGATTTTTGGAGATGAATATAAAGGTAGACACAATGAGTAGAAGTAATATTAGCTCTGGGAATGATCCAAGAGGCATTTTTTGGATCACAGTCTCTGATTAGATTAGACTAAGTTGTGTATCCGCATAAGGCCAGAGCAATGAAATGTGTTTGAAGACACCAATATCCTGTGAAGAGAGCTGGTGAAACTGGAGCTCAGGGAAGAAAAATTGCTTTGTCAGGTTGTCAGAGCTCTGCAGCTGTTCTAGGTTTTTGCTGTTACTCTACAAAATAGTTCTTTCATCTTCAAGATACCACTCGATTTCTGCCTGCAAGGAACAGCCATCATCTTCCACATAGGACCTTCCTCTATCCTGTGTTGTCTGGCAAAACAACACTGTAGAATCTTTAATGAAGAAATGCTAGTTACAAAACACTCATAATGGGAATTTAAAGACATTGCATTTGCTAGTACTCCTCTTTATAACTCTTATGACTAGAAGCCCCAGATGTGATCAGGGCCTTGTTGTGTTAGATGTTATGCAAATGCATATTTTGTACAAACAGGATGATGCAATCAGTTGTAAAACTCTATAATCAAAGCGGAAAAAGGGCAAGAGACTAAAGAAAAACACATGAAGAGAAGTGGCTTCTTCAGAGTCATGTGGAAGATCACTGGCAAGGGCAGGAACAGCAGTGGGTCTCCTGGCTTCCAGGCTCGTCCTTGCCCACCGTGGAGTCCTGTCTTTTCTACACCACCCGTGTGCTTTCCCAGTGCTCCCCAGCCTCTTAAACTGTCCCAGGGCTGGAACACTGAGTGGGTTCAGCTAATTCAATTTAGCCTTCGTTTGTCAAGCTGTTTTCATAGCCAGAGCCATGTGGCTGCACTGTGTTGCTGAGAACCAAGCTGGATTTGTTTGGTTTCCAGAGAGGAAATGAAGTACAGCAAAAGTGCCCTTAGACCCAAGCTGGGATGTGATACTGAACTGGGGACATGCCATCTCAAGAACAACTTGTGTCATAAACCAGACTACCTGGTTTTAAACCGGGTCCAACTTTTTGAGCCAGGCAACTAAATGTTTCTGAAGCTTATTAAATTAACTAGTCAGACCAAGGCAATATACACGGTCTACAGGCCAAAGAAAGCATCGTGGGTGTAACTTGCTGAAGGAGATTGCTGCTGCTGTTACAGTAACTGTTGTGTCAGTGTTTCCATTATTGGTCTCTTTTTTTTTTTTTGCCTCCTGATTTTCCTTTTTACTTCCCCTTCAGTGAGTTCCTCGAGGTCTGTGTGAAGAGGTTTGCACCTCATGAAAAGGTTTTTGTGTGCTGTGAAGCATAACATAAAACCACTGAATCTCTGTTACTCAAAGATTCTGCCCGGTTTGTACAGGGAAGGAACAGCCTTCAAAACTGGGATGTGATGCAGAGCACCCAAGATTCTGGGAACTTCAGCTCACACTAGATTCTGTCATGGACAGTACTCATTTTGGTTCTTGCTTTGCACTGAAAAAGTGACAGATCTTCCAGTCAGGTTCAACTCTGCTGACACAAACAGCTCTGCTTGTGTTTGTGATTTGTCTTGTTTTACAATTTGAGTTACGTTGCTGTGTAGGGATCCTGGGGCTGGGGGCGAGATGCTGTACGAGATACCAGCCTCACTGCACAGACCTTCTGTTACTGAGTGAACTCGGTGTGTCTCGGCCCACACAAACACGTAAACGTGCTGTACTTGATTAATCACGTTCATTATGGTCATATTTTCAAGCAACCAAGAACAAGGCTCCCTTGTGCCAGGCACAGAGCAGCTCCAGAGAACCAGCCTGCCTTTATTCCTTGCAGAACGTGCCAACCTGTTTCTCTAGGCCAAACCTGCTTTCTAATTCAAGTGACAAAATCAGTGAAAA
This sequence comes from Rhinopomastus cyanomelas, assembly GCA_013400115.1. NCBI lineage: Eukaryota > Metazoa > Chordata > Aves > Bucerotiformes > Rhinopomastidae > Rhinopomastus > Rhinopomastus cyanomelas. The sequence continues at coordinate 330,164 of VXBP01001832.1, read as the reverse complement.
GCTGGTTTGTGTCTTGCTCTTCCATCTGCCTGGGCATGTCCGGGAATTCCTCAGAGTGACTAAACTGAGCAGTTCAAACCTACCTTTTTTGTTGTTGCACACCTCTCACAGTAACTCTGAAGTAGCTTCATAATGAAAATGCTGACATGACACTATTGTCTCAGCCCCAGGAATGTGCTCCGTCTTCTCGTTTGCCCTGGTCTCTGCGTGCTGCACACTGCTTCGCTTTAATTGGTTAATGTGATAAACCTCAGCAGGGCTGTGTCAGTTGCCTAGCCTAGCATTTATCCACTGACCTGATGAAGAAAGTGTAAGTTTCAAAAGCTTTCCCGTATGAAGATATTAAAAGGTGTCTCCTACTGTACTGTGCCAGTATGTCTTGAAAAGGCTGCTTGAACTGGCACATTTTTACAATTAAAGCATTTAAAAGAAAAAACTCTAAAAACCTTTGGGTAGTTTATGTTCCCAGCTGGCTTTGCTTTGGTTTTGTAAAAAAATACAAGTCTTAAGGCTGGGCTGTTCTTCAGTAGTCACATCTGAATTACAGATTAGACCAAACTGTACTTTAGATGGACACCTGGGCTTCGGAAGGGGTGAGAAAATTGGGGAAAACATAATAAAAATTACTTGAAGATACTGTGAAAGGAAAATCTTGCAATGCAGCCATGTGGCAGATTCTTCTGGTTCTTGCTGAGGTCCCAAATAACCATGAGAATATTCTTTAGTGCCTCTCTGCTTCATTCCCCACTCAGAGGTCATTTTCCACTGTTGTGTGTATGTTTCATTCCACTTTTTGGGGATTGTACAGGCTACAACGGGGCTTTCTATTGCGTGAGCTATGCCAATGCAGAGAGCACTCAGCAGAAGCCCGGTGTGCCACATGGGGACTTATTTGTCTGCATTCAGCGTAGCCAGAGCACAATGCGCAAGTAAAAGGAGTCCCTCTTTATCTGCTTTAATCTGCAGCTTGCGCATCCCAAGATCTAAGGGTATTCGTCTATCAAGACTGATTTAGATATACTTGATCATGCCTCAGGGCAGGGGAACGGCCTAGGTTACTACTAGATATCCCTTCCAGACCTGTTCTTTTCATGACTCTATTAGATGTGACAACAACAGAATCGTACACTTTGTTGCAAAGGATTCTCCCATTAATTAGTACTTTGTGGCACACAGCTCCTCTTCCCTTGAGGAGCCTAAGAGGTTGACAAGTGCTAATTAAGTCCTACAAGAACTGGTGTGTGGGGTAATTATTATTTTACAGGTAGAGAAACTGAGGTGCATATGTAACCCACAGGAAGTTTTGAGACAGAATCTCGCTTCAATGCTTAGCATTCCAGCTACTTAGACTCCTCACCCGAGCTGTGCCTCTGGGCTGCTGTTGCAAACGGAGAATAGTGCTGGTGTTTCCCTACTCCTACCCATGTTTGAGTTACTTGAAGCTGTACCAGGCTCATCAGTCACATTTGGACTGCACCTACATCCGCATCAGAGGGGTACCACGGGCAGACTGAATCTGGCCTGTGTGCCAAGAGTGAGTTATTTTTTCTGTTACCATGCTTCCTGGATTTGCAGAGTTATACTGACTATAAAGGGGAGCTGCCCCGAAATCCTGAATCAGCTCTTTTGTATTGGGAGGGAGGTAGCCTCTTGCAATCTACATAGAGTGTAATTTTCAAGTATTTGCCAGTGTAATTAGGCTGCTTCAGAACACTCTGTGGAGTGACACAGCCAAGTGGCATTTCAGAACACTTTAAAAGGAAACAGGCTAATTAGTTTAGCTCTGGGTCAACATCACAGCATGTCAGGAGCCTCTGAGCCAGACTGGCCTCTACCTGCCACTGGTGTTTAAACTTCTCTGTTTAGTCAGCAGTACCTGGCTAAGGGAGGGTCTCTCTCCTGCAAGCACTGAGATGTGGCTGGAATAGTTTCTTTTGTCCTGTATCAGGGTTATTCCCCACCCGTGCATTTCTGAGTATGAATTGTATCTGTATGAGAGAGATCACGTACTGGTTTTCCATGCTGTTTTCCTATGTCTCTGTGTCCCACACCAAATGCTTGCAAGGGTAGGTTTTACAAGGAATTCCAGGAAAACTTGCTGCTTCCAGAAATAATAATATTTATTTGGGACAGAATTTGATTATGAACAATCTTCAGTGATTCCACTGACTTCCTTGGAACCATCACAGAATGGTTTAGTTTGCAAGGGACCTCAGAGATCATCTATAGTCAAGCCCCCTGCCATGGGCAGTCACCTCTCACTAGACCAGGTTGCTCAAAGCTTCATCCAGTCTGGCCTTGGACACTTCCAGGGATGGAGCAGCCACAGCTTCTTTGGGAAATATGGGTCCATGCAGACTGTGGCCAGATATCTGAGTTTGATCACCAGCAGATGCTGAAGAAATTGATTTCATTCCACCATATCAGTTCTCAAGCCTCCCACCTGCAGCTTATCCAGGTGAGTTACCACCTTAGGTCTATGTATGCAGGCCAGGATCAATTTTACAAGAGATTTGTTGGCTCCACCTGAGAACAAACATTAGATGCCGGCAGCCCAGGAACACACAGTTGAGAGTGCAAATTCTGGGGTGGTGGTAGGTCTGTGTCTTTGGTGTGATGTTGGGAGGCTGGTTAGACAAGTTAAACTCCAATTTGCAGCTTTTGTGTGATAATAATTGTTGTCTTGCCACTGTTGAGCTCAGTCATGCTGCTGCATATCAATTCCCTTCCCTCTTCCAGGGTGTGGTCTCGATTGATGTTTGCACACTGTAATTTGTGATGTTGCTTGGTTTAACAGGACAAAATTTGATAGTCCAAACTATTTATTGGTGAGAGGGTGAGGTGCTTATTAAGAGCAGGCGGAGTTTTTTCCGCATTCATGTTTGGTTTCTTGTAATCCCACGAGCCAGAGCCTAATGCAGCTTTGCATGCAGCAGTGCCTCTGAGATAATGGCCTGGGTTTCTCCTGATGACAGAAGTTGTGAGAAAGAGCCCCCAAAACAGTTCTCTTGCAAGAATTTCAGTCTTGGTTTTTTCTCCCTGACTTTCTTGAGAAGCAATTAATAGGCTACGTACATTAGATTTGCAAGCAGTGTTGTTCTGAGCTCTGTTTGACGTGCAAACCTTCCTCCATGCTCTATCATGCTTCTGCCAAGGTTGCCCCATGGCGACACCATGGCTGGTCTTATCACATCAGCTGTGAAGTTCTTTGCAGTAGCCTCTGTTTTTGGGCAATATTCCCACAGGAACCCAAAGCATAAATAAACCACTCAGGTGCTTCTGAACATTTAACGCTTCAGAAAGCGTTTTGTTTTCTTTCAAAGGCAGTTGCTGCAGTATGCAGACAGAGAACCGGCATCTCCTATGTTTTTCCAAGAAAGCAATCCCAACTTGCTTGGCTAGAGAGGCAGCAGCCAGGTGAAGAGATAGGGAGGAGAACTGGGAGCAAGTAACCCATGTGTTTTTTCTCATGGGTTACTAGCTGGAAAAGCTCCTGAAAGGACATTAGCAGCCTGTCCTCCTCATTTTTGACTCACTGTGAGCAAGACCTTCTCAAACACTTGTCCTACTCTGTCATGTCTCCAAGTCTGGAATCTGTGCCAACCAGGAGAGAGTGAATTTTGTGACTCTGCAGGAGAAAGCTAGGTTCAGTTCAGTATTCAAGACCTGCAGTTGAGAGGTGGCCTTGGTACAAGGCAGATTAGCCTGTCCATTGCTAGTAAGAGGGCAAATCACTGAGCAGGACTGATGTCCTTGAGCATTGCTGAAACAGCCAGTGAGTCTCTACTGTGTCCTAGCTGAGAGCTGGGTATCTTCAGCTTGAGCACTCTTGCAAACTCAAAGTGGAAGCACTGGCAGAGTGTCATAGGTTGAAGCCACCAAATACATTTTAAACCTATTAATTTAGCTAAAGTGCTAAACATAAAGGCAGGGTTTAAAAAAACACCCACTTATAAATTGCAGGCAGAAAAAACCCTAAACTTCCTCAATTTGGGGAAAAAGACAACAAGACATTTAATTTGCCCCACAAACAATAAAGTCCACCCACATAAAAGCCCTACACACAAAGACATGTGGGGATTCATCACAGTGTTCTTACATAACTGAGCCAAACCATTAATGTCCAAACCCCAAAAAGGGGACATAGACTTCCAACTCGTGCCTCTCGGTGTCAGTGGGCATTTTAAAGTCCAGCTCCCTGTTCCACATGCTGTCTTCTGAAATATGGATTCCCATGATCACAAACAAGGAGAAAACTCTCTCCATTTCAGCGAACCAAGAAAATTCAGATGAAGCTTTCCTTCCATGTGCTCTCTGAGCGTCCATGGGAAGAAACCAAGATGGAGTACAGAAAGAAGAAAGGGGAGAGGGGCAGAAACCTTAACCAGAATTCCAAATCTCCTTCTTTGCAAAAAATATACAAATGAAATTTACAGATTTTGCTTACACTTTACTGATAGCAACTAATAGGTCCTGGGTGTCTAGGGAGAGCTTGTTAAACACCCCCTCTCATATAGTGAGCTCCTGTGAGCATGTTTGCATCCATCTGGCAGGTAATTATCTAGATCTCTGGTTGAAAAATCAGTGAAGGGATCTCTCTTCCCACATCTTGTAGAGTGCCTACTCTAATTCTTGTGACATCCAGCTGGAGGGGCTCTGTATCTGTCATTACAGACCATTAAACCCCTTCAGATCCAGCTATATATTCTAAGTAGTTTCTGAGTCCTGGGTGACAGTTGGCTGAGGGGATCTCACCATGTTTTTTTAAGATCAATTGCTTGCTATTAATATAAGAAGCCAAAAAGTTATTGGCTGGGGGGAGTGCATGTTCACAGGCTCCTGTCCTGCCCCAGCAGGCTGGGCAAGGGCAAAAACTGCCCTCCACAGCAGCATCGTGTTTCCCAGACTTACAACCTATTGGATTGTCTCTGATCTTACCAGCAAATGGGAGATTTTTCTTTCCAGTGCAAATTCCTCCGGTTTCCAAGTCACAGTATCCTTAGTGCTGGTAGGCACAAATTGTCCTGGAACAGGTAGGAAGGAGTTCAAACCACTGCAGGGAACCAAACTATATGAACAGTGATCCAAAAAACTCTTGAGGAAAATGTTTCTGAAAGAAACAAAAAGGACCCCCAAATTCAGGAGAGGATGATGATACCAGTGAAAGGACCAAAAAAAGAGAATCGAATCAGGCTGAGTAAAATATGTTCTTTGACTTGATGCATAATGCTTCCTTTCATTTAAAGTGCTTTGCTTGCTAATTGCAATGAATATATTAATTTCAGTTTGAAAATGTGTAAGCACTTTCAGGCTGGTGGCTTTTATTTTTTCAGCTGAAGTGACAAATCCAACATAAATTTGCAATGTTTTTGTTGACCCAAATATGCCTGTTTGCTTTGGGCGTGGATAAAAGTTTCAGCTGAGAGACTGCCTGCTTCAAATCTGGACAACACCTTCTGCCTAAGGATGCTTTCATTCATAAATGAAAAAAATAACTAGATGGAAATGAAACTCTTCTAGCCAGGGTGCACAGTAAGGATTGAGGGTTTCATGTAAACCAATGAAAATGAAACTGAAGGAACTGGACAGGATGATGTCCAAGTCTTAAGACCTTTTGAGGGAGCCAACCATAGAGTTATTTTCAGGGAAAGCATTAATGATTACGTTGTGGTGGTATAACCCCAGCCAACCACTCATCTCCCACAGTGGGATGGGACAGAGAATCATAAAAGTGAGGAAGCATGTGGGTTGGGATAAAGACCCTGCAAGAGGTAAAGCAAAAGCCATCTGTGCGAGCAAAGCAACACAAAGGATTCATTTGCTGCTTCCCACGGCAGGTGGGTGCTCAGCATCTCCAGGATTGCTGGGCTCCATCACACCTAATGCTAACTTGAAAAGACAAACACCGTCACTCAGCATGTCTCTCCCTTCCTGCTTCTTCCCCAGCTGATCATGACACCCTATGGTCTGTTGTATCTGTTTGCTCAGTTGGGGTCTGCTGTCCCAGCTGTGCCCCCTCTCCTCTCCTTGTGCCACCCCAGCCTGCTTGCTGGTGGGGTAGGTGAGAAGCAGAAAAGCCCTTGACTCGGTGTGAGTGATAAGTGCTCAATGATAATTAAAACATCCCTGAACTACCAGCACTGTTTCCAGCACAAATCCTAACCACAGCCCTGAATTACTGTGAAGAGAATTAGCTCTACCCCAGCCAACCCCAGCCCCTGTGTTGAATGCCATTAGCCGGTGTGATGAGCCTGTTGCTGTGTGTAAGCTGTTAGCATGACTTCAGTGATGGTGGTACATCTCTGGAGTGTTCTTAACAGTGGTGAACCTCTCTAAGTCATCTGAGCTCGGGATCTGCATAAATCAAGCGCTGTACATTTCCAAAGGTGTTGGAGCAGCAGAGAACACAGGAGACCAGACCTAACGGTAGCACCATTTCCAGACCATGATGTCACAGTTGCATGGTGACCAGTCTTCAAATTCAAACCAGAGAATTTTGAACCTCAGCTTTGCTAAAATAAAGGCTCTTTTATTGCCTGTGATGAGAAGGTGAAGTTTTCTTCAGTTGCTGTCAAAAATAACAATATTTTCTCCAGAAGGACAATAGGCAAATCTGAAGCACTAACTGCCAGTGCAATTAAGTTTCTGAAAGGGGGATCTGGTCTCAGCTGTTTAAATGGTTCCTTGCTGGTGCTTGATTAAAAGCCAGTGAGAGAAATGTCATTTTCCATAGTTTCCAAATCTGGTGTCACTCAAGGATTGAGCTCATAATTATTTACCATGTTGGGAAAAGTCCTGTTGGCAGTCCTCACTGGTGTCCAAAGAAGTAGATGGCATGAGTGGAAACACAAGACCCTTTGGAAAGGATAACTTACTGTGGGACTCTAGAATTTTTCTCCAATATATATTTTAAAATTATATATACTACTTGAATATAAATATAGTATAACAGATACATTAATGACCATTAATCTAGTAATAATGTATTTAAATGTAACTATAGAAGTACATCTCAAATTTACATTACATATATTATATACTAATTTAATGTCACAAAGGAAATGAAAGAACTCAAACTTCCATTTTTGTTTCCTGAAATGCTATTTTCTGTTGTTAGAGAGCTGAGGTCTCTCCTGTGAGAAGCAGAATGTTTTTGGAAGGAGTTCAGAACTCAGTTTTACATAACTAAGTGAAAGCTGACTTATCAAAAGTGTGCACCATGTGAAGTAGTTTTTAATGATGTATTTTAGAATTTTCTGAGATCTGCAGTTGTGGGGCGATCAAATGCAAATGAAGCTGCCGATCAATCAGCTCTGGTGCCATCCTGAGTACATGAAGGGCAGCGCTTTTCCAAGGGGCTCTTGATGGAAATCCACATTTTTGAGCTTGTCTCTGCTGAAGCAAATTTTGTCATAAAGCTTTAGTAATAAATGCGTGTTTCTATTAACTTTTAAAAAGACTTCCTTGTGTTTGGAAATACCCTTATTAACCCCCCCCCTAAAGGCACAGAATTTTTTAAAAAAGGCAAATATCTGTTCACACAGAAGCAAAAGGGATGGGCAGAAGAAACATTGTTCTGTAGGAAACCAAAACACACCAACCTTCTGCAAACTCAGAGTAGCTAAGCTGTTTACCAGTGACTACCTAGTTTGGGAGAGTGATGGTATAATCACCGACAACGTTTTGAAATACTGTTCTAAACACAGCAGCATTTTGTGAGTTGCAGTAATTAATGGTTGCTCTCTCGCAATAGCCTGCAGAAAACAAGCTCATGCGTTTGACAGCAAACAAGAATATGCTTGTAAAACTGAAGGGAATTGTTAGGCTTGTGCGAGCTTGATCACTTAGAAACGCACCAAGAAGCTGAACGATGAGGTCAGTTGTGACTTAGGTGCTTGATCACAGTCAGGGTGGAGAGGAGTATGTTGGTATTAAGTGCAACTGGATGAAGGAATCATCAGAGAATGGTCTAGGTTGGAAAAGACCTCTAAGATAATCAAGTAGAGTCGTTAATCCAGCTCTCCCAAGGCCACTGCTAAACCCTACCCCTAAAGATTTGCACAGCTTTGAAATTCAGCCAGTGATGGCGATTCAACGCCCTGCCTGGGTAGCCTCTTCCAAGACCTAATCGCCCTTTCCAGGAAGGAGTTTTTCCTAATGTCCAACCTAATGTTCCCCTGGTGCAGCTTGAGGCCATTTCCTCTTGTCCTGTCAGTTATTCCTTGTGAGAAGAGACCACCTCGTCTGCAGCCTTGCCAGCTGTGGCACAGTGGGTAATGTGCTGGTTAACCAGACATGCTCGATGCCCCAAACTGCCCAAACCACGGGGCATTTCAGAAGACAAGGGCAAGCGTAACACCATCCTCTATGCGGTTTCTTTGGAGAACTAGAGCTCGTTGTAAACAACTGTGAGAAGATAGTGATGTTTTGAGATTGTTGTGTGTCCTTTTAAGTGTTTTGTTCTTGCCTTGTATGTGGGCAACTTCTGTCATGTCCACAGAGTTCCCATGGGAGAAACTGGAACTTATTTACGAGAGTGAAGGAGAGGATTGTTACAGAGTGTGCAGATATGAAAGCATTTTTGAAGAAAGCAAACCAAAAGTTGATTCAGTTTGCTTTTGATAGAATGGCTTAGGTTGGAAAAGACCTCAAAGATCACTTAGTTCCAAACCCCTGCCATGGGCAGGGACACCTCTTATGAGACCAGGTTGCCCAGGGCCCCATCCAACTTAGCCTTGAACACCTTCATTGATGGAGCTGACACATCTCTGAGCAAATTGTTCCAATGCCTCAGCACCCTCATGAGGAGGAATTTCTTCCTAAGATCTCATCTAAATCTCTCATCTTTTGGTTTGAAACCATCTCCCTTTTCCTATCACTAAGTCCCTCTTCAGCTTTCTTGTAGCCTCCTCAGGTATTGGAAGCTGCTATAAGTTGCCCCAGAGCCTTCTCTTCTCCAGGATGAACAGCCCCAAATTCCCTTGGCCTGTCCCTATAGCAGAGGTGCTCCAGCCCTGTGGTCATCCTCGTAGCCTCCTCTGGACTCACTCCAGCAGTTCCATGTCCTTCTTGTAGTGGGAACTACTGAGCTGGTTGCAATACTGCAGGTGAGGTGTCATGAGAGCAGACTAGAGAGGGAATATCACATCCCTTGACCTGCTGATGATGCTTCCTATTTGATTCAGCCCAGGGCACGGCTGTCTTTCTGTACTGCACTTGCTCATTCCCAGTTCATGTTGAGCTTCTCATCTGCCAACACCCCCAAGTTCTTCTGCCCAGGACTGCTCTCCATCCATGCGCATCACAGCATGTGTTTCACTTGGGGTTACCTCAATGCAAATGTAGGACCATGTTCTTGGACTTCTTGAACTCATGCAGTTTGCACAGTCCCAGTTCTCAAGCCTTTCAAGATCCCTCTGGATGGTCTTCCTTCCCTCCAGTTTGTCAACCACACACAGAGCTTGGTGTCGTCAGCAAACCTGCTGAGGGGACACTTGCTGCCACTGTCCACGTTGCTGACAAAGATGTTAAACATCACTGGACCCAAAATAGACATCTCACTTTGCACATGCTTGCCCAGGTTTTTCCATCCAGTGAATATGCAGGCGTGAATTTCCAGGAGCATTCATTGGAAAAGCTGCTAAGGAAATAGGGCAAAGCTTGCATGGAGACTGAATTTGGAAAGCCTGTGTGCTGCCTTGCTGCAGCTGATTCCTGCTTATATGTTTGAGCAAAGAGAGAGGCAGCTCATGTGGCCACTCTGAGTTTCTTCTTAGGCAGTTTTGGTATTTTAGATTTGGTGAGTATGCAGGGAAGCACCAAGGGGCCGTTCAGCGTTCTGAACTGTGAAAAGTTAACACAACAAAAAATGGGGGAAGAGCTCTAGTGATTTGCTCTAAGCCCATCCACACAGGTTTAAGATGATGTAGCAACCTGTTGAGAATGAGGTGAGGAAAGTTTACTAAAATCTGTGATTCATGCTGTAGAAATAAAATGTCTAATCTCTGCCTGTTCCTCACTCGAATTATGCTAAGTGCTGAATTCTTACAGTTCATAGACATCCAAGTATCCAAAACTTACTGATGACTGGTAAAGTGCAAATTTTCCATTCAAAATGATGAGAATTTTGCCCCAGTGTTGGAGGAGCAAGCACGTTTTGCTCTTTTACACAGAGGTAAATCAGGAATTCCTCTGCTGTCAGTCCGAACTGCAGTTTGGGCAGAGCAGAGACCCCAGGAACTGTAGATGAAGACTCTTCCCATTGCAGGGCTCAGCAAAAGCCATTTAGAACAGGAGTCTTCTTCACTGTGTTTGTACTCTGTAACATTATTTCTACTTGCCTCTTGGGCCATGTAGGATGGCTTGGTCCTGGCATCACCTCAGTTACGAATCTGACAAACGTGCTGATAGATGGTTGATCAAAGAAGATATTATGTCAATAATGTCTGAAAGCTGCAGCAATACTGCGCCCAGCCTGGAGATGCAAATACTGTGTTATCTTATGGCACAGCCTTGAATGACGACACGCATCTTGAAATAACATGTCCAAAAGTGTCAGAGGAAGAGGCTGTTAAAGGCTTTGCCTTATATTACCTGCCTGCTAGCAAATAGGTGGTGAGAGACCCAGAGTTTAATTTTTTTAATTTTTCTTTCTTTTTCCTATTAGGCAGCTCATGCAGCTATCTAAGCACAGTTCTGGAAAACCTGTTTGCTGGCTTACTCATGGCCCTGAATGGCTTTGAGTTGCAATAGTGTGGTGCCTAAGCCTTCGGCAGAAAAGCAAAACACAGCAAACCCAGCCCAGTGCACCTTCTAGAACAACACCTTCCCAATTTGTGAAGATTGGAAAGGAGGGAGCTAGGGGGGAAAATGGTCTGTGTGTGAAACCACGAATTATATTATGTCTGCCAAGCCCCTTTGAGAATTGGACCAACTGTCGGTTCAAATGATTTGTGCTTATCCAAACTTTACTCATCAAAGGTTTTTATGAGTTCACTTTGGCAATGGCCGTGTTTTTCCATGTGGTGAAATCATACACCTGGAAAACATGCAGCCAAAATGGTGTGGAGCTTGAATAACTCTCCTTGTTCTCCCAATGCTCTTGAGTTTTAAGCATCATGGTAGTTAAAATGTTTGTGGTGCTATAAAATCTGTACTACTTTAGTGTAAACCTGACTCTTGCATAACCCTCTTGGCCAGATTATTGGCAGCTTGGTTGTGATCTTGTAACCAAAAAAGGAACAAATATTGGCCTTGAGTTTTTACTGTAAAGGGAGAAGAAAACTTAAAACCTTTACCTTTGTACAAGCTATCCGTGGTGGCATGGAAACATTCTGTGAAGCAGCAGCCTATGAATAATCCTATTTTATGGTTTGCTTCACAAACAGTGTACAGAGCCCTATCCAAATTGAGTCCGTCCTGGTACAGACAACAGCAACCAAGAAGATGATTGTGCTTTGCAGAAGTGATAGGGAGAGGCTGACTGGTACAAAATTCAAGAGAAAGGATATGTCTACAGCAGTACTCGATGTTGACCTGGAATTTACCTTAACAAGTCTCTGTTGTTTCTGGCAGCCCTGCAGAAAAGTCAGTCACATTGCCCTCCTAATTTGCAAGCTGGGTCCTCCTAGGACTTGTTTTGAGGCCAGTTTGTCTATCCCCATGGGCAGCAGAGAAAAGCAGAGCTAGGGAGAAGTGGTGAGAAGTGGGAATGATGGGATTGTTGTGGGTTGGCTTCTGTGCCTTAAGCCTGTGCTGGGTCCAGATGTGATCCAGAAGAGCACAGGGTTGGAGGATTGGCAGTGGTGGGAAGTTTTCTGACCTCTAATTGAGCTAAGGGCCCAGGATTGTGGTGGGACCACTGGTAAATCGTGGCTTTGGCAATCTTGAGATTAATCCTGTTGGCATTCGGGGTATCTGGTTTGGAAAAGCTGCAACATTTTCTCTATAACTGAAGCATGTCCTTTCCCCAGCATGGTGTATCCTTTTCTGAAAAAAGAGCCTAGTTCTCAAAATGGCATTGTGAAAAATGTATAGAACTAGTGGAACAACCCTGGTGAAGTTGTAAAGAATTCAGGCCACAGCAAACACCACTCTCTTGACTGCAACGCCTAGTCACTTGTCTTTCTGTTTACACAACAAAATAGCCTGAAGAGAGTTCATATATTTAGAAAATAGCATTTGCACGTATTTCTAATGGGAGAGGAAACCAAACTAATTGACATGACTCAACAAATGGAGGGCACAGAAGAGATCACGGCTCTGATTAGGCCATTTGCAGACTGGTTTGAAGAGTGCTGGCCTCTCGCCAGAGAGCAGCTTCCACTTGCGAGGAACACAGACGAACAATGAGGACACAGAGCTAACACTACACTGTGCTTTGTCTAAAGCGATGATGGTCTCGTGCTTGGAGCATACACTCATGGCTGGCTCCTTAGCACAATGCAGTCCTGGCCCACACGTCTGTGGCCACACTACAGAGGCTTTGCCACCTCACAGCTGCAGTCTTCTTGCACTAAGGCCTCCTAAGTGGCACAGATTAAAGTGAAGTGGGTAACATACAATGGAATAGAAATGAATATGGAAGGAATACGGGAAAGTCATGAACAATGCTACCTAACATGCTGGAGCTATTCGTTCACTTATAACCAGCAAAACTGCACAACTCTGCCAGGTTTGGATACTGTAATATAATGGTGTTTGCTCTTGCCTTTCTATAGCATGTATATTTTACACATACATCTAATTTAATTGTTAAATATTGCTCCAAAACCCACACATACACCAGGACTGTTTATATTGTCAAACTGGTTTGTAATCCATAATGAAGCAGTGCTTGGGGAGAGAAGGGTTGAAAGCTGAAGAATTAAAGAGCATTCCTTTCAATTTAGTGGCCTTGTAATGTGCTACTGAGTAGGAGGAGAAAAGATGGAATGCAGACGGTGACTGGATTGGGTCTGTGTTTCTGGTGTTGACATGGGATGGGTGGAGCAGGTTCGTAATTGTGTCCCTATCTCTGCAAGGAGGAAACAACCATTTGCTCTTGATATGGAGCAATCCTTGGGGTTTAACTGTAGGAGAAAATTGTTGGATTCACTAACCAGGCTGGTTTTCTCCCTTTCAAATTAATGTTAGTGTTCTTTCCCCTTCAGTCTTAATCTTGTACTTCTGGGGACACTGCTTCTTGGAGGGTCTCATTGCTGTGAAGCACAGTACCGTTTCTGGGTTTATCATGTTCTGAACTCGGGGTGAGGCTGTGAATGCCTGCAGTCCTGGTGGCAAGCCAGGTGGTCAGAAACCTGAGCCACACGCATGAATTTCAGTGTTAATCATTGTTAGTCTTTTTCCTTTGAGTCTGCTCTTGTGCAAGGACAAGAATCTGCAAAACACCCAAAGGACCCCAGGAGCCTGTTAACAAAACTAAACAGTTACCAGATGGGCCAGTCCTTATGGAGAAGGAAGGGGAAGATGTTTTTCATTTTGTGATGAGTTGCTAACTAGGAGTCATCTGTTTGTGGAAAAGCCCTAAGAGGAGGCTTTGACATAGAGCCCTTGGAGTTCCCCTCTGCTTCCTCTTCAAACTGTTCCTCGTCATGGAAAGCTGATCCTGTTGTGAAAGCACCATGTGCTGGAAGTCTGTCATGGTCATCCTGAGGTGAGGTACTTCATCTGTGCACCTCATGTCACTCTGCACAGAAGGGACAGCCAGTGCTGCCCAACACCACAGGCAGGGTGAGGGGCAATGCTCATTGTTCTGCCCTGGGTGTATGTGACGCTGGAGTGGTGGGACAATAGGACCAGATCCCACGTGATGGGTAAAGTGGGCATTGGAAAGTGCTTCCCCAGTGGGAAGAGGTTTTTCTGCATGCAGTCGGGATGTTCAAAATTATAAGCTCAGCTCTTGTGTGTGTGTGTGACCATCCCAAGGTAGGTTTATCTACTGGCCGCACTCACACCCTCTTCCTCTTCATCCTGTCCAAAAAATTTCCCACAGAGGCTACAGAAAATTTACTCTACAGCTTCAGTTTTTGGGTGTCCATTACAGATATACTAAACACATAGATTAGAAATATCCTCCCTACTTCTGTGTTCTGCCCCACGTTGTCTGGAGCATCCACCACGTGGCCTTCTGCTTGGTAGAGCTGATGATGCAAGGGTGGAGATTACTTCTGCTTGCAAGGATCTCATGGCAGTTCCAGCCAGGTATTACAATTCTGCACAAGTTGGCGCCAGAGAAGTAATCTGTGTGATAGCCTTAGGAGCAGCTTTGCTGTGAGATCTGGGAAATGATATGTTGTCTCCCTGTGAAAGTGCTGAATTAAACAAGTATTTGCAAATTTTTATGACCATGAAATCCCATGTCCTCAACAAAATTTTCATGAATTGGTAGAAATTGGTTATATAGAGGCAGTCTGTGTTTAAACAGTGACTTTGCCCTTTTAAAATGCCCTGCTCTCTGTTATTCTTGCTTCTTTGGCAGTGATAAGTGTTCTAAAAATGCCAGAGTTATGGTTCCATATGCTCTGTATCACAGAGGGGAAAGAATCTATAAATCTTTTCTTTATCAACCGAAGAATTTTGCTCTGTTGCTTTGCAAAGACGAGTACCTGCCCGTGTTTTATTGAGTGAAGGAGATCATTTGGCCTGTCTTTTCATTGACTTGTCCTCCAGATGATCAGATTCTCTTTGCATTAGAATATCATCATTTCTTTCTGTATCGATAGAGAGCTATATGTGCAACTGCGCTACACACATGATACCAAATAAGTGAGTTACTCATCCTTTGTTCCTGGAGGAGCTAAAAACTGGGTCTCCTGCCTTCCCAGACTGCCTCTAATTTAGAAAACACAAGCTTAGGGCATCAAAATCTGCTGTTACGAGGAGGTAAATTCTTCACTCAGTTACACCAAGTAAGGGCAAGAGAGCCTCCCTCAAACCTACACTGGGAAGGTGCAAAGGCTGAGTCCTCTGGGACCTTGCGCTCTCCTGAGGACAGTGGTTATGTTCTTCCACGTAATGTGTATTCAGAGCAGTGTTGCTGTAAGATCAAAAGAATTGCTCTGGATTTATACCAGGATAGCTAAACATGGATTCATACATAATTCCCAAGCACATTTGTCTTGCAAGAACCACACCTGATCTGCCTCCCAGCTCTTATTTACATAAGGCATCCTCACTGTGTTGAGAACATCTGGGGTGGGGTTGCTTGCTGCCAGGGTGGGCAGCCATCGCTGACACGCAAGCCTGTAACCATAGATCCTGACCGCTTGCAACCCTTCCTTAGACAGCAGGAACATCTCTCTCTGCCGGGTTTGTGCATTTCTGTGGGCTTAACACTAACCTATTTTATCCCTGAACACAATGGGATGAAATCCTACAGAAGACGGACATATCTCGAATGTTTCCAGGATGCGTACATCAGCGATGCATGTGCAGTTTCCAGCACAGAGAGGATTAGAATAAATGCATTCTTTGTAGATGCTGTTTTAATCTTTCGAGCTAAACTTAGATCTCGGACACCTGTCTCTGCAGCAGTCTGTCTCTTGTGCTCATGAATTTTGTGCACAGCTGTCAGTGCTGTATGTGGGGTTCTCTCTTTTCAGCTGGCTCTATTCCCAGTTGGCTGAAAATTAGGAGCCTGTCTTAGAAAGAGAATTTCCACTCCTGCATACTTTGATGGAAACAAGGAGATATAAAGCAAGATTTAATGACCCAGGTTTTTTTGAACCATTTATTAGCTGTTCTGTACATACTCAGTCTCTGGGGAGCTAAGTTACATATTATGATAAGTATGGAGTGCCTGTTCCCTGTGGACTTTGCTTCATTATTTATGTGGATAAAATAAAGCACACAAACCAAATAAATTACCTTGGATAGACTACTTTGAAATAGGACTCTGGGAAATGCCACGAGGTGGCCAGATGAAATGCTGACCTGAATTGCTGGTGCTAGAATGACTTTAGCATCTCCTGCCCCTGTCAGAACTACCCCTGAACTCTGGGTCTGAAGATTACAAAAGGAAGAAAAGGCTTGTTAGGAAAAATATCCACCTGTGTCATCTTCATTCCTTTGGGACTGATTAGATGGGGGGTGGGATATGTCACAAACTGGATGGCTGCACCACCCACTTAATGAGGAGTGACCTCTGCAGGGTTTTGCAGTCTGGTTGATTGACACCCTTTATTCCCTGAGACAGGGCCATCTGCATCTTGGACCCCACTCCAAGATCCTCTACTCTGCTCCTTCAGATGGGAATAAGAGCAAAGCTGCTTAAGACAGAGGGTTCCCTTATAGGTTCTATGGTCTGTGTGGGTCTCTTGTCTGACTTGGGCATCGTCTAGTCTTGGTCAGTTTCGGTGTAGTTGTTCAGCTCCAGATAAACAGCCAGTTCAGCCTCCTCAAAAACAGTAGGAATTGGATGTTCCTGCTCAGAGGGAAATCTTGTCCCCAGATAGTCTGCAAAGGCTTTATGAAGCCTCGTGCCATGTAAGGGAAGCATAAAAGTGAATCTTGTCGTTTGTGAGCTGTCACAGAGATGTATGTCCAGTGGAAGGTCTGCTGTCTTGCCTAGGTCGAGGGATGGGGTACATGTGGACATCAGGTTTGCAGAGGTGCAATGACTGGGATTTTTACCAACAAGTCACTCCATAAGTAGTCACAAGGAGGTGGAAAGATTTCTCCAGAAACACAGGAACTGTGCTGCTGAAGAGAGCTGTTTGTCCTTCTTGGTTTTGCAAGTTTTCCATGATAACACTCTGAGCAAAGTAACTCTTCTATATTTGGGAAGCAAAAAGCATCGCCTCCCTTGGGTGAGTGTGAGCTGATCCCTACAGACTGTAGAAGATGCCACAGAAGCCATTGGTCATGTGCCGTGGCAGGAAGGAGCCCGCAGGAGCCTCATATCCTCTCTGGAAGAGAGAAGAAGCAAATGAAGGAATTTGGCTCATGTTAGATGATACACCTACACGAGCAGATAATAATGTGATCAGTCGGCGAGCTTGTCAGATTGGACCCCAGATAGGATGGCAGCCTGCCAGGTGCTGGATCAGAGAGACTTTGTTCGATGTTATCAGAATACAAGTAGGTTACATGCATCACTTCATGGTGTGGGCCAATGCGGATGGCTGGGAGGTGTGTTCCCTGCCCTGGGATGTGTGTTCCCTGCACTGGGAGGTGCATTGCCTGCCTCAGGACGCATGTTCCCTGCCATGGGAGGCCCTGGGTGCACCTGGCGCTTCTGGTCAAGCCACTGTAGTGGCTTGGGAGGGCCTGGAAGGAGATGCGAGGGCATCCACAGACCCTGACCAGGTTTTGGTTCCTCTCAAACTCCTGTCAGCCGGGAGATGAGAGAACAAGTAGATTCAGTTTTGGGAGACCTCGGGGCTTAGTAAAAAGAAAGCTCAAAGGAATTACTCTGTAGAAGAGTAAAGTACCAGGTGTAACATGCAGCTAATTATGCCACTGGTTTACAGGAGGGATTTTAAATGTTTCTTTCTGAAAAGCCTGAAAGGAAAAAAAAAAATCAAAGGGGAAAGATTGAAAAACAAGTATGAGAAGATATAAAACAAGATTTATATCTAAATAATTTCCTCTAATTGCTGTTAGAAGACATTAATTTTTCTTTTGATGCTCCACTTTACCTTAGGCTTTGCTGTACCTGCCAGGATGGCAAGGAGTCAAAGAGGATTAGCTCAGCATCTCTCTGCCTTAGTAGCCTCTCTGTAAGATTTAGCGATGGGAAGAATATACAGGTTTAAAAAAAATAAGTTTAAAGCTCTCTATTTAAACTGGCCAGCTTCAACCTTTGTTTATCCTGTGCAGTGGTGATGACTTCACCAGCATCCCTTAGGTACAAATGAGGTTCAGAGTGCCAGGTGTGTGTGTGCTGCTGTTTAAAGATACAGGAGTACCTGATGCACAGGTGTTGGTGGTGGTTTCAAAACCATTTCAAGTGGAAAACACTTAGTCCATACAGCCAGCCAGTCTACAGGGCATGCACCAACTGAAGTTTGCCTAAATCTTGGTCTGGAAAGGATTTAACTGAAGCTTCAGGGTGAGTTCTCCCTTTGCCAAGAGGGACTATGCCTGGGGAGAATCGAGACAGAAGCTGCACAACAACATTTCATTTGACCAGATTTTTACAGGCTTCCATTCCAGTTTACGCTCATGTGGGACATCTCTCTGTGCCTATGGCAGCATTTCAGCTGTGAGCCCACTCCTCCTCTTCTCTGTCTGAGGATTGTGCAATTTTCTTGACTAAATCTGGGAATGCAGAAGTTGCAAATCACCTGAGAGTTTGCTTGCAGAGATGAAGTCTGGCAGTGATACCAGCTGGATGGGTCAAATGCTTTTTGTTTTGCCTTGGTTTTGGTCAGAATGTTTCTGTTCAAGGGTACTTCCTGCTCTCTGATTGCACGTGAAATCCAGAATTCCTTTTGGTGTTTGTTGCAGCCTCTTCCCAACTTGACTCAGAGGTGCAGGTACCCATTGAGTTTGATGGGATTGGGAAAGTCCACATTCCTCAGGCTGCACTGAATATCTCAGCCTGGAAGTGTTGTTTATCAAAACCTCTCTTAGATGAACCTTGCGGTAATTCTCCATTAATTTATTTCCTCCAGTTATTACAATGAGTTCTGCTCAGGGCTATCCCAGAAAACCACTTGGAAGCACCAGTGCAGAAAAATGAAATGCGGTTGGCTGGAAGGAGCACCCTATCCCACATCACAAGACTCAATCTCTTATTTTCCCACTACTTTAATCTATTCTGTTCTCTGTGTTGGGCTTAAACAAAAGTAACCTAAGAAGATACCGTCTCTTTGTTTTGTTCCTGCATATCTTTTTGTACTAGGCAGTGGCTCTAAAGCACAGCCCAACAGTTGTGTAGACTGGGTGAGCAGTAAAACAGATGCAGGTATAACCAGAATCAAAAAATGCTTTTAAATTGCAAGTTGAAGTTACGAATAAATCCCCTTCTGCAGATGGAAATGCAGGAATGCATAGTGTGGCTCACTGTCAGGTTTCTCTAAGGCCATGGTCTTCATGGAAGTGATTGTCACGTAAGCACTGTAATAAATACCCAGGCTGTCCAGAGAAGTGCGTGCGTTGAGGACACATGCTGGTTGCTGAGCTCATCTAAGGATCTGGTCCTGCTAAATCAAGAACAGACAGTCTGTCTTATTGATCTTGTCTGGTGGTGGTTAATCAAATGCTTTTGAGTCTGACAAACATTGAAATTCTGCAGCTTCCATAAATGACTTTGATTTCAAGATGAACAACAAGATGCTGCAATCAAAAAAACCCCACTGCAGAGCACAGCACTGAAGGAAGCTGCGCTGATTTCTTCAGAAACAAATGTAGAAGTTAGTAGCATGAAACAACTGGCCACGAGCCAGATGCTTCAGTGTGATAACAAGTACCTCAGGAAGCCCCCAATAGCTTTGGTTTTCCAGAGAACTTTGAGATCCATCCGTATGCCTTCAGGGGTACAATGACTGCTGAACGTGATAGTGTTCCAGATAAAAAAACAGGAACAGCCAGCACTTGCAAACCGGTAGGTTTGGCCTTTGGAGCGTCAGGATAGGAAGTCAGTTACTTTGCACGAGAAGCAGCTACAGAGTACAATCAATAATAACTGAAAGGCTTTGATGTGATCGATGAAGTGCCATTGCCATAATATTTGCACAGAGCTCACAAGTACTAGGAGTCAATTACAAACCAAGTACTCAAGGAAGTACGTGCTACTTTTGATTCTCCATTCTGGCTCGAGAAAACTGCTCCGTGCTCCCAAAACCGGACTGTGCCCAATATGCAATCATTGTGCTTTGCCTGTATTTTGACCCACTACATAATCTCTTAGGATGGCATTTGACCAAATTTCAAGTGCTTACCCTGTTTTGTACCAGCTACCCAGTAACGGTGCAGACTCTGAACTGAGAACCTGTGGTCTGAATCTTCAGCGATTTTCTAGTATCAGACACGCTCTTCAAAGGACGTCCTGTTCTGCTCTCAGGCTTTTCATTTTCAAAACAACAGATAAGTGTTCGGGAGTTGAGGGAGAGAAAACCTGCCTCCTGCAGGAGATAAGATCTGATATAGAGGCCTCGGAAACTAAAATATAGCTGAATTTATGGTTGCTGGAGTGGCTGCTCTGCATCTGATTTTTAATTTTTTAGGTTTGTTTGAAATATATTTATTGCTTCTGAAGCAATTTTGTGTCACTAAAGAAGTTCTTTCCAGTGAATTCAATGAATAATTGTAGAAGCATAAGAAGTGAACAGACTCTCACGGAGACTCCTCCCTGAAGTTTCTTCTGTTGGGGCCAATTTTTTTAGGGACACCTAAAGTAGTTAGCGATTGATCATATTGAAGTTCTTTGGACTGGAGGAGGAGGGGTATAAATCTCACTGGAGAGGGAGGGTCAGAATCTCGCAGCACAAGTTTTGCTGTACAAAGCAACAAAAATCTTCTCGATGAACCCTTCAGTACTTTTTGCTGTATGGTCACGTCTTGTGACTAGGTCAGTCCTTGGGAGGGCAAAGCGCAGGGAGCTGCCATTTTCTAGTGCTGCTTTCACATCGTATCCCACAGGATGGTGCTGAAGGGACCTCCAGTCCTTGTTGTTACTGATATCCAGGAGCAGGAGGGATGCTGGAGCGGGAACAAGGAAGACTCCACATTCCAGCAGAAAGGAATTTGCTATTATCATTTGTTCTTTTTTTGAAGGGGAGAGGGTTGGGGAGGGGAGGTAGGGATGGGATGGGTAACCACTCTTTTTGAAAGACAATTTTCTAGCTATCAGTTGGGGACTGCAGGGCTTGGTCATCCTTTCCAGTTTTGAGCATTATAGCACAGGTACACCTGCAAGATAAAACTGAGGCTGAAATGCTCAGCCGGTGTTTTAGGATGTAGTGCTTTTCAGACTGCAGCATGGGTCGGTTTTGCTGTTTGATGTCATACAAAGTGCTGTGGTATCTAAACACCTTTGAGTCCTTCTCCTTCACTAATTTACCCCAGTTCCCCTCAACTAGTAACTTTGACCAGAGCCATGAACAGCTTCTGAAAGTCACTCACAGCCTCTTTAAGTGGCAAAAACAAATTAGGCGATGATCTTATATTATATTTTACTTACATGAGAAGTATATTTACTTGCTTGGGAACCTGGGGCATAGCCAAGGAGAGACCTGGAGGTGTTCACAGCCATGGTTCATGCCAGCTGTGCTAGATAGTGCTGCTGCCTCGTATTAGAAAACCTCGATAATTAAAAAGAAAGAGCTAGACATATCTAATTTAATAAAGAACAACCCATGTAGATCATAAAAGGGAGATCATGGCTGATTAAAACTGTATGAACTGTTTTAAGAGCATTCCTCAATTTTTAGACTACAACAAAGGAGATGACCTGATTTATCCTGGAATATGGAGACAGATAAGAGCAACTACCTTGACTAGACTTCTCCTCTGCCAACTCAGGATTGTATATTTAAAAACTAGTCTGGACAAACACTAGCTGTGTGCCAAGCAGCAATGTTTCCATCACTTCCCTTGGAAGATTTTTTCATGCGCTAATAGATCTTGTTGTCAGGAGGCTTTTTCTTATTGCCTAAATCATCTGCCTCAAAACATTAAGGAACTAAGGCAAGAGTCTAATGGGTTGGGGTTTTTTCCCCTCATGCTTTGCTTCTTTCCAGTGTCTCCAGGCTGTATCCACAGTATGTGGAGCTGCTGGTGGGCCAGATTACCAAGTGTTAGGAAGGCTGTATCAAACACAGGACTGTGAAAAGCCAAGGTAGGGGCTAGTGAAAGTTGGCTTTTGGACAAAAAAAAGGAGGATGTCACATCCAAGGAACAGATAAGGGTGGGGAGGGATGGCAAGGGCCAGTTTTAGTGTTTGTTTCCCGTACGCATCCCTTCAGCCATTCTGACATTGAAACAAATTGCTGTTCAGACAAAAGGAGACTGAGAAGAAAAGGCTTTTTCACTAACATGGCATCACGCGTGATCATGGTGGTGCCATGGTGAACTGAGATGACCTGTCTATGTGTCTGTTCTTATCTCTATCAGGACAGTCTGTGCTTAGAAGCTCTGTGGTGGAGGACCATCATCTTCAGCATGGTATGCGTTATCTCTAAACAATTAAAAACAAGGCAGAAGCACTTTAAATAGGCTGCCTTAACACGTTGGTCTTATAGCTAATTTATGGGACTCTTTCCACTCATGTGAATTGGCACAGTTCCACCGACCAAATTAGGGCTGTGCAGATCTACACCAGCCGAAGATGCAGCTCATTGCTTTTAATGTACCAGGAACTCTTGGGCCAATAATAGCCATAGATACCTTGAAAGGAAATACTATGTGAAATTTTGACTGAGAACAAGACTCTTGGCAGGAGGAGGGGAGCATTGGTGGTGGCTAATACGCGATGGCCATCTGCGCAAGTTGGCAGCTGTAAGCTAAAAGCAGACAGGTTACGGCACTATGTGTACGTGGAAGCGTGAAGTGTGAAGCGTGTGGATGTGCTGTATGGACACATTCAGCATTAATCAGTGAGGAACATGAAATACAACACGTAGGCTATTGTGTGCAGGTGCACTTGCCTTGTGGGAAGTGTGTTGCACATCTGATAATGAAGAAGGGACAGTGTAGGCCAACCAAAGCTATTCAGGGGCTTGGGGAATGAATTCTAAAGAAAGATCAGCTAGTCTTGGTCTCTGTACTTTGAAACAAGAATTGTGGAGCTGAGCAACTTGCTTAGACATGGTGATGCTGAATTGGAAGCTCAGGGAAATAACACCTTAGCCAAGCTGTTTGACAGGCTTGCTGGAAAAAGCACCATGAAAGATTTGGAGGGTGAAGCTCCATCTCAATGTGCTGTGGCTGACCCTGAGCATACGTGTCAAATTTGAGTGCAGGGATAAAGGAGGAAGTTTAGACACCTGAATTTCATTCCAGTTTGAAGTTGGAGGATACTTTTGTGGTAACAGCAACAGAGAAGATGGTGAGAGTGGAACTCTGCTGAAGTGTTGTTGGTGCTGGCTCTCACCAAGGCATTACACAGTTCTGTTTTGTGTGCTGGAGTCCATCGCTGACTTCTCAGAATTTCAAAATGATGACAGGATGACCTAGCATCAGGTGTGGGTTTATTTTCAGTGTGTTTTATCTTCCACTGTAATATTTCCAGCCAGGTCTTCTGGAAGGGTTTTTGAGAATCCAAGTTGTTTTAGCCTTTCTGAATTAAGGACCTAATTTCTTTTCTATTTTCTTAGTTCCCAGTTCTTACCACTGGGAACTAAGCCAGGACACTTAACCTGTCCATGGCATCTCAGATCACCCATTTATACAACAAAAGAGATGATTTGGCTATTTGTGACCATCTCCACATGTGTCAAATTTGTGGCATAATGAATATCTGAAAAGGGATTTGAGGTCCTCGGGTTAAAGGCCCATATCCTGTAAAACACCACGGTATGATTATCTATTCATCCTTATCAGTCAGCTGTCAGGCAGGGAGACAGGCTCCAGTGCCACTTTGCTTGTTGGACAGCAGCAGTAGAAGCAGCAGTGCCGCCCCACAGCGCAGCTCGCAGCAGTGCTGCTGGCTGCAGCCCCACTAAGTGCCTGGCAGTGATGCAGGCGGTAGCGCTGCTCCACTGATCAGCTGCTCCGTGCTGAGGCTCCGACGGTGCTCTGCCCATCACTCGGCACCACAGCTGGCTCTGAAGCTGCTTTGCAGAGCTAGCAATATGGGTGATTCCAGAGGATCCTGGTGTATCTGGGGGGAAGCCCTGCCCTGAGAGTTGCTGTTGGGCTGTACAGATGAGGCCTGGATTTGTTCGGCTTCTCAGTCCTCTCAGCCCCTGTGCAAAATGCTGTGCTAATGCAGAGGTGCTCCCCTTGGGACCCCGAGGCTCACAGCCTGCTCTTCTGAGTAATGGCCACAGTCCGCAAGCCTCTTCTCAGCCACCTAGCCCATGTAAGCCATCGCTTGCACTAGTGCGGGCATCTCGGGCTGCGTGTGCGAGAATTTTCAGTGCTGTCTGACAGACGGGCAGGAGGGTTTCATAACAACGGAAACACCACAGTGTCCACAAGTGTTCCTGGAGTTTCAAAGGCTGGGGGTTGAGAGGTGGAAAGGAAGTTGAGCCAGAGCACGCTGTGGGCAGTTTAGCAGTGGACTCCCTAAAAAATGTCCTCCTTTTACGTGGCTGATTGCTCCTGAGGAGCAGCAACTGTGCTGCCAGGAGAGGCAAGTGGGCAGAAGAACTGAGCAAGGTGGAAGGGTTGGCCCGAGCCAGTTGTCACGGTGTGCCTCTGGAAGAGATTAGGCAAAGGTGCTATTCTGCCATACCCCAGGGAGGTTGCTCCTGCTCACCCCAGTTGGTCTCCTTGAGTGTGGAGTGTGCCCCTCTTGCCCTTTGGTACGTGGGTGGGGTGGGGAGCACCCCCCTTAAGATCCTTACTCTTTTTCTCTTTGAATTCCCTTTGCACAGGAGGAACTATTTCAGAGTTCAGCAAAGCATATTCATGATAAAGGGAAGCCCAGACTGTCACCATGAGGGACATCCACAAAACCAGCCCTTGACATTCTCCTGGGGTTAACGCTGACAAACATACCTCACGGTTAACTTTAGCAGTCTGATCTTTATTTTGTGTTGAGGCTCTTTCTGTTTTGTTTTGGGTTTATGCCTTTTTTTCCTCTAACCCAGGACAGTTCAAACGTGTTTATGACTCTGAGGTAAAGCAGAGATCTTTTAATGTGAAGGCTACCCCTGTATATGTGAAATATTTAACACTTGATGTGCTGAGACTTGCTCTTCAAAGAATTTTTGTTGGCTTCAGGGGTAAATATTGCTTGGCAAGGATGATTTAGCAGGCACCAGAGAGAGGGTGCCTTCACACAAGGAAATCACCCAAACAACCCTCCAGTTTTGAAGCTAATTTCATATACCCTGAGCATCTTGTTCTACTGCACTGCCGAGGCACGAAAAGTCAAAGTGAGGGCAGATGCTGTGCTCCATGGGAAGAATCTCACCTTATCTTGTACATTTTATTAGCATTCTTTAATGTGTAGCAAATACTTCACTGGCATTTACAGAAAGAAAACCAGTTGATTAGATTGTAGATGCATGATTTGGGATGTGCATATGGTTAAATCCCTGATGTTTTCTCTACAAACTCCTGGGCAATTTGGATATGGGAGGCAAAGCCTTAGATGATAGCTCCCTAGCATGGAAGCTCTGTGGGAAACTTCAGTCTGCTTGATGAAAGGCTGCATCCACAACACAGAGGTCTTGTACGTCTTGGTGTAACTGCAACGCTAAATAGTTTGTTCTTCTAAAAAATGAAAAATGTGAGAATTGGTGCCATAAAAAACAGACAATTTAAATGAAAACTAAAAGGAAGTTAATTTCAGGGGATTTTTTTTTTATGTATCGTTCCTAAGAAAATTTCTTTTTTATGGTTCAGGAGTTCAAATTGTGAATGACTCCGGGGTTTGGCCGAAATACTTTTGTTTTTAGGCATTTGGTTTTTCAGGCAAAATAGAACAAAGATTTTCCACATAAACCAACACGTTTGGCAGCCTCTCATTTTCCCTTGGAAATTTTCCTTCTAATTTGTTTCTGTTGGAGATCATGGAGCCCACCCCCAGCTCAGAGGAAGGACCTACAGCCTACCTGACTCAGGTCCTCAAAAGCAAACTAGTACGAAGTTTCTCCACCTCAGAATGGTTCTGTGGGCAGAGGAGGGTCATCGCCAGCACAAGCATGTCATGGATATTTCTGAGCACCCTTAACCCTTCTTTTCCCAAACCTTTCCTTTACCATGCTCCCACTTAACCCTTTGCAGCTACCAAATGATGGTAGCTTGTAGAAGACTGCTGAGTTCTGCCTGTGGCCTAATCTGAATGGAGCCACGAATGGAAGTGTGTTATGGCTGCTTCTGCTAGAAACCTGGCACTTTACCTAGCTCAGGCCATCGGGTATACCTCGGACATTCCCAGAGAGCCACCAGAAAAGGAGACTCTCTCAGTCCCATTCCACAGGGCAAAGATGACTTGGTCAGTGAGGAATGACAGGGGGTTCATACCCTTCAAATGGCAGCTTTTGGTTTCTCAAGCTGCAGGGTGAGGAGAAGCCAGGAAGAATACAGAGAACAGGGAGGATTCTCTTCTGCTGACAAAGGTATTTTGCAGGCAAAAGTAGTGTCAGTCCCTGAAAGCCTTAAACCAGTGGCTCTCCTATGGGACTTCAGGCTGCAGAAAGTTTCTGTTTTTAGTCAAGAAAGTATTATGTGAGGAGATTTTCAAACAGCACGCTATCCCCACATGGGGTCAGTTTCAGTTCCACGAGAAGGACTTCCCAGCTGTGGATGTACCTGAGTGCAGGTGAGCAGGAGGCCAGCATGCCTCTCTCATTCTTTGCTGACATGCTTGCAAATACCCCTCTTCCGACCACCGTCCTTGCCACAGCAGCACCTGGCCTCGATTCCTGAGCTTTTGGTGTGCAGATGACTTCTGCGCTCTTTTGGCTCCATCCTGTTAGGCTCCAATTTCTGAATTGTATTCAGGGGTTTGTCAAACGCACTGGGATGCCCTGTTTGTACAGAAAATCAATGGGGTTTAGCTACTAAGTGCTTTCACCTGAGTATTTTGAAAACGTCCCCCATAAATAACAAAAACAATAAATCAAAACCTGTGCAAGCCAAGGCTTTACAAACTAGCTTCACCCGCAGGACTAGCACCAAGGAGTCAGAAGGTGCATGAGGACACATCTCACAGCAATGAGCTGCAGTAGCGGGTGTCAGGGATTATCTCTGAGCCATAATTTCCACAGATAAAAGTTCATACTGGTCTTAAAACGTTTATTCTCACAAAGCAAATGTGCCGCAGAAGCAAAACACTCAGCCTTTTAATGTCTTGTATAATTAAGGACCACTTTATTTTCTCTTTTTATTAATGACTTACCTTTAATGTTAGCCCGATGACACAGTTGTGTAATTTAATGTGAAATGTACTATTCAGCGAGCTGCTGCTTTACAGAAAGGTTTTGACAGGCTGTAATGGTTCTGGGTTCAGCACAATAAACCATCTTTTTTATAAATGCTGGGAAGAAACTTGAAGGAAGTGAGGTGCCTCCTTTAAGTAGTTTGATGGGATTAATTTTTTTAAAAGAAAGTGTAACTGAAGAAAAAAAGTACCGAGCAGGGCCTATCACAGCAAAGGGAACTCAGTTCTTCTGTCCCCGATTCAGAGGAAGCATTTAGGCACATGTTTAAGTCTCGCTGGGGACTTGTCTCAATGCAGCTTATGTTCTCTTGACTAAAGACTGAGTTTAAGCAATTATTTTCCCTTTGCATAGTGGAAATTGTAGAAAGAGCTATAGCATCTTTTATTAAACCCATGCTTTGTGAGGCACGTCAGCATGTCCTTTGTATTATGCAATGCCAATTAGAATCACTTGAAAATTAGCAGCTGCTTCAAGTTAAAAAAAAACCAGGAGTGTTTCCATGGGTTTGTTGAACTGGGGGCCAGAAATAGTAATAGCTAGATGGGCTACATGAAGAAGTTTCCTACGGAAGAAAACAGTTTGATGCAGTGACCTGGTCCTAAATTCCATTACTGAAGCAAAAACATCTTGCAAGGAAGAGCTGAGAGAAAGTGACGGAAAACAGTAACCCTTTTTTAGAGCCATTTTCTTAGGGAAAAGAGTCGGTGCTGTCAGCCCATAGTGCTCGGTGATGTTGGATCCAATGGCCAATTTCATCCAAACAGTGAGATGAGGTGCTTGGGCGAAGGCCACTGCCCAAGGCCAGGTCAAGTTCTCCCATGGGAACCTCAGTTCCAGGGTGCTCCCGGGGGCACAGACCACAGACATACCTAAACCATGGTTAAACCTGGTGAGAACTAGTGCTCAGGCCAAAGTATGCGCCCAGAGGCATAGCTCTCCTTCGTGCAGGGGTTCTCCCAGCTCCATTCCACTGCCTTTGAAGCCAGCTCTCCTGTATGCCATCTCTGCCACTGGCATTGATTTCTGTTCTTTGTGCAGGCAAGAGATTTATCTGCACCTATGCAAAGTCAGACTATTGTTTCTATCCTGCCTGCGTGACAAGAACCAATTCCCAGGAGAGAGTGTTCCGAAGCAGCACTCGCCCCTGGGCAGTTTATGTGCACTGACTGCTCTGTCAAAATCTGTGTCTTGGCCATTGCAGGTCACTTTTCCCTCAGCCCTGATGAAGGTAATTTGTTTTCCCCATAAGCCTGGTCCCAGAGTACCCAACACCCTGGAGTACTGCCTGCCCATGTTTCAGCTGCCTTTCCCAAGGGGAGGAGGGCATTACTGGTTCTGTGGTCAGACAAACAGAGTGAACAGAGGTGCACAGGGCCATCAGCTGAGTGCAGACACCCCTAGCAGAAAGGTAATGCCTGAACACTCCAAAAGCAAATAATTTGGAGGCAAGCACACAAAGGAGATGAAGAGACGTCTGCCCTGATGACAGCGGTCTTTGCTCCCCATCCTGCGGGTGATCTCGGGGAGTCCTTCTAGAGCTGGGTACCAGGTACTGGTGAAGGCTGTAGAGAGGAGTTTGTCTCATGTCCTGACTACATCAGGCAGCAGTGATATGTTTAAATTATGATCTTGCAATTAAAAACCTTATTGAAATATTCTACTGGTTCTGGAGTAGGAAGCTGCAGTGAATCAGACGGCTATGTGGAGGCTCTCAGACAAGTCACGCATTATTCATAACCAATTATGTAAATTCCTCTGGAGCTGTAGTAGCAAAAACATCCCACAGTCCCGTACAAAAAGTGGGTTGGTTCAGCTACCCCCAGAGAAGGAGAAGCACTGTTATTGTTTAAGTCTAGTCTGTAAATGTGTTAATGGACCCACTCTGAAGTATCTGAGGGGAGAAAGAACAGATGCAGCCTATTAACTGCCCATGTCCTAGTAATCATCAAATAAATTGACTTTCATTGTATCCAAAAGTAAGAAATCTTCTGGGATAAAAAAACCTTTTGCTACTTGGCTGCTGATAATTGGAATCAACAACTCAAGGAATTAAGGAGGCCAGATCAGCTACATGCTTTTAAAATGATTTGCAGCTGACGTACTGCCGGTTAGGCACTCTGTGGGCTAATCTCTAATTGTATTTTCATGTATGATCCCGGGCTGAGTGGGTGATTTATTTGACATACTGTTTGATCTACTCATCACCAGCCCTTAATATACAGGATCTGCCATTTCAAATCAAGCTCTTTGCCCAACAAGTCCAGTCCCCTGATTTGGTAGCAACTGACCGGAGTTTTTACAAGGGCTACTAGTGATAGGATGAGAGGTATCATCTTCAAACGGAAAAAGGCAGGATT
Source organism: Rhinopomastus cyanomelas (assembly GCA_013400115.1). Taxonomy (NCBI): domain Eukaryota; kingdom Metazoa; phylum Chordata; class Aves; order Bucerotiformes; family Rhinopomastidae; genus Rhinopomastus; species Rhinopomastus cyanomelas. The sequence goes on along the minus strand of VXBP01001832.1, from coordinate 300,805 downwards.
TAGGTTAGATGTAAGGAGGAAGTTCTTCACTGTGAGGCTGCTGAGGCCTTGGAATAGGTTGCCCAGGGAAGCTGTGACTGCTCCATCCCTGGAAGTTTTCAAGGCCAGGTTGGATGGGGCTCTGGGCAACCTGGTCTGGTGGGACATCTTGCTGCCCATGGCAGGGGGGTTGGAACTAGTTGATGTCTGAGGTTGCTTCCAACCTAAACCATTCTGTGATTCTGAAAACATGCTGTCTGTCATCAAAGCACCCTTTGCTGAAGCAGACAAACAGGCAGAGAGAGACTGACTGCTGAAGATGGCAACTGTGGGCATGGTTCCTGGTGCCACTTTGGCCGTTCTCCCTGCCAAGCCTCAGAGTTCCGTGCTTGGGGCCTGACCATCTCTGTGTAAGCAACAGGGACCAGAGGTACGTCCAAGGCTGTTTTAGAACCATGAATCTGTTTGTCAGCTGCTCAGGAGTCTAACAGCAGAAGTCAGCAACCAGCATGAAGACCCTCATCTTTTGAGGGAACCTGTGTGGTTTAGGCACTAGTTCAGAGCTGGGAAACTGTTAGCTTGCTCTGCTTTGGAAGATATTGGATCAGTTAATCTATTTCTCTGAACTCGTTTCCACCCACTCCTTCTCTTGCATAATTAAACCATAAGCTCTGCAGGGCAGGGACCATCAGTTTATGATCTGTTTGGTGTAACACCTAGCACAATGGGGTGCCGGTCTCACCTGAGCCCTGCAGGCACCACTCTGTTGTAAGTAATTAGGGTTTTTTTAAGGCACCACTGTAGTACAAATAACCCCCGTGTTTTGTTGTTGTTGTTGTTTATCCCTGGCCAAATCCTGCTTGCAAGCCAAAGGCACACACAGCAAGCCAAGGCTCTGCAGATGCATGGCCAGTGAGCTTGTGGTGGAGATGGGAGGGCTCTGCAGACCTCTGCTTGGTTCCTAGCTCAGCTGCCGGTTCCCAATTTCCTTCCAGCTACCCACCTCATTACTTTTAACCAAAGTTCTCTTTCTATGAAAAGCATAATTAATGACCAGCTCCTTCAGTTAAAAAATGTAATTAATGATGAGGCTTCGAGAGGTTTGGCTAGGGACAATGCATGTCAGAAGAAATTAGACATTGCAAATTCTGTTTAATCCCTCCTTGTGCTTGCACGGACGAGAGGACGCTCTTGGAGCACTTCTGTACCATGCTGTGCTCTGGATAGGCAAAAGTAGGGAGAAACAGCAGAAATTCAAGTAGCACAGAGCGTGTGTTCATCTGACCAGCCCTGTGTGTGTGAGCTCACGTATGAGAGAAATGCCTTTTTGGTTTTTTTCCAGCTCGCAGCCCTCTGTTTCCCTAATCTCACCATAGATGTTTCCTCCTTGCATGCCCATTCTGTAATTCCCCCAGCAGACATCTGTCAGGAATACACAAAAAATGAGCACGGCTTTGATGCAACAACAGAATTCTGGAAACTAATCAAGAAAAAGAAAATGCCCTTGTAAAACTGGGTCTGTAATTATTATGGGAGCCAAGATATCAAGATAATAAGGAGACAGCCCTAAATAACTTGGGGGAATTACAGAAGGTAATAATGTACTGCACCACTGCCAGACAGAGTTAGACAGACAGAGCGGCTATGGGATTTGGCCTGGGTTCTGCATTGTGTTAGGGCTGCTCCATCACTGCCAGAGCAAGGAAGGAGCATGAAGAGAGAGGCCAGGCAGCCCTCCTGCCTTGGGCATGGAGCATCTGCCATCCCTTGCTCTACTTGCCCTGCCCCAGTGCTACTGCTCACCTGAGTGTTGAAAGGGGCTGTGGCAGAGTGGCCTGAAACATACTGCAGTTTCAGGAACCAGCTCTTCCTTCCTACATCTGCTTGGCCATGACACCTCACACCTACGAGATGATCCACTCCACACCAACAAGGCTGCTGCAAATGCAGAAATCTCATCAGTCACTCTTCAGCAGTGTGATCCCAGCGCGGTGCCCAGTGCTGCAGAACAGGCACAGAGCTACCAGAAACAAAAAGGGATGAACACAAAAAAAGGCAAAACTGTTGCTGTCTCTGAGGGAGGGATTGTCAGCTTGGCTTGGCTGGAGATGGTAAACTGTTGTACACAAACCCATATCCTCAAACAGGAATCTCTGTGCCAGATAGTCCATGTAGCTTTGGAAAACAGATGGTGTAGGAGTGAGCTAATCAGAAGTAGTTGCCCTGCTGCATTCATATGTTGCCAGAAGAGCCAAGCCAAGATCACGTTGCTTTCCCTCACAGCCACCTTCGGCGGGGCAGAAGTTGAGTAAATCAGCTTGCAGATGAAATGTGCTCGGAGCTGCTGCTGCCAGCCTGCTCCCAGTACCAGAGAGAGCTTGTAGAGAGCTGGCATGGGCATCTCAGTGCTGTGGTGTAGACATATCCTTTGGGTGTAATAACAATAGAAAGATGAGATATGTCATTTTCAGAGGGTTTGGAGCAATAGGGTGTTAAGATAATACAGGCAATCAAGCTCAAAATATATCTGGTGGTGGTTTCTAACCCTGATGGTATTTCTCCTCGGGGCTTGGTGTAACTGTTAGAGAAGACTGAGGGCATGTTTTACAGTATGCGGAACCCACAGCCAGGAGCAAAGGCTTCCAAGGATCTTAGGACTTATTTAGACAAACAAAAATCAGTCTTTGTACAAGGCTGTTCTGCAAAGTGAGGGCTGAACAGTGCAACGGCTTTTAAGCGTCATTGCTATCTGGCAAGACGAGAACTTTGCTTCCTTTTCAGCACAACTAATGCTATTTAAAGACACAAATGTACACTTACATTATTAAACTTCATGTTTCTGTTTTGCAAGGTTGTTCTAACTCTGGGATGGGGACACAGAGTTTTTATCTGCTCGGGTTGACTTCAGTCCTCAGAAATTAATCTTAAACAGCAGCCTCTTCACTTTTCCACTTCATCTTTGAGAGGCACTAAACTACTCTGTGCCTTCCTTAAATAGAAGAAAATAACATGGGTTTCAGATGTGTGAGCACTGGAAATCCCAGTAAAGCTGAAGAGTTGCTCTGTATAGCAGCACTTTCCAGGGGCATTTATTACCTCTCCTCTAATGTCCTAGTACTTGGCGATTGCAGGAGCATAGTGTGCTACTGCTAAGTGGTTTTAAATTAGGATTTTAAAACTTCTCCTGTGGCTACTTCTGTTGATTATGAATCAGGGTTTTTTTCCCCACCAAGACCCACAGTTTGGGCTCCAGCACCGTCATCAGTTGTAACTACTGTGCTCTTTTACATGGAAAATGTGATCAACGTCAGCTCGTCTGAACTGCTTCATCCATCTGCACCTGTGGCTGTGGAGGGAACGGCTCATGCTGGAAATTCTGACTCTGTCACAATGGCAATAATTAATCCTAGGAACTACATCAAATAGCTCCTTTTTTATGAGTAAGAGAAGTTTTGTTCTTGATGATCTGCTGATCGCTTGCCAATGTTAATTCAATGACAAACTACAAAAAACTTTCTGTCGTTTGAATCAAAATCACGCGTTTTTGAAGGCAGGGGAATGTAGCTGACAAATTAGTGGGGCTGACTGTGGGTAAAGCTATGGCCAGGCTAGGTCTTTTCCACCTCCTGCTTTCTCTGAATCCTGTTTAGCTCACACAGAAAGATGGCAATACCACATCCTCGTGTATTCGTTCATTTCAGGGAGGCTTTGGATTGTTCTAAGAACAAATGGCCTTTGCAATTCAAGAGTTCAAGGTGAGCTTGATGGGGTGTTGGGAACATCAGCTAACTGCCTGTGCCCTGCATCTTGCTGCACTTCACACCAGGGTTTAGACTGTTCTGTGGCTTCATTTTCCATAAAATTTTCCCTTGATCAGGCCAGGAAGAACAGCTCTGAAGGTCTGCTCTTTTAAATTACTATTTTGGCCGCTGGCTTTTGGACTTCAAATAAACTGAGGGTGAAAAGACAAAAGTTGTCAGTCTCTGCACAAACACAGGGAGAGAGAGTAGGAACAGTTCCCAAGACCTGAGGCAGCCCTGAAAGCACTACATGTCTGTCTCTTCGTCTGCAGCACATTGTCCCCCTGACCTGAGACCCAGGTTCAGATTAAACCTCACCGTGGAGCTGGGATGTCAGCTAGCAATGGTCAGATAAAACATTGGGTTGTACTGCTGGACCTTGTTCGGGTTCCCACTGCTCTGCCTGCATCCACGCAGCTGTCCAAAGCCCTGCACGCACCCCCTGCTTGGAGCCGCAGAGATCTGCTTGCATGGAGGAGAAGTGGGGCACAAAAGCTCCTTTTGCAGTAACGAGCTTGTCGTGTTGCTGATTGTGCCTGGGCAGCACAGTTACCACAGCTCTCGTCATTAGCAACAATTGGTGGGTCCCAGATTTAGCTCTGTCTCCACAAACCCTGCCTTTTGCTTGAGTGGTCTCCAGGTTTATCAGCTGGCAACTCTTTAATCACACATTTTTAACCTCCTCCACCCCGACTACTCTGTTCAGGGCTGGGGAAGGAGAAGAAAGAGCTTTTTGAAGGTATTGGAGGAGGAAATGTGATTTAAGTGCCTGGGTGCAGGGAGCACTGTCGTCCCTCTTACTGGCTCTGGCATAGCTGTTCTCTGTGGCACCAGTTTAGCAGGAGGGCTGTCCACGTGATTTCTCCTTTCATTGAGGCTGTTGCTTAGGGCTGTATTTCGGGGCTTCACCCCATCTCCAGCCTTTCTTTCCTGTTGAAGGAGGCTTACTGTGGCCTGGTTTGGGGCTGACCCAGCTCTGCCTTAAATCCACCACCTTCTCTTTGGACACCCTCCTGCCCGGAGCTTTCCAGGTCCCTTGTTTTTCCCATCTCCTCTTTCTTTTTCCTTTGCTGCCCTCTATCCCCCAGCCTTGCTCTGCCGCTGGCACATAAAACTGTAATTTGCTGCATAGGCATAAAATACTATGAGCTGCTGCACCTTTTGCACATGGATAAGTGAAGAGAAGTGTGGCAATTTGCTTCAACATGTGCACGGGCAGTATTAATGCAGATCAGTTGCAAAAAACAACGTAATGCAGATTTGCCAACGTATGTATTGCATAAATGCTGACAGGCGCTGACAGAAGTGTGCGCGTAAACATTCAATAGCACTGCTAATTCACAGCACAACAGTTGCTCTTGGCATGGCTTAGAATTGGTTATATTTTGCTATTTATTCCTAGTCAGTTTGTTGTCCATCATCGTCCCAGATGGCACGTCTACCGCAATTCCTTCCTCCTAAAATTTACATGATGCTTTTCCTGGGAGCCATGCGGGGTGGCTGGTAGCTCAAGTTGTGTAGGCAGACTCAAAAGCCTCCCTTCTTGTTCAGTACAAGCCCACGTTGTATATGTGAAGAATTCCACATATCTCTCTGTATCTTAATTGCTGTCTATGAATAAGGGGAAATAAATATTTCATTCCCTTATAGACGCATTTCCCTTTTCTGTTTTTCTTCTCCAATCTGCTAAGATCGCCACGGTGAAAACCTGGCCCCGCTCAAGGCCCCAGTCATCAGACGCCGCTGATTTCAGCAAAGATTCACCTTAACTGACTCCGCCTAAAAGTTAGGTGTCTGGTCCAAGATAATAATTTAGGATCCTTTTATAGCCCCTTGTCAAAAGATCCTAGCCCCTCCAGCATCCATTCACCTTACGCATAGCTGTCTTGGGATGGGATGAATAGCCCTCCAGAGGTGCAAGCTGATCTCTCTATTAACCACAGTGGAGGCTGAAAGTTTGGACTTAAACTAATTTTTAGGTGGCTTTCAGTTGTGAATAACAGGGATGACTCCTTCCAGGGTGGTGGCATGCCCTTTCACCCTGCCAGTCATGGAGGTTCCGGAGAGACACTAACTTGCACTCGGGTGACTTTGGATCCTGTCTTGCCCCGGCAGTTTGCTGGCATGGCCGTGTCAGTCCACGACAGATTTCAGAAGCAACAGCAAGAGACGTGTGTGCATGTGCTGAGCAGTGCTTTCCCAGGTTGTGCCAAGGCAGAAACGGAACCATTTCCTCAGTGGAAAGACTGGACGCTATCAAATGGCAGGACTAGCTTTCCAAAAACATTTTCTTTCCATCAGTGAGTGAGAGCAGAGCCTCTTTAGCCATTAATGTCTAAAGATGCAGCAGTACTCAGTCATGTTTCAGGTGTGAGGAACAGTAAATATCTGCTTGGGGAGGGCTCAGTGTGTGCTGGGCCTCAGAAGCAGGGGAGTTCTGGATGGATGAGCCTCTGTGATGCATCCCTGATTTCTTGCAAAAGTGCTGGCTAGAAGGTCCTGCCAACAGTGACAGCCTCTGCAGACATGATTACCTGATGGGATTCATTAATTCCATCAGGAGCCCCACGGGAACTGCAGGATGGCTTCCTCGTTGTGGCAGTGGAGGGCTGGGGGTCTGTGCACGTCGCTGCCAGACAGGGTGGTCATAGGTGCCGAGTTAGAGCCCTGAAAGCTGCTGGGTTGTTCTACTGGCAAATAAGAGGGAAAGAAGTTTCTTGGCTTTAACAGAGCACATAGGAAAAGTCAGCAGAGAGAAGAAAATCAAACCTTTGTTCCTCTGAATTGTGAAAATTATTTCCTCCATGGGTGTAAATTAGTGATTTACCAGGTTACGATCTGGTCTAACGTGCGGTAAAAACTTCAAGTTTTTGGCTGTAGCCCAGGGGTTAGTCCTTTAGGTAGTCACAGAGGAGGTTCTGCAAGGGGATCAGAAAGTAGGGCTCTTGGGAACCCCAGGAAAAGTAAACATAACCCAAAAAGCTGTCTGACAGCCCCAGGAGAGTGGAAGGAGACTGAACACCAGGTTTTTCTCTTTCACAGCCATAAAACCCAGGCTGAGGAGGCTGTCCATTACATCTTCTCCAGGGTATCACTCACGGTGTTTGACACAGCTCACATGATCCATGAAGCAGGGCGTGGGTTTGACTTAGCACTGTTTATTAAACTAATGGTGCTGACATATTTTAGTGCAACGTATAAAGTCTGAGGCTTTTTCTTAAGCTGAGGAAATGAGGTTATGTGAGATTGATCCAAAATGGAGGGGAGCGCTTCAGATTTCACTTTAAGAGACGTGGGAATGGCAATGAGGGAAGTGCGGTCCCCTCTCTGTCTTCCCGGCCAAGCCCTCTGCCAACGGGGCAGAAACACCAGGTTTCAGTAAAGTCTAGGGCATGTTTGAAACCAGCTGTAAATTGCTTTTGATCATTTCATCATTTGTACGAAAGGTTGTAAAACAGTTTAAAATCTCAGTCAAGGCAGTAAGAAAATCCAACCTATAGGCCTGCTTGAGTTGCCCAACTCAAGTCCAGCTCTGAAAACAGTTGGATGCAAATGTCCTGTGGCTACAAGACCTTGTACCTGTTACATGAAGAAGGAATCTGAGGCCAGTGGGTGAGGGAATGGTGAAAACTGTGGTGATTCAATGTGCAGTAAAGAGACTGGTCTTTGTGATTTTAGGACTCTGTAGAATCCCACCGCCACTGGAAATGTCAGTTAAGGATAACTGATTAAGGAAATCTAGAGCATACTGGCACAGCACAGTGAACTGCAGACAGGCAACGGCAGGTCATTAATAGACTTCATAATATGGATTTGCATTAACTGTTTGGAGGCATTTTGTAAGCCCTTTGGCTGCTTGTCAAATCACTAAGCTGGTACATTGTTCCAGTACCGGAGTTACTGCTCTTGGTGTGAGTCCAGAGCTGTGGTTGTGCAACACTACCGAGTCCTCACTTTTCTCTTGGCTACCTTTAGAATGGAGGTCCCTTCCTTGATTTTGATAACAACTATTAAATTTGACTGCACCCACTCAACACTGCTGTGCTTCTCGGAAATAGGGCAGTGCTTGTGCAACTTCCATTCATCTGTCCATACAGAGCAGTTAATTTCCATCATTGAGGTTTCCCAACATTATAAGAGAGTTGCATTAAAGTGGCTTATCTGTGATAACCAGTGCAAACTAGCACAATAAATTCTGTGAACAGAGCCAGTCCTGTTTAATTCAGTCTGGTGACTGAACATTACACCATTACACTTGGGGTGTAGCTGTACCACCTCGCAGCTTTCTGCTCATCCCAACACTGTTCTTCTCCTGAACCTGTGCCATGGTGCTCACTCTCTGTTCCAATGTCCCCTAGGTCTGTTTAGATCCCTGATGTGCTGAGGTTGCCTATAACAAGTTACTGTTATGGGTTACTCTGATCTGAGCAAGCTGGTTTGCAGTTTCACCAAATCCCCCCTTTTCCCACCACCACTGTGTGGTTACCCATTTTCCTCCTGCTGCCAGCCCAGAAGCTCACTGGTGCAGCTTTCCTTTCCCATCGCTCCAGATACACAATGAAGAAGGTCTGAAAGAGCTCACATGTTGCCCCATGTAATCTTGCTACTAGCTGACAGTTCTCCTCCTCTCATCTATCCCAAATCCCTTCTTTTTCAGATCCCTTCATTTCCTCCTGCTCTCATTAAGCCTTCTCTTATGTGACTTGCTGTCTAGAACAGCTTCCCTCTGCACTCCTCCTCCCTTTCAAATCCTTCCTTAAACCACAACCACTTCAGCAAGTCGTCCTCTTCAGACACAGTAATCCCCATTTATACTGTAGCCCACAAACATCATCTGGTGTCATTTCAGGCATGTGTACAGCCTCTAAGGTGAGAGACAGCAGAGTTTCTAAATCCCTTTGAAATGTAACAGAAGTCAGGCGCCTAATTCTCTTTGGTTTTAAATCCCCGTTCTTCTCCTGGAGCATGGTGTGTGTTTTGATCTAGGTGATGTGCTACAGCACCACTGTGTAGAGCTACCTGAGTAATGGTTCAAATGCACAGCAACGTGCAAGTTAGAGACCTGTGCCCACTATTGAGATGGGCTGACTTAGATGTGTCTGGTGAGGCTGGTTCTTGCTCAGTTGCTCTTTTCCAAATGTGGATTTTGAGAAGGGCAAAGCCTGCAAACTGCTGTGTCTGACTTCTGTAAGGATTCCCCGTAGTCACTACCTATCTCCATGTGAGTGAGAGGGTTTACTCCCAGCAGCAGCAGCAGCAGGAGGGCAGATCCTTCTCAGTCACTTGCTGTGAAACAGGTTTGCTATTCGTTGTATCTGCCAAGTGGCTGACTTCCCTCTGTTGCCACTGAGGCTGCTGTTGTGAGTGTCCTTTACAAAATGTGACTCTGGGCATCGTGGAAACATCAGGAAAATTTAGCCTTCTGTGTTTCTCAAAGGCAAGGAGGTCAGAGCTGGGATTTAAGAGGAGATTTGTACGATCATGAACAGGTTTGGGACTAAGACTGGACCTGAGTGTGGCTACAGGATAGTCACTTAGAGCCCTTTTACTAAATTCATTTATTAAATTTCTGTAGGGAGGCTGTGAGGTCCTAAGTCCTAAGCACTTCTGAGGACTTGCAGCCCCTCCAATTTTTGTTCCATTACATCCCTTCCTCATGTTGTTATTTACTTCCCAGGAGCATCATTAGGGGCAGTCTGTGGGTAAATGGAACTCTGTCTATTCCTGGTGCAGCTCCCAGGTGGTTTTCGCTTGTCTTGTCCAAGTAAATGTAAACTGTCAGTCATGGTCTGTCCTTAATCAGAGCTGTGCTAGGTTCGTCTCAATCGGAAACCCACTCTGGGGGGGGGGGGGAACCCAGCTTACTGTGCCAACGTTTATGCAGTAGAGTAAAACACAACCTTCCTGGGAAGGAGCTGTGGTCTGCAGACTCAAGCTGGGCTCAGCTTCCCCCAAGCAATAGCTGACAGCAGGTCCAATGCAGCACATTTATGGGATACGTTCTCCCCCATTAAAAAGATGAAAGGTGAGGGAAGGAGACAAGGCTAATTCTGATCAATTGCCAGAATCATAAAATGTGGAGACAGAGAAAGAAACCTGCTGTAAATTACCCTGTGAGTCCATGCTGGAGCCGGGGATTAAACCCAGGTCTGCAAAATTCCAGTCAATTACTGTGAGCATGAGGCCACTTGCATCTGCTGACTCCCCGCTCCCGGTGCTCTTCTGAAGCTGCAAAGCTGCTTGCGAAGTGTGAGAATGGCAGAATTTGGGCTAGTCAGCAACGCTTTTCCAAAGCAACGCAACTCACGCGAGCCCATGAGTAACTGCAGGATGGAAGGATCACGTCCCCTCCTGCTGCACCCCGTGCTGGGGCTGTTTAATAAATCCCTCAGCCTTGTGGGCTCCTTCCTGGAACTTGTGCGCTTGGTCAGGAGAGGGGGTTCACTGGCTGGAGTCTGTGCAAGTTGGGTGGCAGACGAATGACTGGAGAGGACAGAGAGTGAGGGAGGACAGGTTTTCATTTGCAGAATGAAATATGGATTCATCGCCCTTCATTCGTTTCAAGTCAGAGTCCATTCTCTTCATTTCTGTTCTTCCATGCTGTGACACCTTTTAAAATCCACGGCACACTCAGGTTTATTTTTCATTTGATACCTTCTGAAGTGCTCTGATGCAGACAGATTATGGCCAGGATGGGTTCCTGTCCTTTGCAGGAAGCACCTCGTTTAGTGGAATATCTGAAGACAGATTGGCTGCTCTGTGCATTAGAAAAAGAAGGGCACACAGAGTTTAGACACTCAGGCAGTAGAACTTCGCAGGCTTCTCGCTCGTAGTCAGACATGCTCTCCTGAAGTTTTCAAATCCCTTTGCTGAGGTAGTATTGAAATCAGAAATAGCTGTTGTTGCAGGTTGCAGGATTTAATGTAGATCCATGTAAATTACTGGGGAAGGAGAACAGTTTGATCTTAAAATACAATTTAGTCTGTTCTCAGCTTTTCTCTTGAAGGCTGTTTTGATAACTTGTTGCCACCCCCCAGTTTTCAAACACCACAAGTCTCTCAAAAAGTTCTGATACTTTTAAAGATAGAGATCAAATTGCATTTTAGTCTCTTAGTTCTCATGCCTTTGACATTCAGGTTTGCAAATTTCTTCCTCTACCAAAGGGCTTTAACAGCTTGACTTTTAAAAACAATTTTTGAATGAAATCAACATTTTCATTTGATAATGGGGCTCTAGGAGCCGAGACTTCAGGAAAAATGCCGAATACCACAACACCTATGGGAATTTGCAACCTTATTATTAATAATAGGTGCCTCTCGCTTCTCTTCAAGCCTCCTGAGATTTTGATGTTTCATCTCAATCCACCCAGATTCTTGTGATCTTTAAAGGTGAGGAGGCTGTGGAAAAGTACTTCCTTGGGAGAAAAACTGATTACAAAGCATGGATCCAATTTCCGGTTTGAACCTCTTTTAAGCATCAAATATTTTCAGATCTAAGGTTTGGCTGTCTGCAGTCTTGTTTTTCCCCTACTCCTTTTTGCTTTGCTGGTAGAACTGAGACTTTGATTTAAGGTTATATGCCTGGAAAAATAAAGCATTTAATTTACATTTTACAAGGCAGTTATTGCAGGTTAATTAAATATCAATTGAGTGTTATAGGCTGTATTAAGATTTATTAATAACCCGGCAGATAAATCTCCTTGGAATTCAATTAAATGAAAATCGCATAAAAATATATGTGCAATTTTATTCATATAATACATAAAACTTGTGAATTGTAGTGCAGCATTGTACTGTAAGTTGATTAATGGGAATTAATTGCTGAAGTAGAGAAAAATCAATTTAAAGTTCCTGAAGCAGACATAAAAAGCGTCATATCCTTCTCCCTTGTCCTTAGAAAGATGAGTTTGTGCCTGTGCTTGAATGCTGTGCTCCACACCACAAGTAGATCTGGAGCTTAAGGACATGGTTCAGCGGTGGCGTTGGTAGAGATGGGTTAATGACTGGATGAACGTCAAAAAGATCGTCTTTGACCTGAACAACCCTATGATTCTAAGATGTGTCTTTGCCATAAATGTGCTTCCTCTCTTTTCACCTGCTATAGCTCAGCGTTTTAGGCTTAGAGAAGGGCAAAGCTCTGTACAGCCCCTTTTTGTTAACAGTACGAGTCAAGATTTCAGAGGTGAAAGAAGCAGCAGACTGACAGGTTGGTAGGTAACCCTGACCATGACTGTGCACATGGACTCATGTCTCACCTCATGGGCAAGCTCTGTGCCTTTAAGGGTTACACTCCCGTGAGTGTGTAGAGAGGTTCACAGGTGTTTGTACAAACAGATGTTGGAGACTTTTGCTCTCAACATTTATGTCAAATCTCTCTTGAAGCATTTGCAAGGTGGTTGGCAATAGAAATGCTGCTGGCCAGGTTGTCTGCAAACTTGGGAGCAAAGGAGTGTCTCGGGCTTTGGATCTAGGCCCACGCTGGGAAGCAAAGCTTCCAACATCGGAGATGAGCTTCCGAAGCTAAACTTGGAAAATATCTTTCCAATATTTGCAGACCGACTGAGGACTGGCACGCTGCCATCTGTTCCCTGTGCATCCTGTGTTAAATACTGCCCATATGAGATTATGTTCCAATTACAGTACCAGACTGACTGGTTTAACTCCTACCATGATCTATTTTCCTTTATTACCATGTACTAACTACGTGACTGATGTACCAGACACCAAAAGAGATGGTCTCTGCCCAGAGGGCTTTGTCTGCAAGAAACATGCTGGGAGAAGATGGAATGCAACAGAAAATGCAGATGAATGAGTAACTTGGTTGAGATTTTCTTTTTAATTTGGGAATCTTTTCTTGTTTGTGTGTTTGGCTTGAGTTTTAATATTACTAATCTCACTTCCTTCAGACATTGCACAAGAACAGAGACTGCCATAGAAACTCAAACAGGGTTAGGCATGTGGCTCTTTGAAGTGCTTGTGTTATGGGGTGAGCGCACAGTGCACACACAGGAACATTGGTGGATGGAAAGTGAAGGGAGAACCACATTCCAGCTCAGCTGACAACTCCAGTGGACACCATGGCTCAAACTGTGGAAGTTTAGGCATGCATAAAATACAGCAGGTGTCTTTCTGTCAATGCACCCCTTGCTCAGTGTCTCTACTCCCCAGTGGAGAATGCATGCATCTGTCTCCTCTGCACTTCATCTCTGATTCTCCCTGCAATAGTTGTCAGGGATATTAGCATTAAATACTTACTGCCTGGCTTAACTAAGGGGTAAGATAGGATTTAATTTGTATGGCTGAAATCCAATTATATAATGGAGCCCCTGGGGGAAGCAGTTATACCTGCTGAATCTCTTAGATGAGTAATTGTGCACAAAGGCTCCTCTCTAGAAGTAGGAACAGATATGAAGTCTTTTTCTCTTCTTTTCTCTTTTCTTTTCTCTTTTCTTGTCTCTTTTCTTTTCTCTTTTCTTTTCTCTTTTCTTTTCTTTTCCTTTCTTTTCTTTTCTCCACTTTTCTGTTTTGCTGCTGTTACATAATTGAGCTGAGACCCTTGCAAAGAAAAGCCAAGGCCAGCCCAGTGCAATAGAAAGAATTCAAGAGTTGCCAGGAAAGAACAAGTTATAATCTGCACCAAGGATCTAATAGGAAGTCTGCAGCAGCACTGGCTCGGGGGAGCCAAAATGCAGAGCAGCCAAAGGAAGCTTATTCATCTCGTTAGACAACAGCAGAGGCTTTGCTGTCTAACTCTTCCCCCCACTTCTACCATGAACAGGGAAGGGTAATCCTCTACTTGCTTTTGTCAAAGTTCTGGAGGTGGGTAGGTACAAAACAAAAGCTAAGCAGTCAACCAGTTCAGATACTTCTGAAAAATCCTGCACTCAACTACCTTTAAAAATCCCAACTCCTTATCCTGCCAGTCATCTGCATCCTGATAAGCATCAACAAGGTTGATGATGAGGTGATCATCAAGATGATGATGAGCAGGATAGGAACAAAAGCATGATGAGGTTCCCAGCAAGGTTTCTAAAAGCAAGTGAGCTTACAAAGCATTCGTCTCGGAGGTAGTATTTGGCCTTGACAACTGTCCCATCTGATCCTTTCAGCCCCGCCAAATCCCACAAAGCAATACACACACACACACACACACACACACATATCTAAAAAAGTGTAACAAGGGTCTGAAAAGGGCTGCGAGCATCAGCTTTTACACTGTGGCAAGCTTCTTCAGGGGTCAGAGTGCCACCTTTAGCTCTAGTTTTAAACAAAGGAAGCAAACTTTCATTCTTTTCTAATGAGTTCTGAGCACAAAAACAACTTCCTCCGTCTCTTCGATAACCTGACTACACGAAAAGTCGATGGCTGCAGCCAGACAGCCGAGGGAAGTCCAAAGCTCCAAAGGGCACAGACTAGGGACACATCGAGGTGGACAAAGCACCCCCTCCGCACCCCCCGCTTCAGCCTGAGCAGCTCTTTAAGTTCTTATCTAGAAACAGCCGGCGCTGAGCGGCTGCAGCCGGGCTGAGGAGGGCTGGGAAGGCAGCGGTCCTGGCCTGTCCCGCGGACTTGCGGCTCCACCCAGTGGCTCTTTCCGTTCGTGTCAAACAAAGCCCCGAGTTCAGCGGCGCGGCGAGCGGAGGCTGCTTGCGCGATGCCCGCGCCCTGGCAACACGCCGGAGGAATTGGGTGGGGGTGTGTGTTTCTTCGTCAGATTCTTTGCAGGCTGCCGTTCTGGCTAACTGGCTAACGAAACAGCACAGGGAATTTTTGGTGAAACAAAAAACCAGCAACCGTCTTGGTCCTTCCCAGCACAAATGGCTGATGGAAAAAAGCGGGGGCAACTGGTTACTTGCACACTTCACCTTCCCAAATTCTCTGTAAGCTGGTGGCAGTGGTTCTCCCTAGATGTGTTTGTTTTATGAAATCATTAATGAATCACTAGAGCAAATTATTTGCTTTGTAGGCTCTTTTTGCAAATTCTCTTGTCAGTGTGACTTGTGGTGAACTTGGTGACTCACACCACATTCCTCCACTTTCCTTCCTGAGCGGTTACTGTGACCAACAAGAAGTGAATTTTCACCATTTCTATCAAGGATCCCACGCTGAAACTCAGGACGCTTGCCGTTAAATAAGTTTCCTGTCGACACTTTTACCATAGGAAAGCTCAAGGGAGGGTACGTATTCGCAGGACACAGAAGGGAGAAACCAACATAATTCATTTCAGATTGGAACCTGTATTGTAAAAACACCCTGTTCCTCCAGGCTCAAGCAAAAACTAACATTTCAGTCGTGGTTACTGTAGGTTTACCAGTCTCTCTCGGTGTGGCTTAAAACCAGAGAAGCTGATAAACTCATGCAAACCACAGGTTTTGGTTTCGTCCTGGAACCACCTGCCCCATCTGTGTCAGGAAAATATAATCCATGACATGCTGCTCCCACATGGACCATGTAGCTCCAGCTCTGTACAATGAGTTGATATTATCTCGTCTTCCTGAAGCTGAGACGTTATTTAGCATAAATGCAGCCCCTAAGGCCTTCACTTGAAGTTGCTGCCTGCCAACATGTGGGCTGTGTTCTGGTTTGCTTTGCTCCTGGTGAGGTGAGGTGACAGGGTTTGAGTCACCAACTAGGATTCCCACCCCTGAGCTTACAAACATAAGTTATAGAAATGTATATCATTAGAAAGCAAGGCAGCCTGTACATTATTAGCACAGGAGATTGGAAGTTTCTTTTTATAGGAAAGTTTCAAGCCCGCTCGAATATTCCACACAGTAACAGGAAGCCTCTTGAAAATGTTGCTCTGGAAAAGGGAAATCTTATTTCTTTTTTTTTTTTTTATATATTAAACCCTTACACAGAGCAAGAACTTGCTGGGCTTTCCTTGTCTCCGCCAAAATTATTGCAAAAGACCCCTTGAGTGTGTGAGCCAGATATACCCATCTCTGCATTGCCTGAGACCACAACGAGGGAGGGCTCCGTTTGTAGAGTATGGAAACAGATGGAGACTCATCAGGGTGTAGAACTAAACTAGTCAACTAATTTAATCACAGAAGAGATGCTGTGCATCTCCCACCTGAACCTATCCCTCTTGTTCCCATGACTGGTTGCCATGAAGTGGTGGCCCCATGGAATGGGCAAGGTCAGCAAGCCCCGCATCTCTGGGCTTAGAGGCGGTGACATTGTGCTTTCCTTTCTTCAAACAGGCTGCTTGGTTCTCCTCATGGAGCTGGTAGGGTTACAGGTTCCTTGCAGCTGCTTCAGCTGCTCTGTAGTTTTGTCCTTACTCTCTTGCCAAGTGAAGAGGGATTTGTACCCAAAATGCCTGGAAGCTTTGGCTGTCTCATAGGAGAAGGTGGTGTGACTAGCATTCAGGAAAGGCTGTGGCTTCCAGAAAAGGTGGTAAGATGACCTTCATTATCCTGTGTGATTATATCATTAACAACATCTTCCAGTAAGGGATGTGTGAGCCTATTCTCACCAAGGGATCGGTAGAGGACAGCAGCTGATGTTTTGTTGGTGTGTCATCACAGGAACAATACAATTGTCCTGCAAGCTTCCTTGCTGCAAGAAGATGCATCCATGCAACATTCCCTGGAGAATTTAAAGGGGAAGAGAAACAGGTGTTCAGGAGGAGAAAGTTTTTCCTGTTTACTGTAGAATGAGCACTCTGGCTGTGCTGCCTTCAGTTCTCATAAAGCACTCATGGTGTTACTCAGCTGTATTGCAGAGAGAATGAGTAGTTAATCCAGACCTCCAAGGTCTTTCAAGCCTTTGGTCTCCCGTCTGAGCTGGACAATTAGTGTGCCTTGTGACACTGGCTCATGTGAAGTGAAAGGGCAGCGTTTTGTAGTGGGAGCGGGAAGAATGGGAGCTCAGCTGTGAGCCTTTGAAGAAGTCACTTGATTTATCTAGGCCTGATTCTTCTCTAGACTTGTAAGTGTGCTGCACAGAAATACCTACATCTCTGTATGATTTAATGGTGAGTTCTACTCCCCTGAAACGTGTTCACCCACACAACAATCTCTTTCTATGTGTTCAGTGAGCAGTTTCTTGTGCTTGCTAAAGTCAGCTATGCAGTGCAACCTTTTTTTTTTTTTTTTGCAAGGAATCTTACAGGAAGTGTTCATTTAATTTCTTCTAATGAAGAAAAAATTAAGTGTCTTTTCAAACCAAAATCATTTGAATAGTACTGCTGGCATTTTTCCTCTCCTCCCCTCTCCTTCCCCTGCCTCTTTCCTCTCCCTCTGCACTGTTTACCTAGAAAAAGAAAAATTTGGTCTCTAGCTTTTTTCCCCACTGACTGCTTTTTTTCAGTTTTCTAAACATTTTCCAGATCTTTAGGGGAAGAAAAAAAAGAAAACCCTTCCTGGGAAACACTGCAAAATGTAATGACTGTCTTAAAAGTACTTTTGGCCAGTCTGAGTCTTGTGACTATAAAAGTACTTGTGCTCATTCACCATACTCCTGTCTCTGTCTTAGAAGGTGATGGTTAAGCTGACACACAAAGCCCTTTGTGACTAACCCAGCCTGATAGCACCACGTGCACAGAGATCAACCAGCCACTCACCCATGTCTGTGTAATTGCACTCTGTGTTTCTGGGCTCCAGGTAGTTCAACACACCGTCGCTGGCTTTGGCTCTCAAACTCTTGAAGAAATGTTGCTTTCTCTCCATCACTGTGTTTGTGCAGATGATGCAGGCTCTGAGTTCGGCACATTGCTCTGCTGTAAAAGCATGGAGAGATGTCTAGTGAGCAAGGGATTCAGAGATGGAATCTGCTGCAGTGATACAGAGTTTTCCAGATAAAACCAAATCCTGGGAATATTGGGCTAGAGGAATCAGGTTTTCTGTAGCTGCTCTGGACTTGGTTTGGGTCCCTAAAAATGCAAAGAGGTTGGTTTTTTGTTTTCATAGCAACCATGCGGTGCACGCTGATAGGTGCTGACAGAGAGCTGTAGTGGTTCTAACCCTTCTGCAGTCATGATGTGTAAATGAACATTTGCCACATGCAAAACCAGGTACCAGGGGAAGCCAGCTCAGCTGACCGGCCTCAGACTGTAACTGGGAGAGATGCTCCAGGAGGTGATTTAGTATACAAGCCTCATTTTACATTCTGCTTCATCCTCTAGAAGAACTCACCTGTTTGCTGATTGTTTTGATTCTTAAATCACTCAGGCACATCTGAAAATGTTTTGCAGCATGAAGTAGATGAACCTGGTTTCTTAGGCCCTAATTAAACCTGGCTTTTCCCAAGGTCATCTGCCTTGGGGTGCAGCTAAAGCACAGGCTTGGGGCAGCTCCCTGTGAGGGTTTGGCACTCTCCTGATGATGTGGGAATCGCAGGCTTTTGTGAAGGTAAGGCAATGCAGCTTGTGCAGTAAGTAAAGGCATCGACTGGATGGATATACAGTTAGATATGAGTTGTGGGGCTCTTTCTAATCATCTCTCTCCTTCCACCCACCCTGTGCTCTAGTACCAGGGATGACACCATTCAATTTTGTACCCTTTTTCCACTGGCTTCTGCTACAAGTTTTTCTGCTGTGGCTTTTGTCTTCCCATAAGGTCCACTTCTCCTCTGTATTTTGTGTCCTCATTTCCTCTGAAATAGATTGTGAGAGACAGTGAATGACCATGGAGTAGAGCACACAGCTTGGAGACATTTAGAAACACAGAATCATAGAGTTCTTCAGGTTAGAAAGACCCTTGAGGTCATCAAGTCCAACCAATAACCCAACTGTACCAAGTCACAGCATAATTTCCTCTGCAGTCCCCTGATCTCCAGGGTCTTGCCACTGATTGTGGGCTATAGATTTGAAGATCCTTGCTGCACTTTGGGGAAAATAAGGCCTCGAGAATAGCCACGTGGTTCTGAGTGTTTATAGGCAAGTCTGTGTGAGGCTAGTGACTGATTTCTGAGCGCTGGATTTGTTTTTGCCTAATAGCATGATGGAAGCAAATATTCTGGCAGACAAATCAGAAGGCAGTGGAGTTGTCCTTTAAAGCAAAGTCACAAGTGGTTGAACAAGATGGAAAGAGCACAAGAAGACGGAAGGCAGAAAAATGAGATAAATCATAGTTCATTTTTTCATTTGAGGTAGTGTAAAGCCTCTCATGAGCCATAAAATAAAAAGAGAAGCTGCTCCTTTTGTTTTCTCACAGAAGTGAGAATATTTTCACAGATTGAGTTGGAGGATAGTTGCTGGTGATGTGACAGAGCTGCTGGTGATCTCCTGGAAGACATGAATTGGTGGGTCTGTGCTGGGATTGTTCCTTCATGTCTCCTAGCAAATTTTGTTCAAGGGAAAGAGCAAAAAAAAAACAGATCCTTGATTAAGGGCAAGTGGACCTTGCCTCTTATTTGCTGCTGTGGAGGACAACCTGCTCCTCAGCCTCCTAACTAAAGTCCACAGGACTTGTTTCCTCTCCCAAGATAGGACAAGAGGAAAATGACCTGAAGTCACACCGGGGGAAGTTGAGGTTGGACATTGGGAAAAACATTTTCATTGAAAGGGTCATCAGGCCTTGGAACAGGCTGTCCAGGAAGGGGGCTCAATCCCTGTTGTTCAAGGGTCTGGTTTAGCAGTGATCTCTATAGAGTTGGGTTAATGGTTGGACTTGATGATTTCAAATGCCTTTTTCATCCTAAAAGCAACTAGCATGTAACTGTCCTCACAAGCCCTGCAATAGTTCCACAAAGGATCAAGAAAGCAGCTCTTCTCCCCACTAGGGTACTGGAGTTTGTCCCAGTGGTTCTAGATCTGCCTCAGTCCATTGCAGAATTCAGTTAAGCAGATTCAGTGGGCTCTGAAGGAGCTGGGATTTGAAGAAATCCTGTTTGAAACATTGTGAAGGACCATCTGTGAGCACCACGCGGTCACTTGCTCCCCTGCTGCCATGGCTAGCAGAGATTAATTTCTTCTCTGTCCCTCTGCATGCTGCTGGAGGCCTTCTTCATATTTTAAAAGTAATTTACTCTCTGTTTCACTCTCCTAGACAAAACCACTCTAGACAAGCACCAGCCTATTCCAGGCTTGGGGTGCCCTCACAGAGGGCAGAGAGGAATTACCACACTTTGTTTGCATAGGGGGCACCTGAGATGCATCTGTTGCAAGGGTGTAGTGGCTTGTGACCAGTTCATGTAGCAAATCTGCACAAGTGTTTTTGTCCAACACTGGGCCTCAGGAGAGCATGTGCTGGCTCAGACTCCCTGCTTGACCTTGGGCAACTCACTTATTCTTTTCTATGCTCAGATCTCCCTTCTTTGATGCTGTGATTCTATAACACCACAGATTAGGATTAGGCTCCAGGGAGACCTTACAGCAGCCTTCCAGTACGTACCTAAAGGGGGACTACAAGAAGGGCTTTTTAGAAAAGTTTGTAGTGACCGGACAAAGGGAAATAGCTTTAAGCTAGAAGAGGGTAGGTTTAGATTAGATATGTGGAGGAAATTCTTAGCAGTGAGGGTGCTGAGGCACTGGAACAAGTTGCCCAGGGAGGTTGTAGCTGCTCCATCCACGTAAGTGTCCAAGGCCAGGTTAGATAGGGCTCTGGGCAACCTGGTCTGGTGAGAGGTGTCACAACTCAGGGGGTTGGAACTAGATGATCTTGAAGGTCCCTTCCAACCAGACAATTCTATCACTCTATAATTCTGTGTGATTAGTGTAAAACGCAGAGAACCCTGTTGCCTTTCTCTTGCCTGTTCAGCAGTCTAGCACCTCATGTGTCCGAGATCCCAGCTGAGATCGGGACCCCCATGTGCTACAGCAGCAGAAAGAAATCTGGAGCACCAAACATACAGCCCCCTCACACAGCCTGGGCTATTATTGCAAGCTGCCCTTCCCTGTGTTTCTGGGTGATGAGCAAGAGACAAACTAGGAAACAGCAAGACAACGGATTGATTGTGCAAGGTTTGCTGCGAGTCTGGGAGACCCAGACAGTTTGGGGGAGCGGGTTTGTGTATCCAGAAGTTCCAGTTTTCATTGCTTTCTTTTTTTCAATCCTTTTTGTTTTTTGCCATTGCAAAGCTCTTTGAAAAGCATCAGCTTCACAAAGGGGCAACCTGCCTGCTGCCTCTGGGCTGCAGAGCTCTGTGTGCGTTTGCCTTCCCCACCCTTCTGAGGCTTGGTAGTAACAAAGAGCTCAGCATAATGCTCTTGCTTTTCCAAACGATCACAGATAGCCAAACGCTAATAAGACTGGAGCAGCATTGTCAGAAGGTATCTCAGTGGTGGCTGACTCCGAGAGATTAAGACTGACAGAGGCATTTTTCTATTTTTGTCGGATGCTGAGGTGTGAGCATTATCCCTGCACCCATTTCCTTGTCCAGAGACTAATCATGCTTTGTCTGCACCAATACTCAGGCATGTAAAAGTGAATCCGATGCAACCATACAAGGAATGATGGAGAAGGGGGACAGAGGAAAGGAAAAAGTCAGGCAGGATCACAGGCTGTGAGGGAGAACAGCAGAACACGTGGGGTGGGGATGGGGGAGATTGGGATGGAGGGGAAACTGCATCACCTGCATTTACAGCATGGAGAACAGAGCCATATTACACTGCCTTCCAGTTTTCAGTGGGCTCCCTACTGAGACAGGCAGTGTAAATTCTGGCTGGGGGGCTGGCCCTTCTCTCTTTTTGCATTACATAGTTGCCTTCGTCAAAAATCGAGGTAATAGAAGAATGAAGACCACTCTCTGAGGACTTCTGCAAGTATCACGAGAGAACCCGTGTGTGTTCTGCAAAGTTAGTTAAAGGATCTAGGCAGTGGTTTTATTTGTGTTTGTGGTGGGGCAGGAATGGGAGTTGATGTGCAAAGGATGTTCACTGTAGTTCTATGAGCATAAGCCCAGATGGGCTTTTGCTGCCAGCTCAGTGATGGTTGGTGCTGTCATTACAAAAACACAAATAAACACAAATGTCTGCACATTTCTTAAGTGGCAGCACTCAGTGATGAGTCTGTACCTCTACATCCATTTTTAGAAATTATGTAGATCTGCCATCGACCAAATTCTGTAGCCTTGCAGTGATACACCTGTGCTCATGGTCACACATGGATTGAAGCTTGTTGCTGTCATGGATGTTTTTCATAAGCCAGGTAGTTACTGTGCAGATTTGTGCCCTTAAACAGCTTTTCAAGACAACTAGGTTATGCCTTGACTGACTTGTGAGTATAAACTTTAGGCCATTTTGGTCCAAAGAAGAGCACCAATTTGGTGAAGGAATGGGAGAGCAAACATTCAAGGAATGGCTGAGGAAGCTGTGGCTAGTTAGTCTGAAGAAAAGGAGGCTGAAGGGACACCTTCTCGGTGACTACAGCTACTGGAAAGGAGAATGTAGAGCGGTGGGGGTTGAGTAGCCGGACCACAAATTTCCATGGTTTGAGCAGTCTGTGTGGCTACAGCCGTGCTTGAAATCATCAAGGATTTCATGGCTGATGCAGCTCTCTCTATATGACTTCAAATTTAACCTAAAGCCTCAGCTCCTTGTCTTCAGAAACACCAGCCTTGTTCTCAGCTTGTTCGTGTTGCCCCATGTACCCCATGTGTACTTCAAAAGGGATTCAGATGCTGAGTCCTGAGCAGGAGTCTCAGCAATTGTGAAAGCCGGTTCTGGATCAAAGATCCACAAGCAGAAAACCTCCCCAAATTTGAATTTTGAACACTGCATTTGTGTTGTTCCAATTCTCCTGATCTCCTTCTGTGACCAGATGACCTGCCCAGTGGATGAGGGGAAAGCTTTGCATGTTGTTTACCTGGACTTCAGCAAAGCACTTGATATGGGCTCCTACAGCCTCCTCCTAGAGAAGCTGGTGGCTCAGGGCTTAGGCAGATGGGCTCTTTGCTGGGTAAAACACTGGCTGCGTGGCCCAGCCCAGAGAGTTGCACTGGCTGGAGTGAAATCAAGTTGGCAGCTGGTCACAAGCTGTTCAGTACTGACACCAGTCTTGTTTAATACCTTTACCAATGATCTGGATGAGGGGACTGAGGGCACCCTCAGCAAGTTTGGAGATGACACCAGACTGGGTGTGAGTGTCAATCTGCTGGAGGGAAGGACAGTTCTGCAGAGGGACCCGGCCAGGCCAGATCAGTGGGCTGAGGTCAGTTGTTTGAGGTTTAACAAGGCCAAGTGCTGGATCCTACCCTTTGGTCACAACAGCCCCTGCAGCTACAGGCTTGGGGCAGAGTGGCTGGAGAACTGCTCAAAGGAAAAGGACCTGGGGGTGTTGATTGACAGCAGCTGAATGAGAGCCAACAGGGTGCCCAGGTGGCCAAGAAGAGCAAGTGGCATCCTGGCCTGCACCAAAAATAGTGTGGCCAGCAGAACTAGAGGTGGTTGTTCCCCTGTACTCGGCACTGGTGAGGCCTCATCTCCAGTACTGAGATCAGTTTTGGGCACCTCAATACAAGAAGGACATTGAGGGGCTGAAGTGGGTCCAAAGAAGGGCAACAAAGCTAGTCTTGGCAGGTCAAATCCAGGTCACAGAAGAGTAAAACTACATGTGAACATTTTGGGGCAACTTCCACCAAATGCGTCTGCCCCCTAAGTCTGTGTGGACAAATAAGTTCTGAGCTGGTACCACGTTTGATAACAGGAACTGGATACAGTCTTGCTAGCAATTCGCTATGAAGCTGAAGAGACGGACAGGGAGTGGGTTGGTAACACTAGAGTATTGCCCACCCTTCGGAATGACAGTGTGAGGGCAGAGCAAAAACTGACCCAATGACAGGATACAACCTAACTGGTACCACAAAGCTTATGCACCTGACACCAATCTGAGGCTGCTTTTAGAGACTCAGGGCTGTACAGATGTAGGACAGAATGGAGATGCTGTTGGGCCATACATCTCAACCAACTCTTTCAGTGAGTCATTCCCATTGCTGGTCAAATTTAGGCTGGGAAGAGGTGTGGTTCCTGAAAATGAAGAGCAGCAAAGAAAGATTCTAAAGGAGCACAGGACTCGGCAGGAAGGAGAACACGTCTTCTGCTTTGTACTCACTGCAACGATCTCCATCTAGTTGCTGTTCCATCACTTTTGAACTGGTACTCCAGAGTGATGGAGGAGTCTTGCTTAGCTTTACTTGAACGTGGGCTCATGTGAGGTATTGGGTCCCACTGCAGCAGTGGAGCTTGTGTAGACAACATTCAGGGCACAGCAGGCCCTTAACATAGTTTCAGTACCCGTGGGACAGATTGGGAAGGACAAACATTAACTAACTTTGCCTTGATTCCTGTTGGCAAATCAAAACAGATTTCAGGGCTTGGGAAGGGGTGAAGCCACACATCGAGGCTGCAGTTCCTCAGGTATGTTTGCACAGTAATGGATGAGAGTAGCACTTCGATCTACGGCTATAATGTGGCTTAACCTCTGTGGCTATTGGCAGCTGACCGAACCTGGACTTAATCGTTCCCAACAAAATGGAGGCTGTTAGCTTGGCGGAGCAAAACTCCATGTTTTCCATCTTTGGAAAACTCTGGTTTTTTGCTTTCATCGTGAGTTTGATTCTAGCTGATTCTGTGAGAACCTCAGTGACTACCTGCCACCTCCATGGGCAGACTAAAAAATGTTGAATTGCAGCCTTCGAAAGGATGACTGGTGTTTGGGTGCATGTATTGCTTCATAGAAGTTCTGCAGGATGTTTAGAGGGTGACAGTCAGTGAAACACTCTTGATAGCTGCAGAATTTTAAATTAAGTAGTGGGGGCGGCTTACAAATCCGATGAATTCCAAGTGAATCCGGAACATGGCTTGGTTTGAGAAAGGTTGTTTTGGCTGAACTTGTGCGTCAGCACGTGTGGGGTTTTGGGGGTGAGTTTAAATGATTTTTGACTCTTCACAGGGATATTTTTTGCATTCATCATGAGTTTGATTCGAGTTGATTCTGTGAGAACCTCAATGACAACAGCATAACCATTTTCTCAATCTGAGTGCTTCAAATCTGTTAAGGCAGTTGGTTTCTGGCAATCTCCATCCTATTTGTACCCAGCTAATTGGGAAATATTTCTTTACTGAAAGAGTTACCAGGCATTTGAATGGGTTGTCAGGGGCTGTAGTGGAGTCACCAACCCTGGAAGTATTTAAGAGCACATATATGTAATGTTTAGGGATATGGTTTGGTCAGAACCTGTCGGTGTTGGGTTAATAGTTGGACCAGATAGAATCATAGAATGGCTAGGGTTGGAAGGCACCTCTAAGATCACCTAGTTCCAACCCCCCTGTAAGGGCAGGGACACTTCCACTAGGTCAGGTTACTTGGGGCCTCATCCAACCTGGCCTTCAAGGGATGGGGCAGCCACAACTGCCTTGGGCAACCTGTTCCAGCATCTCACCACCCTCACAGGAAAGAATTTGTTCCTCATGTCCAACCTCAATCTCCCCTGTCAAGTCTGTAACCCTTTCCCCTTGTCCTCTCACTACCACCCGTGTCAAAAGCCCTACCCTAGCTTTCTTATAGCCCCCTTTAGATATTGCAAAGCTGCGAGAAGGTCACCTGGGAGCCTCCTCTTCTGAAAAACCCCAACTTACTCAGCCTGTCCTCATAGGGGAGGTCCTTCAACCCTCTTGATGATCGTGAAAGTCTTTTCCAACCCAGCTGATTCAAGGGCTCAAGTGCCCTTGAGCTTTGCTGCACTTCTTGCATGGGGAGTGCTTGTGATTTCTCTCTTCTCTTTGTTCTTAGGAGCATAATCTGAAATTACCAAGGAGCTTAGGAAAATTATCCTGAGTTTAGGATAATTTCAGAGAGCATAAATCAATACAACCTGGTGGAAAATAATTAGCGTACTTCTCTGTGAGCCTATCACAATAGGTAGAGTTAAGTGAAAACCCCTGGTGAGAAACATCACTGGAAACAGTTGAGTTCAAATCTGTTAGCTCGGCAAAAAAAAGAAAAATCACTTAAGTGACTGGATGGAAAAAAAAAATACAAACAGGCTCTTCAGTCTGGTCAACAAGGCTAGAACAGGATTCGGCAACCAGGAGTGGAAACAGAGGGGATAATGAAAGCAGAAGATGTAAATTTTTTGCCAGAAAGGGTAATTAGCCGTAGTCACACCAGTCCTTGTCAGCGCTGTCGTGGCTTGCTGAAAGACACGATAGAGAGCTCATAAACTTGTAGTCCTTAATTCTAGGCAGCAAGTCCTTTGAAAAGGCTCTGTCCAATTTTGCCACAAATTGTCAGGCTTAAGGCAGTAATTGGATTAATTTCTGTAGGCTGAGTTACACAAAGGAGACGGCTAGAGGGTTATAGAGCTGACCTGCCCTGACCCTAATTTTTGCTGTGAAGTCTACAGCAGGTATCAGATACAGTTCATTTTAAATCTGGTACCTCCCTAGGATTGTATTAGGAAAATTTAATCTCCCAATTCAAGATTTTATGAAGCCCTGGTGAGAGCAGCAGCCTCATTTTAGGGAGGTCCCTAAAATTACATCCATGGGGAGGCAGAAGAGTTTGTCTGAAAATAAGGCTTCCTTTAAGGCGTCTTGAACCGTGCTCCTCAAAGACACTCGGGCACCAACCACAGTGCAAAAACACTGCTGTGTGGGTGGTTTTCTGGAAATGTCGCAAATATCTGCAAGAGGTTTGGTTGCTGAGTCGGGGGGTTGCCCGTTGTTCGGTGCTATCTGTAAAAACCTCACTGTGCTAAAGTACCTTGCTCATAGCAAGCAAGCAATGAAGAAGAAGATCTCACAAAGCCATTAAGAGGCAACAGGAACCCCTGGGCTCTGAATATTCTCAGTGCGCAGTCATAATACAGGCTCTTAAAAGTGTCTGGTTTTGAAAACAACTCTATCAGTGAAAAGAGGGGTGGAATTTAAATGCTGCCCTTTAATGTATCAGCAAATAGTAGAAGCTCCAAGCATTCACTGAGTTTGAGCGAGATGTATATACATATATATAAAAGTATATAAAATTCCTTCCTTCTGGCTAACAACTATGTTAGGAGCTTACAGCCTGGGGTGCCACTAGAATTGCTGCCATAATAGGGATTTCATTATTTTTATAGCCTGTGCTTATTTCCTAGATTTATGAACAAATTTTCTTTAAGCACTTAACAGGAAATTGACTCTGGGTGACAGGAAGAAAATGTGAAGCTCCTGGTTATGCACGACTTGCAGATCTGTAATGGCTGTGAACTCTGACGACAGTCAGAATAATCTCACTCCGTTATAGCTCGGCTGTGGTTCAGCTGCTCTGATCTCCTGCTGGTGGTGTGTATGTGTGTGTGGCAGGCTTTTCCCTTGGGCAACACATGGGAATGCCATAAGCTATCTAGAACATGAGTTAACCTGTAATTGTTGTCACTAAACAGTTTCTTACTGCTGTAGGCAGGTCCTGGATCAGCCCAGTTATAGCAGTAGAAGTTACACCCTTGACCTGAATAACTATAGAATAACTGGGACCGGATTTGGCTTTCCAAGATGAAACTTTGGCAGTGGAGAAGAGCAGTATGAACTGACCTGAGCAAGGATGTTGAGGGGGCAAAGGCAGAAAGCTCCTCACAGGAACAGAAAGGTCCTGGGCGCCTGTCTCATCTAATAGTAGAGTGGCCGATGTGAAGTGCAGTGGCAAGGGAGCACTAAACCCAGAAAGATGTGTAGTCTTGCAGGACTACACCAGTGCATGTGGGTTTAAGACTGTGTTTAATTGCTTATGTCAAAGGGCTTACCCACAACATCGCCAGCTCTCATCTCCCAGAAGGGCACAGAGTTTCCATGGCTCACAACAGCAGCTGTGTGAATCACCGTGTGAACCGCCTGCATGGCGGCAAGGAGCTGACTGTAGGCTTGAGCATCTCTTTTCGTCACCATCACATGAGTGGTAGCTGTAGTAAAGCACTAAAACCATAGATGCAGAGGAATACAAATGCACCAAATCAGCAGCCCTACCTTTATGTGGGATCAGGACCCCCTTTGGAAAGCTTCCCTCTTGGCCGGGCAAACTAATGACTGTGCCACTCGAATACGTCACACTGGGGGAAAACATGTCCCTGTTTGTGAACCCCAAGAAACCAGACCTCCAAGAAACCTGGCCTAATTCAGCACAGCACCTTGCCCATTTTCACCAGCGATGGGTCAGAATAACCGTGGACGTCACCACAAATCTCTAGCATGGGCCCCAGGAAAGCCAAGCCCCAGGCTGCAGCTCCGCTACCTGTGAACAAGTGAAGCTGTGCTGGAAAATTGCCTTAAAATGGAAGATTTTTAGAGAGCTTGCTGGGAACGCTACCAGGTGAATTCAGGGACATCGCACAGAGCTGTGCTAAAATTGCAAATACTATGGATTGAGAAGGGGAAAAAGTCTTAACAGGCTAAAAAGGTTCGTGGGGAATCCTTCCCTTTCACCCAGTCAGAAGTGATTTTTTTTTTTCATGTCACCTTTTTACCTCCCCCGCCCCCCAAAGCAGCTGTTCCTCACATGGCTGAGGTTGGGATCTGTAAAGTTCTTGCTTTCAAACACTGTTCTAACATTTAAGTGGGTTTTCTTTTCTTCTCTACTTGGGAACAGGCCGGCAAGAAGCTGGCCTGAGGAAGCTGTGCGCCCTGGGGCTCCTGCAATAAGCCAGACAGCAGTAGCAGTCACAGGATGGCTTTGGGAAGAAAATGTCTCCTGTGCCCTGTTCCTGGAAAGCCCCACGCAGCCAGGGATCAGGGTATTGATCTATGAAAGATCATGCACGTGAGCAGCTCAGGTAAGGGTCTGTGATTCCAGCTGTGGAAATGTAGTGGTTTGGAAGCTCTCAGTGAACAGCCACCAGGACAAGGAGTTGTTTATGAACAGGGTTACTCCTCACAAACTCAAAGGAGGGACAAAACACAAGACTGTGGGTCAGCCAGCTCGGCATTCACTAAGAAGCGTGGGATGCAGGAAGAGGCAAGAGTTTTACAACAGGGACAAGCTGATTTTTTAATTTTATCTTAGTAGTTGGTGAAATGCCTTATAGGAGCTTTTAATACTAAGGCACAGAGTTGACTCACTGAGAATAGAAGGGAAATGGGAATTAGACATTGTCCACATAACGAAGGTAACATACTTCCCTGGAGGACCAGAGCACAGAGGATGCTGCTGCTCCAACTCTTTGCCAGAGGTAAAAGGTGGAACATGGCTTCATCAGCCTCATGGTGAGGTGGATTTTGCTGCTGCTTGTTCAGGTTGAAGGGTCAAATCTTTTTCCCACCACCCATCTTAAGGCAGTTGGTGCAATCAAGACGAGCGAAGAGAAGACTGAGAGCTCAGCCAAACCCAGGGAAGATACAAGACAACCATGAGAAAATTCCAGATCAATAAAGCCTAATAAGATTTATTCAGGGCTGCTAAAGATGTGGTAGATGGAACTGCAGCTTCATTGCACTATCAGCTACTTTGGGGAACTTTTGAAGGAGGTATCAGGAGCCTTCAGTAGAGCAAATGAAACACTTGTGCTTGGAAAGGAGGTGAAGAAAAGTCTGGAAACTAGTCAACCCTAGGAAATTCAGGATCACACACTCAGACATGTCTGTGAGCACCAGTGGCGTGTGCCTGTACACAAAGTTTGCAAGCCATTAGGGCATGGGAACAAGCTCTGGTATCTTCACACTGAAATGTGCTGCCCTAAGCACATCCCTAGGACATCGCACCTTTATGCAGCACCCACAGATGTGTGGGCTGCGGTGACTGACAAAATGGCCTGTGGGATGTCCAGAATGGAAAATTTCACATCAAAATTTTAGACTGGGACTGGCCACATACTGAGACAAACTGCAGGGAGAATGAGGAGGACAGAAACAGCTGGCATGAATTTGTCAAGGACAAGTAAGTCGGATAAATGTCCTTTGTTCTTGGCACAAGTTCACACGCTGCTCCAACATGGTGGAACAGGCTGATGTCATCTCTCCTGATCTAGAAGGACTTCAGAAACTCTGTGTCTTTCTCACGTGCAAGTCAGCTAAACATGGCCTAAGCGAGCCACACCAGGATGAGCATGAAGCTGGCTGGACTGCAGTTCCCAGGGAATTGTCAGCTGTGGTAGGTGGCTGCCCTGGGGCTCTCCAGGGCTTATTGCTGTATTTTAGGCTTTTTTATAGTCTTCATCAAGAATCCGTCAGACTTGTTCATTAGATCAGCAGATAACATCAGACTGGGGGGGACCTCAAAGTACGCTGGAGGATTAGAGAATGAGCTGAATGTAACTAGTAGAGTTTGGGGAGAGGGGGAAGGTGACATTTGATAGGGGCAACAAGAAGATGTTTCTCTTAACAGGGAAAAGGCAGCAGGTCTTGGTGAGAGCTGTTTCCTGTCGGGAGGGTCTTGCGACTATGAAAAAGGTAGAACTGTGCTGTGCTGACAGGACCATAGTTTGCAGGGCCTCTGTGCTGATGCTGGGGCTATCAGAAAAGAGTGACGCTGGTGCCCACACCCAGGGACACAGAAAGCGTGAGCCGCGGGGAGAGAGGCGCACAAGAGGTAGAGCAACCTGAAGAGGAAAGGATCGTGCAGTCAGAAGGGCAGGTGGTTTTTCAGATCGTAAAGATGATGTGAAAAGTGACCTGTTCTACCTGCATGGTTAGGTGAGAAACTGGGGACTTAAAGCACAGAGCAGACTGTAACAGCAGTAGTGGCCTGATGGTGCAGAAACTGCCTGTCAGGGGTGGCCTGGGGGCAAAACAGAGAAACACCCTTTGGGAAGGTTGTGACCAACATCATTCTGCTTGGGGCAAAAGTAACAGCAGGGTGAGGCGTCCCCTCTGGACTCCATCTGCCTCACTTTTCTGAGATTCAATGTGGCATTGGGCCACAGACCTCTCCTGGAGCCAAGGATTATAGGGTTCTTTTAGATAGGTTTTAGATAGGCTTTTTCCCTAGTTATGGGGGCATTAAAGCCTGACTAAACCAGTCTGATGGGTTCATCTGCCAAGGGAGATTTGCTGAAATTGATATTTCCCTGGGAGTCTTCTAACCAAGTGTTATCTCCTTTCTGTTGATGCCTCCTAACAGATAAGATCTCCCTTAACAACTTTTCCTTCTCAATGCAAGCAGGATGAAGGTTTGTGCAGTTAGACTGAGGAGTCCTAGCCCACCCTTAACTATGAGCTGCCTCAGTTTGTTTCAGGTAAGTGTTCTGGGATGCTTTTCCCTCACATATCTCACTGCAATCAACCTCGATGTGACACCAGAGAGCAGGTCCCAGAATGCGATGATATGGATTCACTTAATATCTTAGAGGCTCACCTCTTCCTGCTGCTATTGCTTTCTCTGGATTTTTTCTATAATTTATTTCTCTATCTGTGCAGCAGATCCTAAGCTTAACTCTGTTATTGTCAGAGGGGTTTTGGTGATTTTTCTCAGCACTGGTAACTGTTGGAGCAGTTCTGGAGCACAGTTTCTTTTTTTTTTGACTCTTTACTGTTGTGCAGAAGCAGCCAGCTTAACCAAGTTCCCATATCAGGCACGTGGTGTGCATGCTCCATTTGGAGTTTCCATTCCTCCTCCTTGAGAGAGGACTTTGGTATCTCCTAGGGTTACACACTATGGAACTTTTTGGCTTTTGTGTTTGAGGACTAGAGAGAAGGTTGCAGCCGTGATCCTATTGTGCACAGTTAATCTCTCAGACAACATATTTTTTCTGAACTAAGTCTGAAGTCTGTCAAATAAAGCTACTGGCTGAACATCAACTCCATCTAGTTACATGTAACTCAGGTTTTCATTAGTGCAGTAACACAAGTGCTGCCTGAAGGCCCATTCTGGTCTCTCTGACTCAGCCTTTCCCTTCTGCCACAGTAACCCGTGGTCAGCAGGCTACCTCCGGTTTGTCTCAGTATGTGGCCAGTCCCAGTCTAAAATTTTGAAGCGAAGTTTTCCATTCTGGACAACCCACGGGCCAGTTTGTCAGTCACTGCAGCCCACACCTCTCTGGGGACGTGGCACTTGGTGCCATGGTCTAGCCTTGAGCTCTGTGGTGACAGGTTGGACTTGATGATCTATGAGGTCTCTTCCAACCTTGGTAATACTGTGATACTGTGATAAAGGTGGCACGTCCTAGGGATGTGCTTAGGACGGAATATTTAAGTGTGAAGATACAAAGATCTTGCTCTCACGCCCTAATGACCTGTAAACATGGTGTACAGGCACTGGCCTCCAGGGCTGAACTGTAGCTGTGCAATGCAGGCAGGGTCAGGAATGGCCATCTGCATCTGTATGCAACTCTACCAGTTGGCCTGTACTGTAGGTCTCAAAATTAACTCTCTTACTTGGAATGCATAGACACATACACGAGCACAGGCGCCACTCGCACTGCCATTTTGGAGGATAAAGACCTCCCTTAAATTGAAAAATATCTGCTAATAAAAGCTCTACCACATCCTTTGGCAAATTATTCCCATAGTTATTTAGGATGTGTTTCTGTGTGACTTGGTCTAGGCGATCCTGCTGTTGCAGAGGGATTGGACTAGATGATCTTTTGAGGTCCGTTCCAATCCCTTATGATTCTATGATTGTACTTAGAAGGGTGTACTGCTGCTTTTCATAAATAGAGTGGCTAGTATACTTCTTCCTTGCTAGGCTGGAAAGGATGGGTGCTATCAGCCTGTCATGCAGACTGAAAAAAACAACTAGCTTTGCCTAATGGTGCTTGATCCTGTCCTAAGATTGGATGATGGTGAGAAGACCTGCCCTCTGACACAGCTGTTGCTGCCTCTCTCGTAGTCTCAGAGATAATCAAGTCAGGCTTGATCAGCCTGGCTCTTTGTTGATTTCATTAACTCAGTGCTCAAATATTTTCTAGCCCATCATTCAACTAACTTGTCACCAGTTTTGGTGAACTGTAGCCACACTAAGAGAGGTAAATAGGGCAGTAAGTGGGCTTATTCTTTCCAAGATCTATTGGGTAGGAGTTGCCTTTCTGGCCACGGTGTTGTTTGGTCAGCTCAGGACTGGTTTGTTGCCATACCAGGGTCTCTGCTTTCCCCCTGCCTAGTTCTACAGTTTGTGAGCATGTTAGAGATGACGATCCAGGCTGCACTTGGGTGAGGGTACTCCTGGTAGCCCTGCTCTGGTCACATACAACAGGCTGAACAGGACTTGGCCTTTGCTATTGATATCTGCAGTGTAATCTGATCAGTGGTGGGGGGAAGTTTGGCTGTGAATTGTGTAGGTTTTGTTTGTGTTAGGATACAGAAAATAAACTCAGAACCTAGAACTGTCATGTCTCTGACAGAAAAAACCCAGATCCTTTCCTACAGCCAGGGTTCACGCAATGGAACAACTCACTTTGCAAGACAGATGGGTAGTTTTTCCCATTGTAGAAAGGTTATGATTCTAAGGTTAAAATCAAAGGTTCCCCAACCACATTATCTTAATCATATCGTCACAGATTTGTTTAGGTTTGAAAAGATCTTCAAGATCATAGAGTCTAGCCATTAACACAACTCTGTCTGCCAAGCCCACCACTAAACCCTGTCCCTGAGCTACGGTTTGACATGATTTTTAAACATGGTCAGGGGTAGTGATTGAGCCCCCTCCAAAGGCAGGCTGTTCTAGTGCTTGATGACTCTCTTAGTGATGATTTTCCTAATGTCTAACCTAAATTTCACCTGGAGCAACTTCCTCTTGTCCTATCACTTGTTGCTTGTGAGAAGAGACCAACCCCCACTTCTCTACAACCTCCTTTTGGTAGCTGTAGACAGAGAGATCACCCCTCACCCTCCTTTTCTTCTGACTATTCAGTACCAGCTCCCTCAGCCACTCCTTAAAGGTTTGTTCTCCAGGCTCTTCACCAACCTTGTTGCCTTTGCA
Organism: Rhinopomastus cyanomelas; assembly: GCA_013400115.1. Lineage (NCBI taxonomy): Eukaryota > Metazoa > Chordata > Aves > Bucerotiformes > Rhinopomastidae > Rhinopomastus > Rhinopomastus cyanomelas. The sequence continues at coordinate 267,259 of VXBP01001832.1, read as the reverse complement.
TAATTTTGTTTTTTTAAGAACCTGAAAACAGCCAAGCCAGGGAAAGTAGAGATGGCAGGAAAGAGAAGCAGATCCCCTAATTTCTGGATGCAGTTTGCTTGTACCAGCGCTGAACTTCACATAAAGTGGACACCTGGCAGCATGTCCATTTACAGTATGTTTATTTCTCAGTGCATTACATGAAAAGTCTTTGGTATCTGTGGGTTCTTGAATACTGTTCCCACTCTGCTCCGTAAGAAAATGCTGAGTACAAAACATTCCATATACAGTAACAAACCCCATAGCAAATAAAGAGAAATAGATATTATGAACATAGCAATATGAAAACAGATAAGTAACCATGCAAGAGGTGGGACAAACAGGTTGCGTTTACAGCAAACATCAGAGCCTGCCATAAATGAGTTCACGGTGTCAGACAAGATTGATTCTTGTTTAGAAATCACACACGATCGCAGGCGACTGCATATGGCTGCCCTGTGAAGACCAAATGGTTGTGAAGCTCATTACAGCAAGAGAAGCCAGGAACGTTTGCGCACATATGAAACACACTGCTATAAATAAAAAAACCCCAACTGTGTAAAATAACTAGTGAAGAAGTTAACGTTTCCTTCTAGGGATGGGAATGTGCTTTGTGAGCACTTACAGCACCGTTGAATTGCTCGATTTCAATGCAGTCACCGAAACCTTGAGTAGTTTAAACCCCTTTACCACCAAACAGCAGAAAGGAATGTAATCTCAAATAAGGCAGAAGCTGTAAACATGGAAGAGAGAGAATTCCAAATGTATTGTACTGAGAAGTAATTCCAGAAGCTGATTGTCTTGTAGAAGCCTTTGTCACAGTGGTTGGGATCCTGCTTTAAAATAGTTTTGCAGAGACTGGGAGTGAAAACCCCAATCCCAAACCCTCAGCAAGCTGCCTGTGAGCCACATGCTCTGCTCCATGGAAAGCAGCACCAGCCATGCTTGGAGAAGATCTGGATCTGATTTTTATAGCCTTTTCCTTTCCAAGTTGATGGCAAAATTGCTGTGGAGTTTGGTGGGAGCAGGTAGGGGCTCTTCCCTCTGCTAGTGTTTCGCTGGGTTACTCTCAATTCTTTACAGTAAGTGCAAAGTTAATACTCTGGAGCGAAGCACTCTCTGCCTCTCAGGAGAACCAGATTGCTGGGGACCATCAGGGTGCACAAATCACAGAAGTGTTTGGTGCTGAAACATGCTGCTGCTGCTTCTGGTTAGCTCAAGGCAAGGAAAACACATTAAAACTACCAGAACTGACCCAAGTCAAACCCACACTGGCACGCAGAGAAATGTCAAGAGTTCCAGAAAAGCCTTAGGAGGAAGAAAGGAGAGAACACACTATGGTATTGCACAGTATGCACGTAAGGTAAAGCACTAAACTTCTCAGTTACAATATACTTCTAAATGAGCACGCATTCAAAATAAATCCACCCTCCAAGTTACATAGACATGGCACGATGCAGGATACGCCTGGCTACAACGAACCTTAGTATCCTGCCTGGGATGGAAAACGTGGCTGGAGTGGTGTGCTTAGCCATGGCTATCATCACCATCAACGTGTGAGGCTGTGTTCACCTTTACAACATAATTCAACTGGGACTGCATGACAGTGTAGTCCATCCCTGGTGTAAGTCAAGAGGCATGAAATCCCAGCTGCGAGAGCAAGTCCATATGATACAATCCTGCTGTTACACAAATTAAAGATACAGTACCGCAGAAGACAAAGATGTCGCCAAGTAAATCAAGAAGTGTAGGGAGAAAAGATTACATAGCTCATACAGAAACCTGGAAAATTCAATAATTAAAATGATTGCAACCCAAATCTAAACTGCCAGGAGGAAACTTTCTTCATGTGGCAAGCACCTACAGCCAGCACCAACCAGTCCAGTGTACACACTTAGATTGAACTGGGGTTTATCCTCAGCCTTCAGGGACTGATTTTTCAGCAGCCATTGGTAGGCAAAAGGGTTCCTTTCCTGGAAGTCACCAGCTGTGTCTTGTATATCCACGTGGTTAAGACCCCTACAGTATCTGTTAAACAAAGAGATATGAAGTACTTCTCAAATCCTGCCAGATGATCAGCCTGTAAAAGAGGAAACATCCTTTATATTTTTGAGTGTGTGAATTCTTAGACTGAAAAGTTATTCCAAGACTCAGTGGCTGCACCCTGCTTAGCTGTCCCACCAACAGGGCTATTGCCCTCATGGTGATGACTGGAGGAACACTTCAGTCTCTTGCCAAGTGTTGGAAAGCTAAGCTGTTTGTGACTAGTTTTAGGCTGAAAGCTGTGTGCCAGACTTCTCTGAAGCTGAATTAAATGGGTATCTTACTTATATTTGTTCTGACTGTTTAAGGTCAGTAACCTGCTTGACTTGGGCAGTTTAACTTGTTTTCTTGTCTTCCAACTGCACCACGCTCCAGCTGTAACTCAGAGCACAGGAAGGCAGAGGAACACTGGAGCCTGACGCATCGGCTCTTGACAGCACCCTGCACTCACAACAAATGTTGGAGTCCTAGCGAAAGCGCGCACCTGGCTGTACCTCACAGGCTGACTCACAAACTTCTCTAATGCTTTGGGCTTGTTTCATGGGAATGTCCAACGGGAAACTCGAACGGACAGAAGTACCACCTCAGCTCTGCGGGCTGGTTCCACCAGCACGGAGGGCAGAGACAAGCAGAGAAAGGAGTCAAAAGAAGGGCAGGTCAATGCATTCACTGCTGTCTCCAAGCCAACTTAAACCAAGGCTGGCCATTATTTAAGTGGTTAAGTAATATAAAGCACGAAAAATAAGCTGTAAAAATCTTCTCTGTGAAGACAAGTTTCTGGTGCCTGCTTAGCACCAGTTTACATCATTTTACCAGTTTTGAGAGGGAGGGCTGGATTTCTAAAGACTGGGACCAAATGACAACAGTACAAGGAACTCACATCCTGAAGCAGCCTGTAACCTGTTCATTCTGAAAATGTAGTGCTCTTCAAATTTGGGTGTCTTGGTAGGTCTATTGTTGGGCTGGCAGAGCTCCTTCATTTTCTTGACAGGAATATTGTAGCTGCACAGCTTGTCTTTTTCAGATAGCACAGATGGTCACAGAATGTGACCGGTTTTCCTGACTAAAGCCACGAAATGACAAACATAAGCTTAATTTGCTCACTTTCATCCTGGGCTGAACTTGAAAACTGTCAGAATGGGAGCGGGGAGAGAAATTAAGAAACCACATTTTAAAATAGCACCACTGGCTCTGTTGATTGGTCTCGCCCTTTCTAACAAAACTCACTGTCTACGTGAATGACATCAACTTGTCAGCTTTAGTTTGCTCAGCAGGTGTAGGGACTCGTTTGTCACTGAAGGGCAGGTTCAACTTCCTAACCCTGGAGCTGCTACTTCCCCCACAATAGCAAGTTACCGTGGAAAGTAAAATGACTTTGTATTTAACTCCCAGGGCAAGATGAACTTGTGACAACACTTATCTTCCTTAGGCTGTGGTTTACCGCTGCACTGTCTCCTCATTCAAGCAGCAAGGATTTACTCACAAGACAAAAAAGCAACAGTGTGAAAGCATTTCTCCTCATTATGCAGAATGAAGACCCTTCTGCAAAATGCCATTGTCTGTGAACTGTTACTGCTGTTGCCTTAATGATCTCTGCATGTATGCACAAGCTGGACGCTACTGGGAAAACCCTTGCACAATTCCATCATTGCTCACACAAACTGCTCTGTATTTTCACAGAAACATCCTAGTCTCACTGAAGGTAGATAGAAAGTCAATGTTGCCATGAACATCTGCATTACAGTCCTTGTTTAGCACCACAAACAGAAATGATGCCAATCATGTGCAATTAGCAAAAGGAAAAGCCAAGATTTTGATCAATTCCACAGAGTAACCTGAATTTTTGAGTAATGGTTTTAAATATTCTTCCAGTTTTCCCCACTTTGTTCTTTGCTGAAAAGAAATCTCTGCAGGTGAGAATGCTTTAGTGACCTGTGAATGTGGTGTCTTCACCTGGAGGTCAGCATGACACCACCACATGAAATAAAGGCAAATGCCATCAATTGCACAAGTGGGCAAGGCCATGACTTCGCATTGGGTCTAGCTGGAGCAGATGGTCTCAGCCAGTTGAGCAGTGTTTCAACTGCCTCACTCAAGGTCAAGGAGGAAACAAGGGGAGGATTAAACTCACAAGACACAGTCAGGACGTATCATTCCTGTAGGCAGAGTCGGAGGACACCTGCCAGCTGCTACTCCAAAGGCAAAAAAACACAGTCAAGAAAAATGTTCATAAGACCCTCTCTGAGCTATGGATAAGATGTTCCCTGCAATAAGGGTACAGCATTGTCCAGGTAAAGGAAACCCAGTTACCAACACTGCAGCCTCCTACCCACTTCACTTGCACTCTGCAATCAAGCACTGGAATACTGTATCTTTAACTGGTGAACAGGCGTGGAGACCACAGAGATGCTCCTACTTCATCCGACTGCTTCTTCTTTTGGCCTCGCTGTCATCCAGCAGCGAAGAGAGGATCTGGTAGGCCTGTGGCTGCTGGGGTCCTCCACGTTTGATCTTGATGCTGGTTCGCAGCGGGGAGCCCGGGATCACGTCTTGTCCAGAGCCTGGCTCAATGGAAGATAAAGAGTCTGTAAGGAGAGAAAGTCACGGGAAAGTGCTATTTAAAAGGGGAGCCTAAGGAAAGGGTAAATGGGCCCTTCTGGATGATACCTCCTCTGGAAGCAGTGAGGTCCCTCCTGGAATCTTTCCATCCAGCAAGTGATTGGTGCTTCATCTGCTGCCAGCACACTACTCCTTTCACCGCTTTTTGGGGCAGGTACTCCTACTGCACGTGGCCCTGGAGGTCTTGTCCCCACCTGTCATTCCATTTATAAAGTGCTGGTCTTTTACTGATTATAAATCAACTATAAGTTTGCTCAGGCTGTAGCTGCTACTCAGCAATGCTCACAGATTCCTGTTACCAAAGGATGAGGCCAAGAAGTTACACTCCTGGAGGTTTAAGTACCTTTTCACTCCTCATGCAGATGTTTTGAAAAGACTGAGTACAGGGATTGATCCACCCCAGACTACAGCCAAATTGGCACTAAAGCTGGGAGCAAACATCAGCTGTTCATTCTCCCAGCACGCCTCGTGGCACTACACACCTCCTCACACACAGCATTTGTCCTGTCCTACCAAGTCAAATAGACATTTGACTACTGCCAGGCTGCTGTTTTCCCAGCAGTCGGCAACAGATGCTGGTAACTTGATGCTGCCTCACAGTTTCCAGTGCCCCAGTTTCTTCTCCCTTGTGCCTTCAAGGTGGACTTCTGCTTGTTTCCCTGTCAAGAGCCCAACTTCCTGAGCCAGACACCCAGCCTTGGTTTGATCCCAAGAGGCAGTGCTTCCATTTTCAGTGACCATTTGGCTGTCAGAAGATTTGTTCTGCGTCTGTTGGAAGCAAATGCTGCAGGGCTGCGCTGTGCAGTCAGCAAGGATCGGAAATGTTCAACTGCTCTGGGAGATGCAGAGAAGAGGTTTGTTTGCTGGTCTGTTTTGCCTTGTTGCTTGGTTGGCTATGGTTTTGGAAACCCCACCGATTGCACAGTTTCTTGGGGAAATAAGAGCATGCAATTGGCATTTCTGCGTGGGCTTTCAAGCTGGGCTGAGCCCAGCTGCCCAGGAAACCATGGTCGGATCCTTAACACCTAGAGTGGGAACGTGACCAGGGAGTTGGTGCTGGGTGAGTTAAACCTGTGTGGTGCCTTTAAGCACAGGAAGGTCTGTGCTGTAGGACAATCTGTTTTGTTATTTTAAGTCTTTTTATGTTGGGTTTTTTTTCTTAAACCATGTACACATAGAATCATAGACTCATAGACTGGCCTGGGTTGGAAGGGACCTCCAAAGGTTATCCAGTCCAACCCCCCCTGCAGGGAGCAGGGACATCCTCAACTAGATCAGGGTGTCCAGACCCTTGTCCAGCCTCCCCTTGAATGTCTCCAGGGATGGGGCCTCAACTCTCTCCCTGGGCAACCTCTTCCAGTGTTCAAGGCAGCTCCTGCAAAAGAACTTCTTCCTAGCAGCCCATTCAGTCTCCCCTTCTCTACTGTGAAACCATTGCCCCTTGTCCTATCACTACAGGCCTTCATAAACACTTCTTCTCCAGCTTTCTTGTAGCCTCCTTTAGGCACTGAAAGGTTGCTATCAGGTCCCCAATGAGCCTTCTCTTCTCCAAGAGGAACAACCCCAGCTCCCTCAGCCTGTTCCCATAGCAGAGAGGCTCCAGCCCCCTGACCATCTTTGTGGCTTCCTCTGGACCCATTCCATCAGGTCCCCATCCTTCCTGTACTGAGGGCTCCAGAGCTGGGCACAGGACTCCAGGTGAGGTGTCACCAGGGCAGAGCAGAGAGACCGAATCCCCTCTCCCATCTGCTGACCACCCTTTGTCTGATGCAGCCCAGGGTGCAATTTGCCTTCTGGGCTGCAAGCACCCACTGTCTGCTCCTGTGCAGCTTCTGGTCTACCAGCTCCCCCAAGTCCTTTTCCTCAGGGCTGGTTCCTGTCCCCTCCTCCCCCAGCCTGTATTGACAGTGAGGATTGTTCCAACCATGGGGCAGGACCCCCTGCACTTGGACTTGCTGAACCTCAGGAGATTCCCCAGGCCCACTCTTCCAGCTTTTCCAGGTCCTTCTGGATGACCTCCTGTCCCTCTGGCTTCTTGACAGCACCACCCAGCTTGGTGTCATAAAGGGACAAAAAGGGATGAACACAACAGCACAAGGAAAAATGCCTTACTTTCACAGGTCTCTTTCTAAACAGGGCTTTTGCAGGGCCTAGAAGATGTCATGAGTTGACAACTGGGACTACCTCAACAGCACAGGGTAGAAGTGCTGTGTAATGTTTCCTGCACGCTGGACTTGCATAAAAAGGAGCTACTTCTGTGAAACAACGCAGTGCCGGGGTCTGCCTACGGCCCTCTCTGCGCTGCACAGTTAGGAGCCATCCATTTCTGCTGATGCAGTTACAGGGGCGCAGAGGCAGTCATGGGTATCAGTGACTCACTTCCATCCCAAGCAATAAGAGAAAACACAATGAGGCCGGCAAAGACTGTTTGCCAAAGAACTGTTTCAAAATAAACGTGGCACACGCCCTGTTGATGCTGTATTGCCAAAGAGAAAATGTCTAAAAATAGATAAACTAGACTGTTCTGCAAAACCCCCAAGTACCAAACCCCCTAGTCCAAGCCCCAGCGTCTATGCAAGCTTCCTGAAGTGCTGACACTTTGCTTCAGACTAGTAAGAATGAAAGTACAAAGTACAAGATGACGCAGAGCCAGGCTCTGCATCCTGTAAATACACTGTGGTGTGCTTGTGGACCAGGTTCCCCTTCCACACAGATCATACGGGCTGGGCATGGACCACTGTTGAAACTCTGGTGAGTACCTCCCCCATCTCAAAGCAAGGCTCCCTTGCCTTTGGTGTATAAAATTCAATGGAAATATGAAGCAAATTAGGATTAAAGCAGAGGTAAGGCCATGGTGACTGTGGTTAAATCATGGGCTCATGATTCATGATTTCCAAAAAAGCTTAAGCTGCCTACTGCTTCTAGAAATAGTTTGAGCCTCTGAATCACACATGAGCAACACCGAGCCCCTAGCCCAGCCAACAGTGCCACAGTGCAGCACCATGCACCAACACAAAGCATTTCCATTTTACACTGTGTTGTGGCTCCAGAAGGAGGCAGTGGGCTCCCAAAGCTGCCTTACTGAGTGGTAATGGAGGTACCTTCAGTCAGTTGCTTAGGAAAGGCTGTATATTTCAGCTACCCAGCCCTGTTCTACACTACGTCAACAGCCAAAGGCCACTCCATAGTAGCCGTGGATGTGAGTCCAAAGGAAGGTGTGAACAAGTTGCTTTACCATGAAGCCAGGAACGAGGTGCCATGGGGCAAGGAGAAAATAAGAAAGAAAAATGCTCTAGGACTTTATTAAACAAACTGCTCATCTCAGAGCCAATGAATTGGTTGGTCAAAGTGGAACCAAACAATCTTTTGCTTCTGCTATGCTTCTGAAAGGGGGAAAATTGGCACAGTAACTTCTGGCACCTATGACAGAACCAATCTTCAGATACCCCCAAGGAAGAAGTCTGATTTGTGACGATTGTGCAACCCCATATCCTGTTCAGAGAATCACAGAATCACTCTGGTTGGAAAAGACCCCTGGGATCATCGAGTCCAACCATTTTCCCTACCTTACAAGTTCACCCCTAAACCAGATCCCTCGACACCTCATCCAAACGATCCTTAAACACATCCAAGGAGGGCAACTCAACCACCTCCCTGGGAAGCCCGTTCCAGTGCCTGACCACCCTTTCCGTGGAAAAATTCTTCCTAATATCAAGTCTAAACACGAATGAGAAGAAAGCACTAAGAGGTGACGCCAACACTACCGGTGATGGCAAATAGCCTCGACAGAAAACTGGAAAATCTATCTGAACAAAGAACACATGAGACTTCCTTTAAATCTGGTTGTGAGAAGACGTTTTACATGTGTTACAATTACAAGATGTTACAGGGTCACTGGTGTTCAGAGGAATGTGGAGCACTGTTTGGATTTCTCTGCTAACACAATTCTGAGCCAGGGCCTCAGTGCGGGCACTTGGAAGGCATACAACAGGATTAAGTGAGTTGGCCTAAGAACTGGAAAAAGCAGCTCCTTGGGAAGCTGGTAGATGATCTGTGCCACACAGTTTGGACTGCTGCCCATGACCTGGCCTTCTGAATTGTAATAAAAATGATTGTGAGGGTCATTTCACCTGCTACTGTAAAGCCAGAGTAGCTACTGCTAGGTGGTCAACAATTGTAAGGGTTCTCTAAATCATGTGGAGTACCTAGGTTTGAAAACCTGGCTTAAACAGAAGCTAGACAGAGTTTAGGTGCCTGGTGGGTGCTTAACCATCAAGCAACTGACTCAACAGAGCCACCAATGGTCTATGAAAGAATCATAGAATCATCATAGCTGGAAAGGTCCCCCAGCCCTCATCCCAGCATCTCCCTAACTCCTAGTCCATGGCCTCAAGTGCTCTAGCTACTTGTGTTTTAAACACCTCCATGTGTTTAAAAAACACCTCCCTGGTGTTTTTTAACTCTGCTGCCTCCCTGTGCAGCCTGTTCCAGTGACCAACCAGTAGAGAACTTCTTCCTAAGATCCAATCTAAATTTCCCCTTAGGCATCTTGAAGCCATTTCCCTTCATCCTATCATTAGGAATTTGGGAGAAGAGACTAGCACCAGCCTCATTACAACCTCCTTTGAAGTAACTGTAGAGGGCAATAAAGTCTCTCAGCCTCCTCTTCTCTAGACTAAACAACCCCAGTTCCCTCAGCCGTTCCCCACAGGACCAGTTTTCCAGCCCTCTTCCCAGCCTCACTGCCCTTCTCTGGCCCTGCTCCAGTCCCTTGGTGTCCACTCTTTCCCCACCCTGTAGCTGCTGGGGGTTGTTGTGACCGAAGTACATGACCGAGCACTTGGCTTTGTTAAACCTCATCCCATTGGCCTCAGCCTGTTGCTCCAGCCTGTCCAAATCCCTCTACAGAGCCTCCCTACCCTCCAGCAGAACTCCCACTTCATTTTGTGTCATCTGCAAATGAACCGAGGGTGTCTTTGATCCCCTCATCCAGCTCATTGATAAAAATGTTAAACAAGACTGGCCCCAACACTGAGCACTGAGGGGCACCACTTGTGACCAGTCGCCAACTGGACTGAACCCAATTCCTGCAAGTTTGTCTTAGAACACGTGGGGACAGCCTGCTTCTGTGCTTTGCAGAGCTCCTTCTTGAAGACAGCTCAGCCTTCCTGGACCCTTTTGTCCTCCAGGACTGTATCCCAAGGGACTTTCTCAACCAGTGTTCTACACAGGTTGAAGACTGCCCTTCAGAAGTCCATGGTAATAGTTCTGCTGCCTCCACCCCCACCTTTACTTGTCCAAGGGAATGCTACCATTTCATGGTCACTAAGCCCAAGACGGCCTCTGACCACCAATTCACCCACTGGTCCTTCTCTGTTTGTAAACAACAAGTCCAGCAAGGCCCTTTTGCTGGTGGGTTCGCTTACCAGCTGAGTCAGGAAGCTAAAACCTTAGTGGCGCTTACCATGAATTCCTATCATGTGCTCAAGAATTAATACCCGCTCAGCTAAAATCTTCAGAGCCTCTCGAAGTTGCTGAACACCTTCCCCCTGCAAGAAGGAAAAGAAAACTAATGTTGGTAAACGCTGCAGAACCAGTTTCTTGTGTATGCTGCCATCTCCATGATGCCAAGCCATGCGGTGGGAGTATTTAAAAAAAGAAGAGGTATTAAAAGGGAGATTAGCTGCAAGGGTAAAGTAGGAAGGCAGGAGAACTCCCTTGTTAAAGGCAAATCCTTCAGTTATACCATGTGTTTGCAGAACCTCTTACCCAAAGTTGATGCTTTCAGCTTGGTTCTTGCTTCCACAGTGGGCAAAGCCCAGGGAGTGTATTCCTGTCGAACCTTTACCACATGCAGCTTGTGTTAGTAACTATGCTGAACTACCTGGAGAACAGGTTGTGCTGTCATCTGACATTTACTCCGAACATTAGTGAGTTACTTGGACTAACTTCTTGTTGGCACATCAGGAAACTGGGACACGTGGCTAGCACTGTCTTGTTGCCTCATAACATGAACCAGCAGCATCCAAGCCCATCTTGATGGGCTTCACACTGTCGCCCCCATTGCTCCTAGCTGGGCCGTGTGCTGCCTGAAGCCTGCCCATGTACATTCACATTCACACTGTAGTTTGTTGCCCCCATTGCCTTAGATATGAGCTTGAAGGGACTAATAGATGTTTAGAAATATTTTAGGGTTGGAGAGGAGAGATGTGAGAACGACACTAATCACTTCAAAGATGTGAGACTCTGGGATAGGTTGCCAAGAGAAGCTGTGGGAGCCCTTTCCCTGGAAATGTTCTGGACTGGGTTGGATGAGGCTTGTAGCAATCTGGTCTAGTAGGAGGTGTCCTTGCCCATGGTAGAAGAGTTGGTGATCTTTAAGGTCTTTTCCAACCCAAACCGTTGCATGATTCTAATTCCTCCTTTCCCCATGTAGTTTGATCTCTTCTGAAAGCCTGTCTCTGAGCACATAGGAGGGTCAGTGTGAGACTAATTCCCTACCTTTTTGCAGCTCTGTGTAGTGGAACAACCACTGGGGCCTGAGGAGGCGTTCAAGAGCACAGTGAGAAGACAGACAAAGTGTGGACAAGGAAACCTCAAAGACCAGAACTTCATAAGGTCAAACCCAAGGCTCAAATAATCTCTTGCTCTGCACTGAGGACGGGACACTATCCCTCCACAAAGCAGTCTAGCAAAGGAAATATGGTTGACACACAGAAAGAGACAAAAAGGAACACAAAACAACAGTAGAACTACATGCTTACATCAGCACCTTTGTCACCTTCCTCACCCTTCTGGCCTGGTTCACCCTGAAACAGAGAAGAAATAGAAATTTTTTTTCAAAAATGCCTGAGGACCATGTCCCAGACCACATCCCTTCCCTCCAAAGGAACAAACTAAAGCAGAAGCATTTCATGAGCAGAGAACAAACGGACTCTTTGAGGCTTCATGCCACAGGTCAAAGTGTGATACTGTGAAAGTGCTCTCCTGAGCTCTGTCCTGGCTCCCACCAGCTTCCCAGGAGTTCATCACCATTTCTAACACTGACAGATTTGGCCAGGACAGGGCAAGCTGCAGGAGGGGCTGGCACCCAAGGCTTGGGCCGACATCAAGACTAAATACATCTCATGGAGATCTCAATCACACTGACACAAAAATAGTGTTCCCTTCCCTGAAACACACATTTTTATCTTTGATTTAGAACATAAAATCCTCCATTCAGCTTTCATTTTCTGCCTCTGAAGACGATCAACAAGCTTTTCTTGAACAAAGATCCCTATGTGCTGTGCACATTGGTCTGATGTTCCCTTACAACAAGGAATTTATGCATTTCTCAGAGAAGAAATGACATGGAGAAATAAAACCACAAGCTAAACATAAAACAAGGGAAAGGGCTAACAAACTATTTAATAAAACTTCTTGGACATCCCTGAGACACCTGCAAAGCAGAAGTGGGTATGGGAGGAAGGACTGAGGTGAAATTAAGGAAGAGAGAAGAGAGATCTCCAAGCAGACTTAGGACCTCTCTGGATGTTATTGGTCAAAAAAACCCAACTTGCTCTGCTAAGGTTACTTTCAGCCAACCTTCATCTCCACCGGTCTGTTTGCTCCCCAGCTATATGGGCCAGTGGATCTCCTGTGTGCATCTGCTCAGGTACTGCCAGGAAAACTTCTCATTAAAGGGTTTCAGGCTTAGCTTGGCAGACCAAGGTGCAAGAAGGAGTGGAGAGCTGATGCACTTTGGGTCAACAGTGCCCACCTTTGAGCTCTGGCAGTGGCAACACTGTCACAGAGCACAGAAGGGGTTTGGTTAGAGGGGACCTGCAGAGAAGCACATCTCCTCCCTTAGTGTGATGCCTTCCTGACCATGGTATGACAACACTGGCTCATCAGCAGAGGAATACGTTATGGTGCGGTTGCCTACTGAACAAATGTTGAAGCTGGAGACAGCTGACCTAAGCATTACAGGTGAGAGAGCTGGCTGAACCAGCTTGCAGTCCAACTAGGTGTTAGTTTTGGTGTCAGGTGGGCACCAAACCCATCTGAGTCTTGCACACACCCACAAGTGCATCACTTACAGGAAATCCCTTAATGCCCCTCTCTCCAGTCAGACCTGCTTGTCCCTGTTGGAAATAAAGTAAGTGTCATTAGGAGATACTTTTCTGTTTGACAAGAACACAGTGTGATTTTTACTAGTGGAATTAAGATAGCTTAATGAAAAACCTCACTCTTTAGATAATGTGAGAAAAACTCCTCTCCCCTCACATTATCACTTAGAGACCGAAAAAGGGGGTCGTGGTTTTCTGTCAAGTATCAGCTCCAAATCCCTTCACACTTTGGAGAAGCTTGTTCACTACAGAGCTACTCAGCTCACTACCTTCTCAGTAAGACAATCAGCAATTTTTTGAGCTTTACAGCAGACAGTTACCTTGTACCAGGAAGGAATTTGGCTGGAGATTTGTTTCGTACAAAGACACTACATTATTCTGTCTCGTAGAACTGATGGGCTGATGCTGCCCCAGACAGCAAAGAGAGCCCCAGGCTCTCACAGAGTACGGATTTAACCTGCCTCCTGCTCCGCACACACATCCAACAGCTACCAGTCAAAACGCACGTACAGTACTGTGGTTGGTTTGGTTATTTTTCCTGCTGGGCCAATTTTCACACTGTTCTCAGCAGGCTGTTGTTGTTGTTTTTAAATAGAAACATTTTGAAATGATTCAGGGTCAGTTTGATGGAATGAAATGCCATCAAACAGAGCATCTTTTTCCCCCTCCATTCTCATCTGTAGAGTTTCTCACCTTGGAGCCCACTGAGGCACAGCAGAACCCCTGATTGGAACAACGATAGATTATCAAATGAGAAAGCAGGACCTCAGAAAGAGGAGGCAAAATCTAGAGGCATCTTTAGAAGTGCACTGCTGAGACAGCCATGTGCTTAACCTGGCTCTTCTCCCTTCTCATACACAGGAACATACCCATCCTTTTTTGCCCCCGCAAAAAAGCTACCCAGCCGGTGGCAGCTTTCTGTAGCATCCCCCAGAAAGGGAGAACTGCTTTGGATTTGTGTACATCAGACTGCTGCTTTGTGGAGAGTGGCACTGTGTTTGGTGGCGAGTGCCAGACAAAGGCCCCTATGGACACAAGAAGCAGCATTTCTCAGGTGCTCTGAGCAGCTTCAAAGGGAAATACTTGGATTCTGCACTGATGGGAAGGCCTGTGGAAAAGTACTGGCAAGTGGTAAATCACGGAGGAGAGACAAAACAACACACTTAAAATATGTAACCAGACTGTATTCTGTGTCCGGAGGGAAGAGGAGAGGATGCTACCAGCTTAGAGGGGGTCAAAGGACATTTACACTGGATGTGAGAAATATCCCAGGCCTCACTAGCTGTATTTCTGAAGACTGCCTGGACATGGTGCACTGCACTCCTCCCTGTTACTGTTTTAGAATAAGATGAGCAGGGGAAGTGCTCAGACTGCTTTGGGTCTGTGCTACATCTGTTCTGTCTGAGATTTAGCATGAAGAAGGTCTAAAAACATTTTATTGACTAGCAACAGAAATCACAAAATCTCCTCTGCTTTGTTTTGTGCCTGCACGGCTCCTCCACTCTGTGTAAAGTTGCCCATAATTTGTGTCCACCAAACCCAAAACTGCAGCTTGTACTTGTCAGAAGCACCACTCAAATCCACACTCACAAAAGTGTGACATCCTACAGAAACTCTGGCGGAAAAAGCCACGGTCTTCACTTCCCACACGAAAACATGAAGGGTAGGGAAGAGATTTTTTTTTTTCCTATTTAGCAAGACATCTTGATATTTGAAAATCCCAAACCCAGAAGGAGAGTTACAACTCTAAACATCTGCTAAGAAGGGAACTAAAAGTCCAGGCTGAATAGACACAGTGCAACAAAACTTTTGTTTCAACGTAAGCCTAGTCTTTGCGATCTGGTTAACCACAAACTACAGGAAAATGTTAAACGAGTAACCAGAGGAGAGCTCTTACCTTATGAAGACACAAACTTGACACTTTGCCATACACCATGCCTGTTTTTTGTTTTTAACTGAAACCTAACACACAGTGGCAATGGCCTGTAAGTCAGTAACCTGTGCTAAATGCCATCAGTTAAGGTTCAGCTTTCTATCAGAATCTTAAATTCTAGTCTCAGAAATGGATTGGTGTCTATCAGTAAAGCAACAGGTGCTTCAAGTGAATCACGTGCAAAACGAAACTTCCTAAAAAATCCTAACTGCGACTTGAAACGGTCTTTATCTGTCAGGGAGTGCAAGTGGTTTCTTATGTAAGAACAGGGATCAAGCACCCCAGTGTCATCTAGTGACAGGACAGGGGGCAATGGGTGTGTGAGCCAGAACATAGGAGGTTCCACATCAATATTAGAAGGAACTTCTTCCCAGTGAGGGTGACAGAGCACTGGAACAGGCTGTCCAGGGAGGTTGTGGAGTCTCCTTCTCTGGAGACATTTAAAACCTGCCTAGACATGTTCCTGTGTGACTTGGTCCAGGTGATCCTGCTGTGGTGGAGAATTGGACTAGATGATCTTTCAAGGTCCCTTCCAATCCCTAATGTTCTGTGATTCTGTGAAATCATATGCAAAGATACCAAAATAAACCGGAGCCTTTTAAAAGCATAGGTCCTCCATCATCAGCTATCCCATGCTTATTGGCATCAAGTGTTAAAACCCACCTGGATATGTTCCTGTGCAACTTGGTCTAGGTGATCCTGCTCTGCCAGGGGGATTGGACTAGATGATCTTTCAAGGTCCCTTCCAATCCCTAATGTTCTGTGATTCTGTGTCTCAGAAGGGAATGGAACAAGCCATCTGGACTTGCTCACCTTGCACACAGTCTGTGCAGAGGAACATTGTTTAAGGGTTTGCTGATGATTCTCAATAAGTTGGGAAGCCATCAAATTTGAGTTAACCAATTTGCTTTTGTCTTTCTCAGCTCTTTCAGCCATCCTTTTGTCTTTTTGACTGGAAGAGTGAGCAGAAACAAAGAAGAGGAGATGCCGTCATATGGGGGAAGCATGTTGTCTGCAGCCAACCATGTACAGGTGGTAACTTTCGTGTCCACCTCCATCTGTGTGATGGTAAGAGAGGTACTTGGAAGCAAAGGCAAATTATTTCCTACAGATGTGGCACAAGGCTGTGTCAATGCAGCCACCACTGCAGACATCCATCATTTTGGAGATACAAGTCAATGTTTTCCTCCTTATCTTTAATACTTTCTTTGACTTTGCTCCAGCCTAGGATCTTAGTGATGGTCCACAGACCATCTGTGCCCACTGCTGCATTTTGCAGCTCTAAGTGCTGAATGGTTCTCCACCACATAGTGTGTTCTCAAATAATTCTGCATTCTTAGTGTCTCTCAGAGATGTCAAAGGCCATGGTCTGTGGGTGAGTAAGCTGAAAGAGCTGAAGGCCTAAATGCCACTTTGAAACCCTTCCTAGTGCTTGAGTGCTGGACTGGGAATCTGACCCATTTATATCCTTGTAAGTTTTCCTCTGGTATTTTCTAAGCTTCACCAGTTTGGAAAAACATTCAACCAGCCATTCTATCTACATTTAATTATTAGCACTTGATCGAGGTATGGCATGTAAACATATTAAGAACATCATTTCTATACAGTAAATACATTAAGAGCACTGTTTAACCTGGAGAATGGCTTTGACTCAGGAAAAGTCTGATGAGCTCTTACAGCCTTATTGACATAGAAAGAAGAGTTTGGTTAAACCACGCAAATATTCCACACTAAAGAGCTTTGGTTGGCAGAAGAAAGTTGGTCTCCACAAGCCTTTAGAGAACACCAGACCTTGCAAGCAATTCAGCTGTACCATCATCCTGATGGCATAAGACCTAGAAGCTCTACATTTAAAATTATTTATGGCTGCAGTCCCACAAAATACGCAAGACCAGTGTTTTATATAATTTCTGAGGCGTGTCTGGGGGTCTGTGTATGTAAAAACTTACTCTTTCTCCTCGGTCGCCTTTGGAGCCTTTTGGCCCGGGCTGTCCTGGAGAGCCTGGTAAGCCCTAGAAGAGATGCAGAACAAGAAGGAATTTGTTTCTGTTGTGCACTCTACGCGTAGGTGTACTGGAGACACTTTCCAGCCATCCCCACACACCCGTTAAGCGATCGCGCTGGACTCTCCTTTGCCTGCGAGCCACAACAATGGAAGCTCTGTTTGCAGATACCCTGCATGTCCCTCTATGTGGGACTTCTAACGCACTGCAGGCCACTGATGTAAAACTAGTTAGGGATTCAGTGTGACAGGACAGTTCTTGATCTCAGTTACCAAGAAGAAATTAATAGACACATAGCACTGTTTGCTTAGAAACCCCCACTACTTTTGCCTTCTTCATAACTGTCTCAGTGGGTGGCAGGGGTAAGTACACATACCTGAACATTAATCGGATTGTGGAGTGGAAATTATTTGAAGCTATTCACTCACCCTAATAAACGATTTTCAAATTAAGCCAAATCTCTGCTAAAAATTTAGCTCCCTGGGTTGAATAAATATAAAGGAGTCACCAATGGATAAAAAGGGCATAGTCTCCAGGTTTCTACTAATTGAACTGCTCTGCAGAAGTCAATCCAAACTCTTTACTTATCCCCCCAGCACAGCTGCAACTACAAGCCAGATGGGGAGAGAATGTTGTTTGTTTATATCCAGATTCCCATGACCATAGGCCAGATGCTTTTTTCCACCTCAAGTAACTTGTACATCGCCTTGGAGACTGCAGCAAAAGAGGCTACTGCTCCACTCCAGAGCACTGGTGATTTAAGCCAAACTGCTTAACAACAGCCCCCAGAAATCTCCACCTTTCAACATCCAGAGGAATGGGCTTTCACAGCAGAGCTGTGAAGAGCCTCCACATCTGGGTAAATGGCCCAACAAGACTGGGCATCAGCATTTAAGGGTCTAAAGGAGAAGCACTCCCAGTTTCAGCTGGGAGGCAGCAGTGCAGACCATTAATAGATTCCTTCTCACCTGCAGTCAGCTCTGCCAGCTTAGCACCAAGGCACATAGTGACCTGGCCTCCAGCTAAGCCTTTAACAAGACCAAGGTCAACAAGGCCAAATGCTGGGTCCTACAGATATGTCAGAGCAACCCTATGTGAAATGACAGGCTTGGGGTAGAGCAGCTGGAAAACTGCACATCAGAAAAGGACCTGAGCGTGTTGGCTGACAGCAGCTGAAGATGAGCCAGCATGTGCCCAGGTAGCCAAGACGACAAATGGCATTCTGGCTTATATCAGCGCTACTGCAGCCAGCAGGACAAGAGCAGAGATTGTTTCCCTGCATTGGGCACTGGTGAGGCTGCACAACAAACGAGTTCAGTTTGGGTTCCCTCACTCCAAGAAAAACATTGAGGGGCTGGAACTTGTCCAGAGAAGGTCAACAAAGCTGGGAAGGAGTCTGGAGCACAAGCGCTCTGAGTAGAGGCTGAGGGAACTGGAGGATTTAGCCTGGAGAAAAGGAGGCTCAGGGAGACCTCACTCTTGACAGGTCCCTGCAAGGAGTTTGGGGAGAGGTGGAGGTTAGTTTCTTCTCCCAAAGAACTAGCGACAGGATGACAGGAAATGGCCACAAGTTGTGACAAGAAAGGTTTAGACTGGCCCTGAGGAACAATTTTTTTCCCAAAAGGGTTGTCCAGCCCTGGCCCAGGCTGCCCACACCCATGAGAGAAATGGTTTAGTGGTGCCTGGCAGTGCTGAGTTAATGGTTGGACTTGATGATCTCAAAGGTCTTTTTCCAACCAAAACTGCTCTATGATTAGCAACATCTTCCATGGGCTCACAAAAGATACAGAAACTCAGGCCTGAGACAGGAGTTTAGTTAAGCTAGGGCAGGCACCAAATACACTTGGTCTCATGTCAAACATGCAGCGTGAAGAAAACTTGGGTCCATAAGCATCCTTTGCTTTGACAGCTCTCAGCAGTGACTGTAATAGCTTGATTATATGGGGACACTCCAGAACAGTGAATTTCACAGATCTGTTGTAAAAAGGAAATATCTATAGTGCATGCTGCATGTGAACCAGCCAGATGGCACTGCAGAACCTACTTATGAATTGTGAATTACCTTACATTTAATAACGATAAACTACATCGGTCAATGCGCTGCCAAACTTTCCGCTGTGCTTATACCTATCTGGAGTTTCTCATAGTTCTCCAGCGCACTCACTAATTGAAATTATTCTGCTACCGACAAACTTTCACTAACTTGCTGTCCATTGCTTCTTCAAACAAACTAATAAATACAGAGAAAAAAAAATCTATTTATTTCTAGCAATTCCAAACCTCAGGATCCAAGACAGATTCCTCTGCTAGGTTACTTAACCTCTGTCTGTGCTCTTCAGTCACATTAATCTCTTTAGTCATAGAATCACAGAATCACAGAAAGATTAGAGTTGGAAGGAACTTTAAAGATCATTGAGTTCCAATCCCCCTGCATAGATAGGGACACCTTCACTAGATCAGGTTCCAGGAAAGGAGAGCCCACAACTTATCTGGGCAACCTGTTCCAGTGTCTGGCTACCCTCATGCTAAAGAAATTCTTCCTAATCCCAAAACTAAATCTCTCTTCTTTCAGTTTAAAACCATTACTCCTTGTCCTCTCACTCCCAGCCCTTGCAAAAATTCCCTCTCCAGCATTCCTGTAGCCCCCTTCAGGTACTGGATGGGTGCTATGAGGTCCCTCCAGAGTCTTCTCTTCCTCAGGCTGAACAACCTCAGCTACCTGTCCTTGTAGCAGAGGGGCTCCAGCCCTTGAATCATTTTTGTGGCCTCCTCTGGACACGTTCCAAAAAATCCACATCCCTTTTGTGTTGGGGGGTCCAGAGCTGGACCTAGAAATCCAGGTGAGGTCTCACCAGGGCAGAGCAGAAAGGCAGAATCCCCTCTCTCAGTCTGCTGTCCACCCTTCTGATCCAGCCCAGGATGCAATTTGCCTTCTGGCTGCAATTGCACATTGGAGGCTCATGGCCAGCTTTTCATCCACCTATACCCCTAGGTATTCTTCTAATACTTGTCCCAAAACTGGAGTCCTTCGTGTCAGCCAATCACAATTTTGAGCAGCCTGGCAGTTCACTATCCATTCTTCACATCACGGCTTCACTTCTTTGTGTTTTACAAGCTTTTTGCAACTGTGTGAGCACTGTGCCCTTCACCTGTCACAAATTCTTTTGAGTGAGTTTATCATGGTCCATTATCTCCTCCCCCCATGATTTCTATGCCAATAAATAATCAAACTGATGGGAATTTGTGATGCTTTTCTTGAATATAAAGTGCTATTTCTCAAAAGCCAGGATTAACAAGCTCACTTTGGTGAGCTGGTGAACTCCCACTGCCACGGTTTTGTTCTTTGGATGGGCTCCACAGAAAACGCAGCATCTTCCTATTTCTGGTTTAGTAAAACCCAAGTCAAATCACTTGCATCCACTCAGGCTACAGTGATCTGTTCTGACTCGGCAACAGCAAGATGCATTGTTATGATTAAGGGACGATCTGGAGAATGCAGCCACTTTACCCGCTCAACACAGTTTAGAAGGAAAGAACAGGATTAAAATCACAGAATTTCACAGGGAACAAAACATCAGATCTCAGACTTATAAATCTCTCTCTCTCTCTCTATCTCTCTCTGTACAATGAGAAATTTAATACATAACCCCTAGCCCTGGCCCTCATGCCCAAAGCACTGAAGTTCCTTACTTGTGATCCAGGGGCGCCAGGAGGTCCTGGTGGTCCTTTGGGTCCTGAGGTGCCTGGTGGCCCTGGTGGGGATCAACATTTGAGAAAATTTTAAGGGGACTTAGAAGGAAGGACCCCGAACCCCAAATGCATGCACTTCTTTTCATTGGTCTGCTTCATCTCTCAACGGGTGAGAGCCATTCATGGATCACAGGACTACAGCACTTCATCACACACTGGATACCAGCATCCTGATATACTATATCCCTATGCCCTAGGGAAGGTGTGAGAGGTCTTGGAGGAAAAAAAGGTGAAAACAGGCGGGAAGGATGTCCATTCCCTGCTGCACTTCCATTGTTTAAGACAACTTCTGAGAAAACTTAAATTAGGTTCATGAAACAGCCACATCAGAGCATGGCAGAACAGCGGCTGTTTCTAAAACACTCTTTATAGGTGGGAAGAGGAGCCCACAAGCCTGCCACGTCTGTGTCTCTAGTGTTGTCAGAAAGTTAATGATGAACATGAGGGAGCTGGGATTTGGACACAGACAGCATCAGAGGCTCCTGCTGGTAAGGCAAAGCAAAGCTCTCTCTCTGCTTGCTCCAGAGGCAATAAATCTGTACCAGAGAGCACCTTTCTCCAGGTGAGTTAAACACTGTCCAAAATGGCAAACTCTCTACACAGTCATGTAACAGATTCATTCCTTTTGGAAAAATGATTATATCTCACAGGTGGTTGCTAAATTATCCCTGCACCTGGGAGACAGGATATTTGCTTGGTCTGAACTAAGCAGTACACCCACCTCTCTGCTTTAGCTTAAGGTGAAACAATGTGGACATTACACACGAAGTACAGCTGAATCAGCCTCAACCATTAATGCACCAAACAGATGCTTAAGTCAAAGAATAAAGGAATTGAAGAATAAATTAAAGGCCCACATAATGAAAGGAAAAGCCTTTTCTGCGACCAGTGGGAGTTCACACCTCAATACACATCACACAGGAAAATGCTGACGTTCGCAGAAATACTTTCACTTAAGCCATCCATCAGCACAGAGAAAAAGTCAACTTGCCTCTGATTTTTCATCCCAGACTCTGATTTCAGTTATACTGGTGAAAAATCTGGAAGAGTTCAAATGTGCATACACATCACAGAGCTGCTAGCCAGATCCTGCTCAGTGGAGACCTACAGCAATGGGACAGTACTGCAGCACTGGTGAGAACAACTCTGCTCTCTCTCTCACTGGACAGCCCATTCTCCAAGGCAGTCTCTCTTCTAACAATGTGTCCTGCCAAAGGCAAAACAGTCTGCCGCTATCAACAAATAAGAGAACTGGCTATTTCTTGCGACTCTTCCTGCTCCTGGACACACTTCCTATAAGGACCACCTGCAGGTATCCCACAGACAGATCCTCCATCAGAAATTTCTTTTGCTTATGTTCCCCATCACCGCAGTTTGCACCAAAACTTGACTTTATTACCTGGCGGCCCTACAGGGCCTGGGGCTCCCCGTGGTCCTGGCAGGCCAGTCATGATGGTGTCTATGACTGTGGAGGCCAGCTGGGGTTCTCCATCTGTGTCAAAGAGCAAGCAGTTACTGTGGTGCTGCCCAGTCCCAGCAAGCAGGACACCTTTCCAGGATCCTTTGGTGCCTGTTGCTGTCCAAGGGCAGGTGAATATAACACAATGAACCACCCTAATCACTATGGATCTGTACTGCAGCATATTACTAGTTTGTAGGGGTATCTGTATAGCAGCATCTTTCATCTGAGCATCCCGAACACTGTTGGACAGCTTGGAAACCTAGGGGTAACAATTCAATGACCAACAAAGACAACGAGATCACAAAGCAAGGAAGGGATTCCCCCATACCCTGGTTCTATGAAGACTTGCAATCCATGGGCCTGAACAGTGCTGGAGGATCAACAATGTATTTCCTATTGCCTTTAACTTGGATCACAATGTTGGCTCCTGAAAAGCTCACATTTTCCATAGCTGGAGGCCACCATGTAGCAACAATGTCCATCTCTTCCTACACATGAACTCAAACTTACTCAAATTTTCTTTCACCAAATCCTTTAACTCATCACCGTAAAATCCAGGGGACTCCTTGGCAGTAAAAGACTGCAAATATCAAGCAATGTCACGATGATCAGAAGAGCGTTTGCCAGTTCTGCAGAGTCCAAATGACATAAGTTGAAACTTCCAGAAACATAGCTAGAAACAGTATGAAGCCTTTTCAACTTCTGCAGCACTGGCAATGGTAGAGAGGTCTTTCAAGCTAGTTGTGTGAAAGCAGCTCCTAGGGGAAAGTGTGAAATTTCTTTAACTGACAAGGATGGCAGTTAAATCTCGGCCGTGACTTCCTGGCAGAGGAACGGTACAAGATCTAACCCAGATCCCTCTGAGAACCACATTCTGTGCAAAAAGGTTGAATGTGAACAGCCTTGCATTTCTTTTGCTTTGACTATTGTTTCTAACTATATATCTGTCTTTCCTTCTTCACAGCCCTGAAACAAAACAACAGAGACTCTTCAGAAGGAAAGGTACCCAAGTGAAGTGTGTAATCCAATTAATTTGACTTTTATTTGACCATGTCAAAATTCATCATGGCTTGGAAGTCAGACGGAATTGGGAAATGTGCACTGAACTGCAGTGAAGGCATTAATGACTGCAGAGCCTTGGTCAACAAAATCAAATGCACATCCACTGAGAGGGTGAGAGGATGAGCTGCAACCAACCAGGATTTAATTACTGCTGGAGGTAAGTCAGGGATAAAGATTTGAGTTACAAAACATTCCAGCTAAACAGTACAATATAAAAATGACAGAGTCACTCCCACAAATTCCCCCACCCTGATATTTGACTCAAAGTTATTTATGTGCAGTGATTCCGTAATTGTTACAGAGAAGAGAGCTCTGCTCAATGGCCCTTGAGCTCAACAGCTCCTGATTTGGCCTCTGCAGCACAGAAGTATGAGCAGTTCCTCAACTGCCTGGCCAGGCAACTCTTGCTCAGATCAAGTTTTCCTTCCAGTATGAGCTCTACATGGAACACTGCTAACTAAATGGGATTGAAGCATGTGAAACCCCAAGCCTCATGATTTTTAAGAGATTCTCGACATTCCCATAAAGCACTGGGAAGAATTCCTCTCTCCTCATAAACTCCCTCCTCCTTATAAATGGGGACATTCTGGAGCTTTCTGCAGCTGAGGAATGTTATGGCAGCAATGGAATAGTTTGAAAAACAAGCAGTAGCAAGAATCTTCCCTTCTCAGCCATCTACTGCACTGACCAGACTCTGCTGGGCTCAAGGGCTGGCTTTCGTTTCAGTCCCCTGGATATATCAAAGCAGAAAGCAATGGCTGCCTCACTAGAGAAGACTTGGATGCACAATTTGCTCCAGGAGCTCTCCAATACCTGACCAAGCCAAGAGGAGGAGCACAACTAGTCTGACCTGGGCAGACACAAGCACCTACGTTCTCTGGAAGAAAGCATAAAGATCCGTGCTCCTTCCCCACAGTGACAGGTTGGGTATGCAACAAACCTGCTGTGCCCAGGTTTCCCCTTGCTCTCCCTGCATAATAATGTTCTCTCACATGTCCTTTGCAAACGGAAATCTCTGACATGTCCTCAACAACATCAGAGCACTCAACAGAGGCATTCCATGCCCCTTTTCTGGAAAGTAGTCTTAGCTTTAGCAGCAGAAATAAGACTGAGCCGACTCCAACCCACATATCTGTTCTACGTGTTTTCAAGCAATCTGTGTAGCAGCAGCCTTGGCAGTGGGCTATGGCAGGTTGGCCTGTGTCTAATGTTTCTAAGGAATAAATTCCCCCATCACAGGCTTGATTTGTTGAGACAGGATGGAAATGAAGTAATCCTGCCTTAATTTCTTTCTGCTACCTGATCTGAAGAGGGACAAGTGGGACCAATTTCTTTACCACAGCATTTCGTTACCACAGCCCATTTTTGGCTTCTGCTGGCTGGTCAACATTGCTAACAGGAACTTGTTGAGATTAATAAAGGCACAGGCATTAGCCATGTTCAGGCAGAACTGAACACTGTACTACGGCTGAATAATCCAGCACAGCTTTCTCATACCTCTGCAGTGCACAGGCCCATTACCAGGAATACGGTTCCCTCTGCTGTTAGCAGCTGGAATCTCGAGGTTATCACTTTCAGATGCGTTACATTCAAATTAAATAAATCATTTAGAAAAAAAACTGCTCAACATTTACAAGGCTGGGTATTATTGGTTGCTCAGGATCAGCTTTACACCAGCCTGTGGTCGGCAAGGTCTACATAAGCAAACTGGTAAGTTTCGTCAGAAAATGGTCTTGATACAGCTCTGAATTCACCATGGCCACATAGGTAACTTACACTTGCAGTAAGAGCTGTACTGAGAAAACTATTTAAAATGAGACAAATTGCCATAAAGTTTTGAGCTACTCCTTCTGCAAACCAAGAAATTCACCACAGCTATAGGGGTAAAGTGCAGGGTTGCCTCAGATGTGGAACAGTCATCCTTTACGCATAGTCCTTGAGTCTGGTTGCTGCCTTGCACTCGTACACATTTATCTGCTTCCCATTTCGGGACAACACAGACTTCACTCGTCTCACACATCAGCTGGGAAGACCTCACAGTGGAATGCCTTTACACACCTTTTAATACATCCACTACTTTGTAAGAAAGAGTTTGGTTTCAAGGGTGGCTGGAGGGAAGAGGCAGCCACCATAGTACCCAAACCAGGGTCCTATGAAATAAAAGGCTGAATATGGAGCAGCACCATTTGGCCTGGTCTTGTAAGACAGAGAGGTGACTACAATGCAAAATTTTGTTCTAAAGCTCCTGAAGGCAGGAGTTCAATCTGTATTTCGTGAAAGTCTTGAACCACGTTTAAGTTCATCATGCCCACATGCTCTAAGAAACCAACCACAAAATCAAGCTGTTAAAAGTCTTCCCAAATTGAAAACATGTGTGTTCACTTTTGGGAAAAGGATTCTGGAGAGCAGAGTGGGTGGAAGAGTGCTCTAGAAAATGGTCAGATACAGTATTGGCTGTAACTGGTCTAGCACAGCTCTGAAGCTGGATGTGAGCAGAACTCACAGGGACAGCTGAAGTCTAGGGGAGAGGCAATGTAGGACTCAATACAGCCTGGACTTCAGGAGTTTACAAGCCAAATGGAGATACAGCTAAGCTCATTATTAGCTGATCATTATTAAATGTCAGCTACACAAGCCTGGATCAGAAGAATCAATCCCAACTCAAAGTGCACACTGTGTCTTCTCCAGAGAGCCTTTTCTTGCCATGCACAGCACAAATCAAATATATCAAATATATCATAGAAACCCTGACTCTCTAGCTACAGTGAAGGGATAAATCAGTCTTAGTTTGGGCTTTCAAGCCCTGAATTCAATGTCTTGTGTGGACTTGGCATAACGCTGACGCACGTG
The DNA here is from genome assembly GCA_013400115.1 of Rhinopomastus cyanomelas. Lineage (NCBI taxonomy): Eukaryota > Metazoa > Chordata > Aves > Bucerotiformes > Rhinopomastidae > Rhinopomastus > Rhinopomastus cyanomelas. The sequence goes on along the minus strand of VXBP01001832.1, from coordinate 241,411 downwards.
CAATACAGGTGGGAGACTCATGGGCCAGGGCAGGCAAAAGGACACATTTAACCGATGTCCCTGTTACGTTCTATCATTTCAGAGCTGCAAAACTCTGTTAGCCATTCTTGAGCAGCCCTGAGCACTAGCACTGCAACAGCAGCACCAAGGGGTCTTCCAACAGCACAGCTTTGTTGCACTGGCACCTCATCGGCCAGACCGCTACTTTCTTTTACGCGTGAGACCCTCACGTGATGCTACCGAGCAAAGTCATTTCACTTGAGACATTCTTTACAGTAGCCACTCATAATGGAAGCGTAAAGGACAAAAAGTTGCCTTCTCAACACTGTGATTAACCCAGAAAACCAGGCACATGGAAGAACCATAAATCCTCCAAACCCTGTTCTCACTGATGGTTTTACAAGCATAGTGAGTTAGTTTGCAATTTTGAAGAGATAAGCTGGCTTTTCTCTTACGAGCTTCATCTTGAACAGGAATGTCCAAGACATCCACACATGGGAGGCAGACTCGCTGTTCCCAGGAAGAGCAGGGCCCTGGTAGAGTCTGGCAAAGAGGTGGGATGGAAAGCTGTGCTGCTCCACATCTGACCACTCCGCTGAAGTATCCAGAACAAAAAGGGAACCAAGGAGGAAACTTACTTTCTTTTTCAGCTGTGGGCTGGAGTGAGTAGAGAACGCCTTGCTGGAAGGTGAGAGGGAGGTTTGATGTGGCTGGTGGCCCTGGAGGACCTGGGGGGCCTGGAATCCCAGTTTCTCCTGGAAGTCCTCTTGGTCCTTGAGGTCCCAACAGCCCTATGCAGAGGCAGGAGAGGATGTGTCAGTGCATTTGAAGATGTGCTAGTGGTGCTACCCTGTAAAAAGGCGTAAGAAGACAAAGGCTCTGTCCTGATCTGGGAATTAAGGTGTGGAGTGAAAATGAGGGCATCTTCCTGGTTTATCTTTATTTGCCTTTAGCATCTCTCTCTGCAAAGCAGATAGACTTATGTCACTCAAACATGCTAGTAAAACAGTGGCAGGTTTTACCCTTTCAGGAGTAAAATCTCCCCTCCTCCACAAGGCCACTCAAGCAACTAAAGGCAGGGAAGTGTGAAATCCAGTGCTGCTCTTTCTCTTCCCTTCCATGTACACCTGTCACCTCACTTCCGAGAAAGCACAGCAAGAACAATGGAAAACCAGTCAGTCCAGCAGCTGCCCAGCTCCTGTGGGGCTGGAAGGCTCTTGTTGTAAACTGGGAAACAGAAAGGCAGACGCATCCCTGGCCAGGCTTCAGCCATTGACGGATTGCCAGAAAATGGTAAAAAGCATTCAGGGCTGCTCTTACATTTTAGACACACTCCAAGTTCCAGACCTTTTCTTGAGCTCGGCTTTACAAGGCACAGCCTCTTAGGTGGTTACAAAGCACAGAGACCAAGGTCTGACACCTATTGTGTAGTTCATCCAAAGACTTGGGAACATTTTTGGGATTAAAAAAGTCTCCTAGCTCAGGAATGGAAGAAATGCCCTTGTAACCCTTTCTTTAACAGACAAAAACATGTTTAGCTTGAGATCTGGGCAGCTTAACACAAACAGTGAAGGAAAAAAGGGAGTTAGAAGAGGCACACGGTAGGGGTGTTACACAGGGAACACTTCTCCGACAGGCTGACAGATCAGAAGCTCTGGATGCTTCCACATCCACAGCAGGATGGGGAAATGTGATCCTATTCTACAACTCTGTGGGACAAGCTCTCTCCAGCTCCAGAGGAAATCCCAGGGACTGTCATTGCTCATTCAGATGGCTGCCCTCTCTAAGAGCTGCCAGCTGATTTCAGTGCACAGAGGCCACTCGAGAACGAATTCAAGACCAAGGCGCTCAAATACATTTGTGTCCAGCCTTTTACGATCTGTTGTGATGGATAATTTCTAAGAAGTGAAATATCTGCCTGCAGGACCTACCTGGTGGCCCTGCCGGACCCCTCTCACCAGGCTGTCCCTTCTCTCCTTTTGGTCCTGGTGGTCCTGGGAGACCAGTTGGTCCAACTGGGCCTGGAGGACCAACCTGTCCTGGCAGCCCTGGAAACCATTCAGAAAATATATTAGTTGGAGGTTAGGACACTCTTGAGAATCAAATGCCATTAGCCACTTAGAAAATCACAGAACTGTTGAGGCTGAAAAGCTCTCTGAGATCTTCCAGCCCCACCCAGGACCTCACAGCACCTCACTGGTCAGACCAGGGCACTAAGGGCCACAGCCTGTCTGTCCTTCAGCACCTCCAGGGATGAGGACTCCACCAGTGCCTTGGGCAGTCCATTCCAGGGTCTGTGATTCTGTCACCCTTTCCATGAGGAAGGGCTTCCTAACATCCAACCTAACCCTCCTCTGGCAGCTTCAGGCTCTCATCCTGGTGCTAGTTGCCAGGGAGTTGTAGAGAGGGAGAAGGTCCTCCCTGAGTCTCCACTTCTCCTGGCTAAACACCCTCAGCTCCCTCAGCCTCTCCTATCAGACTTTCCCTCCAGACCCTTCCCCAGCTTCATTGCTCCTCTGGGCCCACTCTGGCCTCTCAATCTGTATCTTGAAGTGAGGGGACCATCCTTGAGGGGAGGCCTCACCAGTGCCCAGTACAGGGACAGAATGATTTCCCCAGTCCTGCTGGCCACATTGAAGGCCAGGATGCTATTGACCTTCTTGGCCACCTGGGCACCCTGCTGGCTCCTGTTCAGCTCCTGTTCAGTCTAAATTCTTTTTTTTCCCCATGCATGAAAGCAAGAGGTAGAGTGATACGGTTTGAAAATTATGAAAATTTTCAGATATATGGACTTGTGCTTTCATGAAGAAAAATGTGAGTTTCAGTTTAAGAGAATTCTTCCAGTGACTTGTCCTGGGAGGGGCAGGCAAAAAGTGACAATATAAGAGAGGGTTGACCGATCAGCCCAGCCCCTTTTTTCCCTGGAGCTCTCCCCCAGCACATCAACACAGGACTCCATCTTGCCTCACTCCCACACCTGCTGTTGGGGTTGGAGACAGAATACATCAGGGCTGCCATTTCCTCCAGCCTGCTGCCATAGTCCCCCTGCCCTCTTGGGAGGCAGGGGAGGGGGGGCTGTGTGGGCAGCGGCTGCCTGAGCCCCAGGCACCCTCTGCCCAGGGCGGAAGGGGCCGAGAAGAAAGCCCCAAGCCAGCCTGGCCCGGCTCCAGCCCATGAGCTGGAATGACAGGTCCCAGTGCTGGCAGAGCCACAGAACTTCCTCTGCTTGCCTTCCAAAAGCAGGCAGGAGTAGCAAGAACCATCAAGTGACAATTCCTCCCCGCATGCAGTGACCCAGAGCTGCATCCAGCAACCCGTGGTGAGCTGAAAAATATTCCCCTTTCCCCTGTAGCTGAAGCAGGAGGAGAGAAAGAGAGAGGGAGAGAGACAGTAGGGAAATAGAACTCTGTTGGCTGCGTTTGTGGCAAGGGGGAGGCCCCTGCTGATGTGGCCATGTGGCCATTGCTATAGTGTGTTTGCCAAGTGGCCAGCTCTGCGGCTGCTTCCATCTTTGACTCGCATCTTTGACTCAGCAGGAAGAGAAACTGTTTGTCATTTCTGCTGCTGAGAAGAAGCTGGGGATGCTCAAGCATTGGGGAGAGAAGAAGCCTCAGGAGAGGCATCTGAGGATTCCTTCATGCTTAGCTGAACTGAGCTGAAAGAAGCAGAAGGACTTGAGAATCTATAAATCTTTGGTAAGAAAAGACACTCAGTTCTTTTTAAAAGGCATGTTTCCTGCATCAAGAGATGCAGTTCAGGCTCTGAGGAACCAGGCCTGTCTGATCAGCATTTTGCTGGACAAGCTATGCTGAAGAATTGAAGAGTTTGTTGGTCTGGAATTCGGCGTCTGCAGACCATGGCAGGCAACTCATGGGAGACCTGACAAGTGTCTCAGAATGAAAAGAAGAGAGGATGGTTGTACCCATGTCTGCTCGACTGACATGCTTTCCCCAAGTCTCTAATATAAAAACCCTAAGAACAACATGGTAGTAATCTCCCATTGTATTTTTCTCAGAATGTGTGACAGCATTGTGACAGAGTTTCTGGTTTGTATGCACTAACTTGCTTAACCTTTTTCTTCTTCGCATATATAGTTATAGATTTAATAAACCTCTATAATTTTCCCTAAGCTACCCATTATCTGGCAAATTCTATCCAAGATGTCATCAAGACCTAGTGCTTTTCATTCTGTTTACTTGTGGTCTTTAACCCACCACACAGGTGCAAGCTGCAAAGCTGGAGGAAGGTCTATGTGAGTCCAAAGTTCAAGTTTCAGGTACATGTCTGTATGTTATGTATGGCCATAGCCCAGCAGAGCTCAAATGAAACTTCAATAGCCTCTTCAGCAGCATCTTTCCCTGGTATCAGAAAATACAGTAGATCCTCCACGAGCAGAGCCAGGAAAGCCCACTGTATAGAGGTGGTGAAGAATGGATGGGAATAGACAGAGAGATGGAAAAAAGGAAACAAGGTGGACAAATGTCACAGATGGTACTAAAGGAAATTGGCTTCTTAAAAAATAAGGTTAACAGGGTTTGCAGCCTCCACGTTTGGATCCACTCGAGGTGTGGGACAGCACATCTGAGACACAAAACATCATTCTCCCAAGGCATTAATCCAAACTCCCTGCATTTCTCAGAACAAAACAATAATACCCCAAGTATTGGACACTCTTGAAANAAATTATTTTTACTTAAAAAAAAATAAATCTATCCACCATAGTGAAACTGGGCAGACTGAAGAAATGAGAATTTCCAAAGGCTTTGCTGGGAGTGTGTGCCTGCACCTTTGTTTTATTCAGCCATTAGTAAAGGTTTGTGCATGGAACAAGGAATTCAGCTGATGTTTTAATTTTAATCCATTTTCTCACCCACACTACACACTGGCTTTTCTGTGGGTAGGGTCTCCATTAATGGATCTCACCTGGCAGTGGACACTGTACTTGGCAAGCTCAGACAAGTGATCAGAAGGCCATTTGGCAAACGCATCTCTTCACAGCATTGCAAACAATGTCTTCCCCACATTATCAAATATCTCCAACATACAGACACAACTTTATTGCGGCCAGTTCCTTCCAGCATAGAGGGAAGAACAGCAGCAGCACTGCTGTGCAAGCACTGGACATTGTGCTGCTGAGTATGGGTCAAAACACTTCCTTGCTTGTATAAATCAGCCTTGATCCCTCAGCTCAACATCCACAACTAAATCCACTGAGCTGCCACAGACCCAGAGCCATGACTCTCTGCTGGCATCCTCAATCATTCTGTGGCAAAGCTTTAAAGAAAACAGCACTTTCTTCCCTGAAGGTGGAAAGCACTGAAGGGGAAGCCACACTGAGTAATGTGTCAACCAAATGCTCATACTGGTGACAAATGGTGCTACCAGCAGAGAAGAGACAAGTGCAAAAGAGAGAAGGAAAAGAAAGAGGAAAGGATTCACAGAGAAACGGGGAGAGAAATGAATTAGCCAGCTCTTCAGCTGGCATCAGTCTGCTCTGCAGCAGTGGCACTGCTTTCACAGAGCTGAAGCCCATGGCTTTTTATCCTCTGAAAACATGAAAGAAAAACCCACGGGGAAAAATAAAAGTTTTGAAAAAAAACCCAAACAGAAAATTGCACAGGGTGAGTACTGCACTGCTGGAGACCAAATCAGATACGCAGAGACCTGGATGTTCTTCCCGACCCTGTCATTAACGTGTCATCAACCCGCCATCTGTTCCCTTTCCTTTCCAAAGGTTTTCTCTGTACCAGAGCAGGGTATCCCCTGTATGGAGCTCAGCAAAACCATGCCCTGAATGTACACAGCAGCTCCTGGTGCCCCTGACAGCAACACTAGATAAATACCAGTGTTTTCTCCCACCTCTCAGCATGTAACCTGATCAGCCACATGTCCTCGACAAACTGCCTCGCTGTCAGGTAGCACTTTGTGTGCTGGGGGAACTGTGTCTCTGTAGCGAAGAAGCCAGCATTTCACCTCCCTAACCAGAGCAGCAGATAAAATCCAAAGAAGAAACCCAGCCTCTCTGTGTCTGGTGAGGCTCTGATTCACCAAGGTCTTCTGGGCACAGGATCTTTCTGCTGTTTTGGACCTATCACGTACACGGCTGGGCATGGCAAGTTTTTATGCCTTGAAAGAAGAAATAGCAGTAACCATTGACTTACCCTGTGGTAGTAGCTGCTCCTCTGTACCTCTGTCTCCTTTTGGCTCTGGTTAAGAGGGTCAGGAACAAAAACCAAACCAAAACAAAACATAACAGAAAAAGATATGAAAAATTAGGTCTCCCGCTGCCAGCTGGCTCAGCCACAGTACATCTATTTTTGTACTGCTCAGTAAAATGTATGCTGTTGATTAACAAGCTGATCAGAAAGGCCAGCACTGCAGCTGTCTCAACAGCTCTGATTGCTTTTAAATTATTGTCTATTCTCAGCCCTGTCACTCACAGAAGAAATAACTACCCTAATAGACAGTAGCAACTTTTCCTGGACTTCAGCCTGGGGAGGTGTCAGCCAGCCCAGAGCTGTAAGGTCACCCAGAAACACTCCCACCATTCAGAGCATCCAGTCCCTATCAACCAATCTGCACAAACAATCTGCCCTTAGTCCATCTGCTTGAGAAACTTGGTGGCATGCAAGGTAGGATTTGGATTTGCTGAAAGAAGCAGGGCGAAGTAGGGAATATTTCACAAAAGACTCTGGGGAATGGGATGGAAGGGACAAAGTTGTTAGCTTTCCACAGCTTCAAATCACACAGGACACTCTGGTTTGACTTCCACCTACTCTAATATCACACTTGTTAAATGATCTCCTGAAGTTAGCACTCTCAGCAAGTGAGCCCAGGGTCAGATTTGAACCACAAGGCACAGTACAGTGTTGAAATCACATCAAATGGGCAGTCACCACCGTCTTAACACAGCTGGGTAGAACTCCCTGTATTTTACCAGAATCCATAGCATGTTTTTTGGCTGGCTGTGAATTGTCAATAGAAGCTGATGCAGGCAGGCCTTGTTGAGGAAGTCAAGTGTGGACCTAGATCCATGAAACATCCCTACAGATCCTTAGCTGAGCAAGCATTTGGAACTCATGGAGCTCGGGTAGGGGCTCGAGCAGGCAATCCCACGTCAATAAGCAACTTAACTGATTACTTCTAATTGCTAAAAGACACTGTCCTGACCAGGAACAGTCCAATGCTTGCCTGATTCCTAGTTACTGTGCTAACATTGCTGTTCCTCACTAGGTTAAATAAATTGAGGCTACAAAAACACAGGGTAATGGTGAGCAAGGACACTCAGCTGCAGACAGGCAGGGCTGTAACATACTCTGCAGGCTGACAAGACAGGCTCACATAAAGCTCAGGACATCATCTGGTTATTGGAGGTGATCACTAACTACCTCCTGGGTCTACTGCAGGGGTGAAGGGTGCTGACACTGGACCATGGTTTCAACCTTATGCAAGTGCTACAGGAGATGCCTTCTGGTCTGCATCACAGAATCCCAGACTGGTGGGCTTGGAAGGGACATCTGGAGTTCATCTAGTCCAAACCCCCTGACAGAGCAGGACACCCCAGAGTAGATCCCACAGGAACAGTCCAGGAAGGTCTGGAATGTCTCCAGAACAGGAGACTCCACAGACTCTCTGGACAGCTTGAGCTAGGGCTCTGTCACCCTCACTGGAAAGAAGTTTTTCCTTATGTTTAGATGGAACCTCTCATGTTCCAGTTTGTGCCCAGTGTCCCTTTTCCCATTACTGGGCACCACTGAGCAGAGCCTGGTCCCATCCTCCCAACACTCACCCTTTAGACACAAGTTTTTTATGAGATCCCCCCCTCAGTCTCCTCCTACTCAGGCTGAACAGCCCCAGATCCCTCAGCCTCTCCTCATGAGGAAAATGTTCCAGGCCCCTGATCATCTGCCTGGGCGAGCAGCATTTGCTGTTCCTTGCTGATTGTGGGGGGAGTAGTAGTCCTGTGCACACAGCCTTCAGAGGAGAGGAGTTTGTGTGGAAAGGAAAGAGATATCAATGCTTTTTTTGGTTTGCCTTTAGTACAATAAAGTGCAGAGATACACTGACAGCAAAAATTAATGACATCGAGACACCAGAATGATTGTATAATGGGCACTGGGGGAAACCGCTTTAATTCAGTTCTTGGCAGCTGTTACTTTGCAGAACATATTGTTTGTGGACCTCCCTCTGTGTTGTGGCATCCTGTCAAATTATAAACATAGGTGATATCTGGTCTAAGTTGGTCTGCTGCGTTCACGAAAGGCTGCCATAACAAACAGCCTGGACTGAAAAAATGGGGGGGGGGGAAAGTAAACCAAAGAAAAGAGTTAAAAAGGCCCTATGGACGATAAAGAACCAAAGAATGGCTGTGGAAGCAAGCAAAGCCACCAACAGACTGGACTTCGGAAGCAAAGAGTGGGGATCTTGAAATGAGATGCCAGGGTCAAGGAAATTCAGTGTGTGAGCAGTTCTTTTTTGTGCCACAAGAGGGACCACAAACCAGCCCATTGTGTTTATGGTAACTTTGAAAAACATAATGCAGGCTACAACTGATGTCACCACCCATGGGAAAGTTTTTCTTCTCAATAAACCCAAGAATTACCCCTGCCCCCCCCTCCTTCCTCCTGTCCTCTATTTCCTGCACTACTCTCAGATGGGAAACACCGCATTCGGTGTTTGGGGGTGAGTACAGATTGGACCTCTCTCCCAATGGCTCTCTCATGTTTCCTCAGAAATGCCCCAATCTATCCAGGTTTCAAAATCCACAGACTTAACATCCAGAGGCCCTACTGAGGTTAAGAAAAAATTTAACTTTCCTGAGTTTGGCTCAGTTGATGCTTGTCTCAACAGAAATCCTGGCTAGCCATGGGCCATTAGGACTGGCAAAATGGACCTCAGTGTGTTCGTTTCTGAGTGTAGCTGCTTTCTCTCAGGAAAATGCCTACTCTGCACTGGCTTAACTCAAGGAGAGGCAGAGACTTGGAGAGAAAACAGAAATCCTCTTTGCAAAGGGATGACCCTCATCCCTGCACAGGCATCGGGAAGGGATCCTGCGGAAATGGGGCCCAGCATGCCATGGCTGAAAGGATGGTTTGAGATGGGATCAGAGAAGACAGTTTCGTCCTCACCCATGAGCCCTCACAGGTGTTGGTGTGTAACCATCTCTGCATTCACAGCTCAGCAGAAAGGGAAGGACAAGAGGCAACATTAAAACTTTAGAATTAATAGCCTCTGGTTTGGAGGAATCCTATCTCTAGAGCGAAACAATGCTGATTCTGACCCTGAAAGAGACTGAAAGCTCTCAAAATGCCTCTCCACAGGGTGGTTTTTCTGCTGAGAACAATCACACCTTGCAGAGAGCATTTGCAAACAACAAACCTATGGTGTCCTGGCTGAGGGTGCAAAGTAGAGCCACTTCTGCCCACGAGGCTGCCATTCCTGCACCTGTTCTGCAGCACCGTGCAGCCACAGTGCAGCCATTCCCAGCAAACACTTGGCAGCAAATGTGCTGTAAAAAAGAGGAACTGCCCATCTGAAAATCTTAACCCTCCTTTAACCTCCTTTATAGAGCACAGAGGGAAGGGGCTGACAGTGTTTCCCTCCAACCCCTCTTCCTACATCAGATGGACACAGTCTCATTTCAGTTACCCTGCTGGGGTTCAAGTTTGATCAGGAGCAGGTTAGGCTTACCAATGGATCCCACTGTTTTTCTCAAGACAGTTCCAGGATTCAGCAGTGGAAAGGCATCTGGCAGCAAATCATCATACCATGTGGCTGTCGTCCCAGGGATTGGCAGGTTGTTTTCCAAGGAGGGACTTCGCTCGGCAGCCTCCAGCAGAAGGATCTACAGAGAGTATGTGTGTAGAGAAGGCAAGCAAGCTCAGCGGGATGGTTTCATGCAGGGTCTCAATTCTCCTTGCCAATAAGGCCTGTGAATGACTACATCCAAGGCAATAGGGTTTTGGTGTTAAAGCGCTATTGGTTTTCTGGGAAGTAGCAGTAAATAGTGTAGGAAGTTCCCATGTTAGTTTGCAAGATAGTCCTACACATGTGGTCCTTGGAGAGAACCTTGCTACTTCCAGACACACCCAGCCTCACAAAGGATTGTCTCCTGGAGAGAAACATGGAACCACTGCTGGTGTAGGGGACTCAGCCTTTCACCATATTAAATCCAAGATAATAAAGTGAGAAATCACTGAGGGCTGGTACAGGGTGAAGGGCTGTACCCTGAATGCCCAGGGCAGCAAACCAAGGTGCCTCAGGACCAGTCCTGGTTCAAAGTCAAGGCACAAACACTGACCTGATAAAAGATGATGGAGAATATGAAGCTTTAAAAGAGCTGAAATGCTTTAATTTTGGAGCAAATGAAAAAAGGCAGAGCTGTACTTAGTGGTTATAGAATATTATGATAACGACAACTGCTTCTATACCCTGTAAACACATCACCTGCAAATCAACCCACATCCCAATGGGTGTTGTAAATGGGCCATTGACAACCTGAACTCCTCAGGAAAGTGACCCTGCCTCTGCCATGTGATTTAGACTGCTGTTTATCAGACCCCCATGATAACTGGATGTTAGTGTGCAACACAAGTCTGCACAAAACCAAAATGTCCACAAGCAGAGGGATGAGGACCCAGGTGGGCTCTGCCCACTGGCAAGCTCCTTATTAAAGTGGAGCCCAGGGGAACATCTATTGCACTTTATACTTCATAGAATCATGGAATCATTACAGATTAGAAGGGACCTCAAAAGATCATCTAGTCCAATCCCCCTGACACAGCAGGATCACCTAGATCAAGTCACACAGGAACACATCCAAGCAGGCCTTGAACGTCTCCAGTGAAGGAGACTCCACAACCNTGTTGGCCCTCTTGGCCACAAGAGCACACTGCTGGCTCATAGTCATCCTCCTGTCCACCAGGACCCCCAGATCCCTCTCTCCTACACTACTTTCCAACAGGTCAGTCCCCAGCCTATACTGGTACCTGGGGTTGTTCTTGCCCAGATGCCAGACTCTACACATACCCTTGTTATAGCTCATTAAATTTCTCCCTGCCCAGCTCTCCAGCCTGTCCAGATCTCGCTGAATGGCAACACAGTCTGCAGGGGTGTCAGCAACACCACCCAGCTTTGTGTCATCAGCAAACTTGCTGACAGTGCATGCCAATCCCTCATCCAAGTCATCAATGAATAGATTGAACAGGACCGGTCCCAGCACCGATCCCTGGGGCACTCCACTAGATACAGGCCTCCAACTAGATTCCATCCCATTGACCACCACTCTCTGACTTCAACCTTTAGCCAGTTCACGATCCACCTCACTACCCAAAAATCTAGACCACACTGCCTCAGTTTGTCTGCGAGGATGGTGTGAGAGACTGTGTCAAAAGCCTTACTTAAGTCAAGATAGATCACATCCACATAATTAGCAGTTTTAATTACAGTTTTCACAAAATCCAGCGTGGGGTGCTGAGCCCACGTGCAAATGATTTTACACCAATCATTCACAGAATCATAGAATGGTTTGGGGACATGGGACATGATGTCCCATGGACAGGGACATCTTCAGCTAGTGCAGGTTGCCTAGAGCCCCAACTAACCTGCGCTTGAACACATCCAGCGATGGAGCATCCATGACTTCTCTGGGCAACCTGTGCCCAGTGTCTCATTGCCCTCATAGTAAGGAACATCTTGCTGATTTCTAATCTAAACCTCCCCTCTTCCAGTTTGAAGCCATTAATTCTTGTCCTATTGCAAGCTTTTGTATAAAGTCCCTCCCCAACTTTCTTGCAGCCCCCTTCAGATACTGGAGGTCTCCCCAGAGCCTTCTCCAAGCAGAAAAACTCCAATTCTCCCACTCCATACTTGTAGCAGAGCAGTTCCACCCTTGCATCATCTTTATGGGCCTTCTCTGGACCAGCCCAAGCAGGTCTGTGTCTCTCTTGTGCTGAGGACTCCAGAGCTGGATGCAGCATTGCAGGAGCATGTCTGAGTTTCTCTGATGAGACTATTGATCCAAGCATACATCATCAGTGTCTGCTTTCTGAGCACAAAGCTTCACAGGACAACTGTTTGAGAAGTTCAACACTGTGCTGCGCTACAGCACTCTCTTTTTCCGTTTGGTGACTGGGAAGCAAATACCGATAAAAATATTGGTAATATTGCATCAGGGGAATAAAACAGAATATGGCTCAGACTTTCCACTAAATCCCTCAAAGTTTCAGTTTCTCCGTGCTGTGTTGTCTTTTCATGCTGAAGTCACACTGCAATTATAAAAGAGAGTGACTTGACTCTACTCATTTGTTTTTAACTTGCAATTATTGCAAGGTTTATCACTTATTTATTACAAGGCCTGGTGAGAGCCAGTATTGCAGCAGTGCCAGCAATGATGAACTTCCTGCAGAATGTTCTGGCCTGACAGAGTGAATCAGAAACTAATTAAACCAGGGGCTAGGTTCAGTGCAAGGGAGCTGAACCTCAGCTGTTGCAAACAAGGAAAATTCTTCCTTTATTGCAAAGATCTTTATTCATGGATCCTGAGTCTTGCTTTCTGAGTAATGTGAAAGCAAAAAAGAATCAGGTCACGGTGCTTTTATTCAACAGGATTCACTGATGCCAGACAAGGAAGGAATCAGTTCATTCTGTTTCTTGCATTTCAGTGCTTCTGCCCAACAATTTGGATGGGACTTTGAGCAACCTTGTCCCATGGGATACATTCCCACTCACGGTAGGGGGGTTGGAACTAGATGAGGTCCCTTCCAACCCAACCCATTCTATGATTATATGATTTAATTGCAACACTTTCAAGGAAATACGTTTTCAGTTCCACAAACACTTCAGCAGTTGCCTTACCAGAACAGAGCTGAATTCCCATTGACATGGGACTGAGTGTGCATTGAAGAACTTTCCTCAGTCACTTTTATATCCTCTTGCTTCCTTGGCAAAATACCTGGGTGTAGCCCAAGTATACTCAGCAACACAGAACAAACTCATCTTGGAGCTGTCAAATGAAGAGGATCACAGCCAGGATAAGGTTAGGAAAGTCCTGCTGTGAGGAAGGGACTGAGAAGGGCTGTCTGGAACAAGATTTTGCTGCAGCCCAGCAGTGCTATGGGAAGAAGTGATATTAAATCAGTAGCAGCAATGGTCAAAGACCAGCAAACTGCAGGGGCCTGGAGCCCTCCTGGGCGGCACGAGCGGCACTTGCACAGCTCTGCCGAAGATTGCATCTGGAGTGGAACAGCTCCAAATCATTTTTATGGGTGATAATAAAAATACGTTACCACATAATCAACACAAAACAGTGGCAACAGTATCCTTTCACTAAAGCAACATGTTTCAAATGAGCGCTCTGCTGATAAAGGCTGCAAAAGATTTAAAGGCATGTACAGAATAGCCTAGCATGCTCTCTGACTATACAGTCTTAGCAGTCATTATGGCTCAAACCACAGTAACGAGTTTATTTTCCCTAAGCACAAAATGAAAGCAGTCATGAAAGAAGTCTCCAGACTTGACACTGCTGAGAAATTGTAGTTTTTATGATTCAGATTGAAGAAGTGCCCAAAAGAAATAAAGTGGAAAGAAGAGAGCTCTCACATCCAAAGTAAAGAAGGAAAAGCACAAGAGATTTAGTCACATTCAAAATCTCAGGTTCTTCACAGTTCATTCAAGCAGTGTCCTTTCCTAAGTCAGTACTGAGGAGGAAGCACCAACGGGATCCTTACCTATTATTGCAATCGTACCGGAGCCATTCATCTATTTTCTGTCGTGTTCTGTTTGTCTTAGGGCTGCCACTGCTGCAGTCAAGGGACTCAAGAAGAATTCCCACTTTCATTAAACAAAAAAGAAAGTTTCTAGCCCTCTGAGTAAACTGCTGGGAAATGATAGCACAGACGCTCACTGCCAGGAAGTAAATCAGCAAAATGTGCAATACATTAAAGTCTCGGTATTTAGGCTTGGTATTTTCTAGTCAACATGGTTGAGGTAGAAAGAGAAATAACACCAAGTGAAGAAGATCATGTGGGTTTGATCAGAAATCCTCACTGCAAGCAGTGTTGCTGTTACCAGCTCCACTGTGGAAGTTACACCTCTCTGAAGAATGGGGGCAGAAAACGCCCTAATGCCACCATATGAATGAAAACTTTCTTGATGCCACAGGTAACACCAGTTACCCAGCCAGGTACAGAGACCATTGTGGTTGCTGCCTGTGGTGTCAGGAGGGAAGAGACCTACAGAAGACACGATGGCCTTTCCTCCCCAGGTAGCGCTGCGTTGCACAAGATGAACAATGGCCACACTTCAGCAAAAACACTTGGCCTTTTGTCTTCTTGTAAGACTGAAAGCCAACAGCCAAAACTGAGCCTGTACAGACATGCTGACCTGAGGACTCTGGCAACTGAGGTCCCAGGGGCTTGAGGGCTTGTGTCTCTAGTTTCCAGACCCCACCTCTCAGACACAGCTAAACTGGGTCAGACAGCTGGAGAGAAATTAAATGGGGCTCAGTCTCTTGCCAGCACTGTGGTAGGAGATGGGTCCAACATAGGAGATGGAGTGTGAATGTGAAGGGAATGCAGGAGGGATGACGCACTGTACTGGCCAAGTAGCGTGCAGACCAGTGCCAGTGGCAAAGGTTATCACCTGCAAGACTCACCCCTGGGCCTTTTGAGTTGTACAGAATGGCCAAGCTCACATCGATCTGGCTCCTGCTCTTCTCTCATAGCTCTAAGCCTGGCTCTTCATTGTGGGGCCCATTCTCATACAGGGCTCTCAGCAGGGATGTGAATGTTCTGTGCCTGAAGTTCAGTCCCAGCTTACTCAAGTCACCTCCCCCTTTTCTATCTGCCAGCACAGGCTTTCTGAACTTCAGACACACACCATGTTTCTTGCATCAAATCAAAAGCTTGGGCCAGGGACAATGGAAATGGGAGGAAGAATTTAATCTTCTTGAGATGTTCAGTGTTAGAGGACTATTCTTGGCTTGTAGTGGTTTTCAAGAACACTGTTTTTGTGTTTCCCCACATCAAGAGAAGATTTCATAAACACAGCCTCCACCCTTCAACTGTCTTCCATCCTCCTTCCTGATGTCCTGTAACTAGAAGGTGCTAGAAACAAGCAAAGAACAGACTTCCAAAGATTTCAAAATTGATATGAGGACTCAACATGCTTTTTCTTTGGATTAGAATCCATGGAAACACAGGGGGAATAATTTGACATAATCCAGATGGATAATATTAATTAATAAACAGGGGATATTTTGTCTCTTGAAGCATCAATGGAGTTAACTCCCCTCTACCTCTCTCTAAAGAGGAGGGAACTAAACAGCATTAATCCAGCTCATCAGATAGAAATTTCAGTGTAAAATAGGATTCCACTGAACTTGTAAAGACACCAGTTTATTAATAATGGTAATTGTATAACTTGTAGGCCACATCTTTCTTTATAGCAAATTATTTGGCAAAATAAAAGATTTTTTAACTATGTGTCAAGATAGAGCTAAACAGGGAGTTTTACAGAATCAACTGGTGAATGGTGTCTCTCCTGTAGCAATATGAAGCCTGTGAATGCAAAGCTTCAACGCAGACTCAGTTGCGTGGTTTAAAAAGCCAAAAGACATTCAGTAAAGTGTTCACGAAAATCTGATGAACCTGGTGCCCAGAGGAAACTTTGGCGACTCCATCCTTATTACGGCTTAGAGGCTTTGGCCAAAGAGAGCAAGATAATTAGTGCATGGAGTAGTTTTTGCTCTATTGATAAATTACGTGAGGAGCAATAGCTGAGTCATTGTAGTGATCCAGTGTAGATCAGAAGGTAAGATTTATGTCACAAGATACTGCATGAAAGACACAAATGTGGACCAAAGGCACTGCCCATTCACACGCAGTGCAGTTCATGCCCCTTCTGACCACGTACTTGGGGTTTTGTACAGTTCTACAGGATTTCCAAAAAAGAGGATGCAAGAAGTGCCTGTTTTATCCATAGGTGTCATCTGGAGAAGAATTTGAGCAGACACGACACAAAAGCACAGCCTAGCCTGCTAGTTTAGACAAAACACAGTCATTGGTCTGCAGATCATCAGACCATCGAGGCTTTTCTTGAGAGACCAGCAGTGAGAGAAGGACGGGTAGTGGTTCTACTGGATCACTGCATTTCTAAAGCTTCTCTGATAGTGCTCCACATCGGAGATTTAGCTCTGCTGCTGTGAGCCCATGCCACATGCAGTTAGAGTCAGGAGAAGCAGCTAGATGTGGAATGTGCCCAGCAAACCTTCAGCACGGTGCCACAAAATCACTGCAGAATGAGAAACACAAAGGACCTCTGGGTGAGATCAGATTGCCCATCGTTACATTAAAACACCTGATAAAAATACTCCAGAGCAATAACCTTCCTCCTGCAAAATCACACCAGTCTCTCTCTGCCCAGTGTACTCTTGTCGCCTGCTGGGAATGCAGCCCCTCATGTACCACCCTTGCTAAAATCTACCTTTTGTCCACAAGAGTATTTATCTTAAAAGAACAAACTTTGAACAGTATTCCCAGGTATTAAACACATCACAAGCATTTCCTGATGCAGACATAGGATTTACCCGGCAATTGTGTCTCAGGAAAAGGGAATTGTTACGTTATTTTATAAAAATATTAAATCTGCTTGATGAAAAATGCCAAAGTTTAACTAAAGGATTTAGTGGGAGGGGTTGGTGAAGAAGGAGGTGTTTAAAAGCTTTCTGTGGTTCTGCCATTGGCCAAACATATCTTAGACAGATTGGTCCTTCAATTCAACAAGGATAAGAAATAAAACAATTAGTAGACTTGAGACAGTTAACAGACTTGAGAACAAGAGAATTTCAACTGGCATTCTGAAAGATGGAAGCTTGCACAAATGAGAGAAAGGCCAGTGCCCAAACTGCATCGAGTGTCATACTAAGGCTGATTAGAAAAAACTAACCTAGAGAAACTTAACATTGAATTAATAATTTTACAGGGATTGATTTGTTATTGCTGCTAGAAACCAGCTGGTTATTATACAGTTACCTGTGAAATGGCCCAAATACACCTTAAACTGAATGTGTTATTGGAGCTGGAAAAGCAGGTTCTGCACAGAATTGTTAGGAACCCAGAGAGGTTGGGTGAAGTCACTTTTGTGTTCAGATCATCAAGAAAATAAGCAACCACTAGTTTGCAAACACATCGCCAACATGGGAAATCCACAAAAGTCCTTGAAATATGAAGCAAACACTCGACAGAACCAGCAGCAGCTTCACAGTCAAGCAAATCCAACCTCTCAGCTCTGTCACTGTACCTTGAAATACTTTCTATTTTCCAAATATTTCTCAGCAGGAAATGGTTCTGCTGTCTATCTGAGACAGAAAAGACAAGTCCCAGAAAAAATCCCAGACAGCTGCCAGTATTTCACACAGCTGCTTGAAGAAGCGAAAGACATGGAACCCCTGCATGCAATAATTACATGAAAACTCCAAGTACTGGTGCTTGATAATCAACAGACATGGGGTTGTGAAGGAGCAGGGAGGGGACCTGTTCTAAATAAACGGAGTAATTTCATAAAAACAGCAACACAGTGATCAGACTCTGCACAGTTTTCTCTCAGAGCTTTCAGAACGGGGAAGGGAATCACATCACAAGAACTGTTGTCATGCAAAAATGTGCATGTCATTTATCAGTCACACAACAAGTCAGTCAATCAGACGTGACACGTGTAATGCCACCTCCCTGCACTAAAACTGTACATGAAGGGCCAAACTTCACTCAGCAGCAGTGTCGACAGATAAGGCTGGGTTCTGTCAACTCAGACCAAATGCTGCGCTCAAGCTCCAACCAAACACTGGAATTAATATTACACTGCCTGTCGCCCCGTGGTGGATTTTATTATGAGAAACTGGGTCAACAAAATAAACAGAAATCTTTCTGTAGCCGCTGCTTTGCTGCTAACACCCTACCCAAGCAGTCACGGGTGCTGCTTCAGTGGAGTTTGTGCGAGCTTAGTCCTGTGGCACAGGATGGAAGCATCAGACTCGGGAAACTCAGAGAGGAATTGCTGGCCTGAGGATAAACTTTTCTTGTGAAATAAAACGGGATTTATTCTGTCCTCCCACCCACAAGGCTTTCCACAGTGTCTGGGGGTGCTGTAGACACCATGGGAGAGAAGTGAGGAGGGGGTGGTTTTCTTCCAGTCTGCATACTTTCTTGTCCTTGACCCCAGGGTCATCACCATCCTCTCTGATGCAAATTCCCAAGGCCTGTAGGTTTCAAGCTCAACACCATCAATCAAGCTTTCAAATATCTGGCACCCATCTGGGTCTGGTAACAAGCAAAGAGAACAGGCCAACTCCATCCTGGGAAGAAGACAGCAGAACTTGAAACAGGGGAGTTGAGGACAGAACCTGATTCCATCTCACTTTGCCTCCTTTCCTGCCGGAATATCTCCTACAGCCACAGGGACAGCCAAGACCAGTGTTAAGGACACAGGAAGAGTTTGTTCTGCTGTGCAGAGTCTTCTGGGTTCTATAAGCACCATTGCCTAGTGAGTCATTTTTCATTCAATTTGCTATGTGTTCACTCTTGCTTAACTGTGACACTTGCTTTCTGGCCCAACTCTCATATTACAAAAATCAGAGGGTTACATTTATTGCTTCATTTGTACGCTGATCTTACAAGTGAGATGAACCAGCTCATCCTTGTGATAAGAAAGATGAGACCCTTATGGGTATTATCCTCATTTTTATGGGGACAGCTATAAAAGCTGGTTTTTAGGGGGACAGCTATAAAAGGGGGAAAGAAGAAGCTAGAGTCTTGAAGCCTCTTCTTCCACAATTGAGCTTAAGCATCTTTAAATTGTCCTCCACAGTCACCAGAGGACAAACATGCATCTTACACAACCTTGCACATAATTAAGAAAGGCTCTTGGCTCCTTGTGAGGAAGAGGTTGTTTTGCACTTGTCCTTTATTTACTCTATCAAAGCAAAACTTCTTACCCAGCACAGATCTGCCTAGGTCCACAGTGCCTTCAGAGGTAGCTTTCCACACATTTACTCTCACTCTTGGGCTTTACAGTATTTATAATGGGTCTACACATGCTTCATGTTCCTCAAAGCGAGCAAGCACCAATGGTCTGACCTGCTGGAAGCTGGCTGGCTACACTGAGGAGGCTCACTGTACTCACTGCCATTCCTGGAGCTCACCTTGCACTGACTGGGCTGAAATTCCAAGCAGCAACAGCACCAAAGCTATTAGTTTTAGCTTTCTCAAGGAGGAGTGGGGCTGTAGCAGGAAAATCCGTCTCTGATCATAGGAAGGAGGAACTTCCATATCTGCCTTTGCAGAACAAGAAAGCAAAAATCAGGGAGTGATCAATCTTCAGCACTGCCAAGACATGTGTGTGCTCATCCCTTCACTCCTGTCTTCCTCTGAACAGCTTCAGGCTGTTGTGTCAAAATGAAACATTAACAAGAAGACAATCTGGAGAGCTGAGAGACAACCTCACATCCAGCTCATCCAGCAAAATGGAAATCTTCCTCCAAAATCCAGAGCAGGAACGCAGACAGTGCTAAACAAACGCAAAGACCTTTTTAACAGTGCTGTCCCTGAACAACAACTGAGGTCCTTACATTGCTACACAGATCAAATGGAATGTAAATTAACCTTGAAAAAGGCTGAATCAGCACATTTCCATAGTGCGCAGAACCACCTTCATGTAACATTGCTTCACTCTCTCTCGAATTGCTACAGTCAATTTTCGCACAGCACCCACAGCTTTCCAAACAAAGCGTAAGCCAAGAGATTGTTAATGACCTTGCTTGGCTGAGCTGCAGGACGCACCCTTGCAGAGACACAGTCTTTAGTAGTTCACAATAGAAATAAATAAACCATTTCCATCTGTGAAAGTAAACAATTTGATGAGCTTTGCTCCCAACCTGGATCTCTGTCAGTACAGAAAATTCAGATGGAAACCCATCACAATGCAACTTGCTTCACTGCAGCACTAAAAGAGACATGATGCTCAAGATTGAAAGCTGACAAGAGCTGACCCAAAGCTCTTCTCTCAAGAAGGTGATGCTAGGTTGTGACTAGGCTGTGGCTAGCACCGAGGCAGTACCAAAATTCTTCAAGTGTCATCTCCAGGGTCTGGCTGGCTACAGCTTGGCAATGAAATTTGCAGGCAT
Organism: Rhinopomastus cyanomelas; assembly: GCA_013400115.1. Taxonomy (NCBI): domain Eukaryota; kingdom Metazoa; phylum Chordata; class Aves; order Bucerotiformes; family Rhinopomastidae; genus Rhinopomastus; species Rhinopomastus cyanomelas. Next base: position 221,235 of record VXBP01001832.1, on the reverse strand, counting down.
CTGCCTTGCCTTCCTCATGTTGGAAGGTCTGCAAACTATGAAGTCTTCAGCCATCAATGTTAAGTTTGTTGTTGGTGACTCAGTGCTCTCTCCTGAGTGCAGATTGCAGCCAGATGGCTGCCCACCGAGGACAGCAAGTGAGGTTTGCCAGGCAGAGGCAAATGGCAGATACTGCACAAGTGTCCTAAATTGGAGTAGGAGACAATACGCTCCTGCCCTCACCTGAGCTCTCATGCAGAAGCAGACAGCACTTCTGAAATCCCCTGGGCATCTGGTTTCAGGTCATTACCTTCAGATGATGGTCATGTCACCCCATTTAAAACAGCACCCTGTCTGTCAAACAAACTCAGTGACCTGGGTGCAGTTTCACTTTTGAGGTAAGACTTCTCAAAGGGACCTGGGTAAGCAGGACCTCCTTCCTCCTGCATGAAGTCCTGCCAGGGTCCCTGCTGAGGTTGCCATGAGCCTCTTGTACTTTTTTACCTGACACGAGTGCCAAGTGGCATGAACCAGCAGAGCTGGGGCACTATAGTGTCAGGATGGTCTTTGGTTATCATTTTGCAGTGAGCCAAATAAAGTCCTGGAAAGTGAAGGAAGGTGACAGGCTGAGCAAGGGCTGAGCAAGGGCCTCTCTCTGAGCCTGTTCCCATGTCTGGGACTGCACACACAATGGTCGGTCACCAGCCCCTCTCTCGTCTCCCAACGCCACCAGCTGCTGCTGCTGAACAGCAGCCACCTGCCAGGTCTCTCAACTCAAAAAAACAGTCCGCTCATCTTTGTCCTCTGCACTGTAACAGTTGTTTTCACTTGAACAGTTCTGCTCCCCATAATTTTGTTCCCCCCACCCCTTCATTTGCCTGTGGTGAAATATGACTGCAAAGGCTTTGAGGAAGTTCCAGACGACATTGCTCACTCCTTTTCATCACAGACAGTTCTCAAATTATCGTAATATCATGCAATGGCCTCAAAACCAGCACACATCCACCACCCCCTCCGTAAAGGTTTCTCCCCAAATTCTTTTATGTCATTGATAACCATCAGTTAATGAATAATAACAGCAGAACATGCCTTACAGAGTCCAAAGCACTATATCCAACAGCCAGGATCAGACTGTCACAGGAGGGACCATGGATCAAAGGGGAACAACTGACTCAGCTGCTTTGTTGCTAGACTGGAACAATTTATCTGAATCTCAGTAGGCAGAAATTAAAACAGTTTGCAGAACCCCTTCCCCGCCCCCCCCCCCCCGCCCCATTAATATGTGTCTCCACCAAACTCTGCCCGAAACCCTCCCATCATTCAGAAGGGGGGGGGGAAGCAGTGGAACAACTCCTTAGAAAAATCTACAGACTGTTACTTCTCTGCTCTGCACTCCGCATCAGTTTGTAGGAGGCATTTCTCAGGTCAAAGTGTTATTTATGAGAAGCTGAGCTGAATGTCCAGAGGGGAGAAGAGAGGCAGAGATGGAAAATGAAGGGACCTGGGTTAGAGGTGAGTGATGCCCATGTGAACAGCAGTGCTGCCCTTATCTCCTGAGGCAGAACCACCACCACAGCATGTTTCTCACTGTGGACAGATGGAAAGACTTCTCCAGGGCTGTCAATTCAACATCTTCTTTACTGGCTGCGCTTGGAAATTTTTGCCAAACAGAAGAATAAAGGCAGTTCCTTACCTTGGCCTCAAGCGTGTTTAGCCTCTCAGTCATATCTGCAAGTCTTGTGCAGTTCATGCATTCTAGAAAGAACAAAACAATGATGTAAAATGTCAAAGTACTTTGCATGTTGACTCATGACTGTCAGTCTGCAGATCTCAATCCCTTTTTTGATCCAAGGCACACAGAAAGCAATTCAAGATCAGCTATGGGGAGAAACAAAGAGTTCAAATCCACTGCACAGGTGACCACGGTCACATTACATAAGCCTTGCTTAGGGAGATTTAGAGGGGAGCATGTGAAACCAAGTTCCCAACAGGTAGATGAAGATGTTTCATGGTGCAAATCAGTATGACCTGTCATCACCAGCTGAGACGCTTGTTCTGCCACCAGTACAAGGTGGTGTGACATGTGCTTCCACCTTGCAGGCTGCACAATCACTGCTCCATTTAGGTCTGTACTGTACTCACTCCTGTACTACGCCCTGGCAGAAGGAAAGCAGTAACTATACAAAATACCAATCTCTGTGGAGTCCTGCTCTATCCTTGGGCTCCCAGACCCTGTTACCACACCCACAACAAATTGTCTGTTCTCACTGACACAAAGAAAATCCAAGACAGACTCCACGAGGACTAAAGCAAACTAAAGCTACAGCACAGAGTGGTTTCCATCTCACTTCTGCGTGGAAGCAAGAGATAAGCAGCATCCACCTGATCCACCACCAGGGGTCCTGACAGGATGCCTTACCAAGAACAAACGTAAATATTAAGAAACTGCTGGGTGCAGTTTCTTAATTTAAAGTGTTTGCTTGATAAAATTGACTACTCTTCTCTAAACAGAAGACCTGCTGCTTTGCCTGTTTCCATTTCAGCAAAGCTTTTCAGACTGCACCACTAACTTTTGAAACACACCTGTTTTTAAAAAGGGAAAATGACTTGCAGCATCAAGTATTTCAGAGAATAAACCATGGACCCCTCAGTTCAAGACAGACACAGATCTGCTTGAAAGAGTCCAGTGCAGAACCACAAAGATGATGAAGGGAGTAGAACATCTCCCTGATGAGGAAAGACTGAGGGAGCTGGGTGTCTTTAGCTTGGAGCAAAAGAAACTGAGGGGTGACCCCATTAATGTTTATAAATATGGAAAGGGTGAGTGTCAAGAGGATGGAGCCAGGCTCTTCTCTATGTCGTCTAGTGATAGGACAAGGGGCAATGGGTGTAAACTGGAACATAGGAGGTTTCACAACAATATGAGAAGGAACTTCTTCATGGTGAGGGTGACAGAGTACTGGAACAGACTGTCCAGGGAGGTTGTGAAGTCTCCTTCTTTGAAGATGTTTAAAACTCATCTTGACATGTTCCTTATCGACTTGATCTAGGTGATCATAGACTCATAGAATCATAGAATCATTAGGGATTGGAAGGGACCTTGAAAGATCATCCAGTCCAATCCCCCTGACACAGCAGGATCACCTAGACCAAGTCACACAGGAACACCTCCAGGCAGGCCTTGAACGTCTCCAGTGAGGGAGACTCCACAACCACCCTGGGCAGCCTGTTCCACTGCTCCATCACCCTCACTGTGAAGAAGTTCCTTCTCAGACTGATGTGGAACCTTCTATGTTCCAATCATAGAATCATTAGGGATTGGAAGGGACCTCAAAGATCATCTAGCCTAATCCCCCTGACACAGCAGGATCACCTAGACCAAGTCACACAGGAACACCTCCAGGCGGGTTTTAAATGTCTGCAGTGAAGGAGACTCCACAACCTCCCTGGGCAGCCTGTTCCTGCTGTGGCAGGAGGATTGGACTGGATGATCTTTCGAGATCCCTTCTAATCCCTAATATTATGTGACTCTGTGAAACCATCAATATTCAGGTATCCATCAGAGGAGGAATACATCTCTGTGTGCCTTTCTGGGCTCCTTACGGGCCAGAGCTAGTTTTCATTAACTGACCACAGAAGAAGTATTTAATCTTGCTGTTACCATAGCGCTAGGGAGGCTGGTATCTCTTCACCTGCTGAGACACTGACACAAAGACTGCTGGAGACACCGAAAATCTGTGAAACTGAGGAAGTGAAGGGGGACCGACCACCTATCACCACTAGCCTCCCATCCATGAAGCCAACTATGCTGAGAAACAGACTGAGAAGATGGCCAGAGAAACTGAGGAGTTTTCCAGAGCCATAAGGAGCCAGGGAGCGAGGGGAGAAGATGCTGCAGAGCAATGATCTAACTTAGCTGTCTTCTCTCTTTCCCTCTCCTCTAGTCTCTGAGTTGGCATCTAGTTAGTGATTTCTGTCCTGAGCTAAGCAGTTGACTTTCTGTACAGACCTGTGATGTAAATCTCCTTAATTTGACCCAAGTTACTCCACAAACCTGAGTCACTCCCTTCTCTGATTGACTGGGATGTGACACTGTGACTACCTATGGTGAGGAATGGGTAAACATGGGTTGTGGCCTGACTAAACATGACCCCAACAACTAGGACTCAGCTGTCCCACCCTAACAAGCTTTGTTCCCTTTTGCACAAGGAGCCACAAGGAATCTTTCCAGTCTTCACCCATAAGCACTTTTCCAGTTTTATGAAGCAGTGCACTGAGGGCTGTCAGCCACGCACAGGCTCTGCAGCATGGATTGCAGGACCAGAAGGAGTGGCTGTTCCATATTCATGATTTTCCATCTAAGAAGATAGCACCAGTGTGAATGGCAAGCAACCACCCAAATAATGTCTTCCATTCGTCCAAAGAAATTCTGTCCCTCTGTGAGGAGCTCTGTAGCTTCCCAAAGGAGCTATAAACAGCTTCCATCTTGTGACACCCAACATTTTGAAGAAAAAGCACTTTTTCTGAGGGGTTTCCTCATAGATCAGCACTGACATAGTCTTTCTTTTATCCAACAGGAAATAACATTTCTTTATTTTCATTGCCTGTGATAGATCTTGGGCAATAGTTTTTTGCTTGAATTGGCTGATGAGTACACAAGTACCGTAAGTGCACTGTCCCACAGGGCAGGAAGCCGGTGAAGCTTCTTTGGCCTGGATCTGCTTGTGATGTATACAACAGGGAATTACGTTATACATGTAATCAGCTTCATGCTTTTGATTGTGCTCATCTCCACAGAAAGACAAGACTGAATAAAAACAGCGCTCTTGAGAGCCAGAAGTTGTGCCAGAAGTTGTACCAGAAGTGTTACGGAGCAAATAAACTATGGAGCCCCCTTCCCCTGTCTGCTGGCTTGCACATACTAGTAACTCTCATGGGTTTAGAGAGACTGAGTTGAGCTGTCTAAAAACCATCTCTGTGCATAATGTTAGATATATTTATCATTCAAGCTCTCTTTGGAGAGCTCAGCTCATAAAATAGAGCTAGTACTACCCATCTGCACAGGGGTGAATTGACCAGCTCCTGTGGACAGGATCCTCTGATCATCTCTACTGGACCGTGTCTGAGCAGCACCAGTCCAGCAGCACTCTCTGCTCTTGAAGAGCGTCTCAAAGAGCTCTCTCTGAAGTGTTTGCAGCATAAAAGGTCAGATATAAAAGAAGAAAATACTGGAGTGGAGAGGAAGCAGTGGTGCTGCTGCATGATGAGGTTTGTACTAACATCACCTTCATGTCAGTGATGTCTGCTGAAACACATGTGAAACCCAGCCCAGGTCAGAAAAAGAACTACTTACACTCAAGCTGTATTTGAACCTGATCCTTTCCTTCATGAAATGACTTGAAACCCAGACCCACAGTCAAGCTTCTTAGCCTAGACCCAAAAGCCATTTAACTAATACAGAGAGTGGAAATCCTAAGCAAAAGGTCTTCTTGCTAAGGCAAGCCATCCAACCAACAAATCCTTGTAACACTTATTTAGCTAACCAACAGAAAAACGATGCTCTCAAACACAGATATGAACACTCAGGACTGCAGTTACAGAAATAACATTCAAAGTTTGCTCACAACACACTGGGGATCAAGCTGCTTCCAGGTCTGGGGCTGTCGCCTGTCCTTGCAGAAAGCCTAAGAAGGGTTCCAAGGCCTGGGACAGTGAAGCTGAGTGTTTTGAGCAGACTGAGATCAAGTCTGCTTTATTAAAATGAGCTTGAGAATCTCACATTATTATTTCACATGCAGTGAATGTAATGTTCAGGCAAATACACACCTCTCTGACCTGGAACTCCAGTGCAGACGCTTTCCATATCGCAGAAATCTGTCACTTGTTGCTACACAGGACCACAATTTATTTCCCTCGTATTCCTAGTTGGCAGATTTGTATTCTTACAGCTAAACTGCAAGAAAGGAATTGTGATTTCTCTTGATGAAGCCCAACCTCAAAACACATGGCAGGATTTGTTTTAGAAGTGTTCCAGCAGAGAGGATAAATGAGATAATGAACATGAGACTGTGCCACCATACTGTGTGACACCCAGTCTGTCTCCATAACGCACCATCCTAGCACACCTCGCCCTCTACACCTCCATAGGTAAAGCAATGCAACTGGAAAGAAAGCTAAGTCTAACCTATCACAGACAGGGTGGGCTGGGCGTGCCGGAAGGTAACATGTCAGTACCCCACGCAAGCTGCTTAACCTTGACCCTAAAGTTGCTTTGACGGATCTCGGATTAAAGGCTGAGCCAGCACCTCCAGTGCTGCAGCTCATAAATGGTCAGCAGCCTGTGAGCTGGTGGCTTCTGCGTTGGATATGCTCCGGGAAGAACCAACATAGAGAGGTAAATGTCTGGCTTCAGGTGCATCATAACACGGCACTTCTGCTTTGCAGCACTAAAGCAGCCTCTGCAAAATTCCCTGATTAAATAGTTCAGCTGCTCAAGGCTGAAAGACGCACAAGTCTTCAAACTCCTTGCTCAAAACAAGCAAAGCAGGATATCGGCTTCATACCGACGGGGTTCGACTGATTTCAGCACAGTTACCACAGTCTGATCACTGAGCAGAGTGGATAAAAATACTCAGCAGGACAACTTCCACCGGGGCTGCAGGTCAGGGTTTTGTGCAAAATGGCAAAGAAACCTCTTGGCATCTCTGCCCCATTTCTCAGCTCTGACAGCCCACGCTCGTTTGTATACACAGAGTCTCTGCAGAATATTAAAAGGCTTTTTTGTTTCCCTACAGCCAGATGCTCAGTAGATATAAATTGCACAGCTCAACTGAAGTCAAGGGATCAAGGCTCTGTCTCTCCTTTTCTTGATGGATTACTCCAAAATTCATATTTCAGAGAGGAGGCGGAGGAGGTGCTTTATAGCATATGAAAGGAGAGAATTCTGGAGTCACAAAGCCTTTGTTTAAAGAAAAACCTTTGCAGACAGTTTTTTCAAGACCATATTTCACCATTACAAGAAACTTCAACCTTGCAATGAAATGGAGTGGAGCACACAGTCAGGGTTTGGGACATAATAATTGCATTTGCAGCTCATGCTTCAATCTGCTCAGGGCTCTAAACAATGCACTTTCCTCTGCTAAGTCCCACTTCCCTTTCATCCATTTTCAGTGTGACATTTCTTTTGGAATGGACCCGAGGCCAGAGGATGAAACCTGACCAAATGTTACTTTCATGCGCAGAAGTAAATCAGCGTATCTGATTTCCGTGATAAAACCTGCCTGGCAGCTCTTCTCTTTCCAGCTAATAAAGTCCACCACTTCCACAGGACTTTTGAGGAAGGGCCATGCACAAAGAGGACAAAATCAGTTACCCCTAGGGTAGGGGGAGCAGACCAGAACCGAGTCAACGCCATGCCAACAGCCCGTGTTTTACAACACTAGTGACACAACATCAGCTCCATGAAACACAGTGCAACAGCCTTCATCTTGCACCAACAGGACTTTTCAGAGCAGGTCTCCACACAGCACATTGTTCCAGTTCGGGGTGCACTGTTTTGCAAACCAGCAACATTCAGCCTGGGGAGGTGCAGGTTGAAGAAAATTCAAAGGAAGAAGCAGATATCTTTTCTTAGTAGGCACCTTCCTCCAGTAGGATTTCAAAGTAGTGTCTGAACGAGTGTGGAGGGGAATGAGTGAAATCAGCTAAGTTAGTCCACGCAACTATGTTTCTTCACAAGGAGAAAAGTAGGAAGCTCATCACTACATAGCAGGTAAAACTTACACTAGAGGCAATGTAGGACCCCTGCTGAATGAGGTGGTTTCCCTGGAGACAGATGATGCAGAAAAGGCAGAGATACTCAACACTTTCTTTGCATCTGTCTATACTTCTGGGGGTTGTCTTGATATTAAGCCCCAGACTGCAGAGGAAGTTGAGGCAAGAGATGAGCCTGCCTTGGTTAATGAGNGGTGGTCAATGGGACGGAATCTAGTTGGAGGCCTGTATCTAGTGGAGTGCCCCAGGGACTGGTTCTGGGACCAGTCCTGTTCAATCTATTCATTGATGACTTAGATGAGGGATTGGCATGCACTGTCAGCAAGTTTGCTGATGACACAAAGCCGGGTGGTGTTGCTGACACCCCTGCAGACTGTGCTGCCATTCAGCGAGACCTGGGCAGGCTGGAGAGCTGGGCAGAGAAAAATTTAATGAGGTATAGCAAGGGTAAGTGTAGAGTCTTGTATCTGGGCAAGAACAACCCCAGGTACTAGTATAGGCTGGGAACTGACCTGTTGGAGAGTAGTGTAGGAGAGGAATCAAAGAGCTGGAGAACTGCAGGAGGGAAGGGCTCCTACTGGGATCTTGCACACCCTGGCTACAGCTCAGACTCCTGTAAGTTAGAGCAAGAACTGTTTCCTTGTAAGATCTCTGAATTTTATTAAGATCACTGAGACTCAGCTGCAAGGGTCCCTCAGTTTACTGCCTGGTATTTACTTGTCACACACATTGCAAATTTTCACCTTTGGGCAAAGACAGCAGCCAAGGAAGGGAGTTGAATCACTGTACCTGAAGGTGTTTAAAAATTGTGGAGATCTGAATCTTAGAGACAGGGTTGAGTGCTGGCCTTGGGACATCTGGGTTAATGGTTGGACTAGATGATGGTCTTGATGGTCTTTTCCAATCTAAACAATTCGATTACTTTATGATTCTAAGGGAAGAAGCCCAGGTGGCCAGGGTCTCTCACAGCAGTGATGCTGAAACAGACAGTCCAAAGCACCCAACCAAAATCAGAAATGCTCATGAGATGCTTCCTCTCCCCAACACATCAGCGGGTTGAGCGGGAGGGAAATCTGTATTCTTACTGAACTGCAAGCACTGCACACTCTAAACTAGGCACATGTAGTCTGGACATGCACTGGACACACCACCACCCTGCAGCAACCCAGAGATGGGTGAGAGAGGTTGGGTCTCACCCATAAGCATACATACATCTGTCCCTCCTGAAAAGGACATGGAATCCATGACCCCATTCCAGTCACATGAGCTGTCCCACCATGTCGCTGTAACTGCCACCAGATCATCTTTCCTTGACTGAACACAGGTTTCTAACTCCTGCTTATTCCCCATGCTGAGTGCGTTGGTGTACAGGCATTTCAGGGAGCGAGCTGAGCGCTCATCACACAAGGATGACGGGAGGCCTCATGATCTTCATCAAGACCAGAGTGCTGCCCCACTGGTGCCCATCCAGCAACATCTTTCTGTAAAGCATCTTACTTTTTGACCCCTTTCTGGGTCAAACAGCTACTGAAACCCACAGGCTACTCACTTTCCCCACACAACTGCTCTAATCCCACATTCAAAATGAACAGTGACAAAGGCCCACAACATCGCTGCTCATCATGACCTAATGTATGTTTAAACTACATCACAGCTAAGGAACTGGAGTTTAAAGACTGTCTTATCGCTACTGAGGGTTTGCTTTCTCCCGCAGTTTCCATGTCACCATTTTACAGGATGGAAATTTTTATTTTCACAGGACACCTACAGAACCTTTTGGCCTTGTGCCATCACCACAGATAATTCACCATCTCTGCCAGGAGACCCCAAGCACTGCCAAAATATCTCCATTTGTCATCTTTCCTACATCTGCGTTATAATAACCCTTACACCTTCATTTCACTTGCTATCTCTAAAAAGCAGCTCAAATTTCCTTTCTTATGAGAACTGCCATCTGATCTTTTTCTTCTTGTAATATATTCGCACTTCATTTTCGTGGCTACTTTCTTCTTCCCTCTTAAATGGGAAAAGGCTTTCCCCCCCCAACTAATAAAGTATTTATTCATTATCACAACACTCTGCGATTTTGAAGTGCCTGTAAAAATAACTTGAGCATAACTGGTTGAAAAGAAAGGCCACCACAAAATGCACTTGTGGAGGAACAGTGATGTCAAATGGGTCCATAGTTTCAACTGAAAAGAGTGGGTGCAGCTTTTAAAACTTTTGCAGGATTTTCTCCAGTTTTTGTTAAATTGCTTTCATAGTTTCTTAATGATGTATTTCAGTCTGAAGTTTTGAAATAGCATTTATTTCAAAACTCACCTACATAAAAGATTAATTAAATTGTCTTAAGTGAAACCAAATGGTTCACTTTGGGTCAAATGAAATAATCTGGGCTGACCCCAATACATATTTTAGTCACTGCAATGTGCCAGAATCTTTACAAATTCCAGTTCGGTTTCTCCTAAACAATTTTTCTGTCCAATTTTTTTTTTAATTTGGCAAAAGAACTCAAAACTCCTCCAGTGTTCACCCAAGTCTACTCTCACACAGCTCACATCAGTCACATCGCTTTAAACTTCCACCCGGGCACGCTCCCACACCACTAACTGATTTTTTACAAACTTGCCCTCAGCCTTGGGCTTTGTGCTCTTCCGCAGCACCAAAGATCGGTTCTGCTGGTTTGGCCTGTGCCTACTCTGATATGGAATTACATCATGATTACTTATTCACAGGCAGCCATGAGCTGTGAGATGCATGTTCAAACCATCGCTCTCCATCAGTCAGGTGTAGATGGGAAAGGTTGGCTCTGGATGCAACAGGTTTTGCTAGAAATGTATGATCTACTATTTTTAGAAACACCAAGGACATTTAACTGATGCAGCCTGTTGTTGCTGCCTGAAGACTGAAATTTTATTTACCCAGCTTGAGCTTGTTAAAATCTTGCTGTCTGTGGAGCTGCTGCATGTGGTGCTCCCATGTGATGCTGGCAGTACTGTAGCTGTTCTGTACCTCACAGGGTGCCCTTTACACCCCTGCCCCACCACTGCATCATGGCACGGCTCTAAAGCACACCAAAGCAAATGAAAACTTGGAAATTATAGATGTGTGCACTATGTGAACAATACAGACAGACAAAGGTCTCACAGCAAGGCAAGACTGTCCCCAGTGTAAACACAGGGAGCCCACATGCCTTCCTGCTAAGGAAGCTGAAGGCACAGAGCCCACCGCGTCTGGGGCTTCTTCCTGGGGGAAACATTCTCCTCGTATAGCTGGTCCAATCCTCACTACACCAAAATCCATCACCTGAAACCCACCATCATTGAAACAGACTCATTTCTCTATTAATACTGGATCTGTAACATGGAGTGACACTCAACAGAACCTGCCTCAACAGAACTCTTTCAGTCTTGGTCCAAGCATGCACAGGAGTCCCACTAAGCTTGGAAGTTCACCTCAGATTTAGACAGTCTCACCTCCCTTATGGAAGAGAGCATTTTTCACTCCTGGGAAAAGCAGTCAAGGGGAAAATGCAGTCAAAATATGGGGCAGTGTAACAGGAAATAAGGAAGCAGGCCGGACAAGAGGAAGCATTCAAATTCAGGTTCACCATAGAGCCTGGAGGAACTGTCTTAATACCTGCATATCGCAGGTCAGAGTATCTCTCACAATCTCGAGCCAAACAGCATGTGCTTCACTGCAGTATGTTTTTCAGAAAGATACCCTGCAGCCAGACATTCATGGTCTCTTTAGTGAACTGCATCCAAAGTGAGCCATTGTGCAAAAAAATACTCATCTTCTTTCCATTTTGGGTTTCTGACATTAAATTCTAATCCCAGCTCTGAGTTTTATTACACTTCAGCCTGCAAGACACCTCTAGGGTTAAATGCCTCATCTCTGCCTCAAGTTCCCATAACCCCTAAGCACTTTACAGTTAGGAAGCCCAGTCAGCACCAGCAGTTCTCAGTCAGAGCGTGTAGCCAAGAAAAAAATCAGCTAAAAGACCAATAAGGAAAACAATTAAGAACTGGAAAAGGCGGTGAATTCAGAAAATTTTGGCTCCCTGAAAGCCAAAAAACTGTGTTTACCCGCGCATTCTACAACACCCATGACTTCTACACCAAATGCCCTCTGATCATTATTATTACTCTTGCCAGGGGCACTTCTGCAAAGCTATGGTTTCCCGTTTCAGGTTCAACCCACTGTGATTTGTCCCTTGACCCACACTTCACTGCTCCCTGGGGTTCTGCACACCCCCACAGCGCTGCTCCACACAAGGCTAATTGCTGGCACTCAGCACTAGGGAGCTGANTGGTCCTTATAGATGTGAACACCAGAAAGAGGAATTCCTTCCACATTTCTCTGCAGGTGCAATTTTGTTCTTTGAGACACCCAGGGAGATCAGGGAGTCAGGAGACCTAGCAAATCCCCCAGACCAGCTGGTCCCGGTGGCATGAAGATTGAGGTAACACTCCTGTCAGATTAGAACAGTTAGAACAGGGCCTTGCAAAGGACTTCTTGCTTTGTTCTTGTTAACTTGTGGGTGCAGAAAAACTGGTAAAAGAAATATCCACTCAGGGTTAGCCAGGAACATTTAATCTTCACTTTTGGGTTTTTCAGCTCTCAAAATAGCCACAGCACACTGCTTCTAACTCCTTGTAGAATGAAACATCAAAATAATCTAGAGTTCCCATGTCATGTTGTTTTAACCCCAAACTCACCAAAAGCTTCCCAAATCTGGGGATCCATTCACTTGGCGACGGGACCAAGCTGTTAGTCACAATTTGCTTGTTTGTGCTTTCTCTGATTTATGGTAGCTGCATAACAATGAGCGTGGGGCAAAAGCATCCCCTGTGAGACATCATGCTGGTGCTAGTTTGAGGAACTTCATTCTGGGGTTCTATCTGACTCCACCTTGAAACTCTCTGAAAAATACCTTAAATGGCATGGTTAGACCGTTAAATGAAGGCCTAGCATCTGGAGATTTTTCTCCTGGAACATGGCAAGCACTGGGTAAGGCTGGGCGTCAGCCAATCTTCTCTCCCACGCCTGTCACCCCACACACTCAGCCTCAATATTATGTTACTCTCACAGCTGCAGAAGATTTGAAAACGAATGTTGACCTTCCCTCTGAGCACTGATGAGGAATAGGCTGAACAGTCAGCAAATCCAAAATGGACAAATGGCACAATTTGTCTGCAACACGCCACAAAGGAACGGGGTATCTCCAGAGACACCTTCATCGTGCCCAGTCCCACAATCTCTTAACAACAGCTCAGCATCAATAGTCACTTTGGAGCACCAGGAAACAATACACTGGCAGATGAGCTCAGACCAGGGCTTTAGAATAACATGTCTAGAGGATGGCTTCAGAGCCTCAAGGGACAGCCACTGGTGCCTGCTGCCACACAATGCCACTGGCAATAGGCATGATGCTGGCACTTTCAAACAAGCACAGGGCCAGATTGCAAGTGGAAGGAACAGACATAATCCTCCTGCAGTCAGAGAAGCTCCTACATTTCATACCCGTTGCAACTTTAACCCAAACTGCACAATCAGGAAACTTAAGGACATTTAAGCAAGTGAAACCTCTTAACTGTTTAAGTTGTTCTTTCTCCATGAAATATGTCTGGAAGACACTCTCAAGCACTTCACAACAAAGTTAATTGCCTAAATCCAAACCACCTCAGCCCACAAATCCTTTAAACTTTGAGAATTGACTCAATGTCGAGCAGCTGCCAGGACCCATTTGCCTGCAGCCAAGGGAACAGCTTGCTTATCAATGCCTGGGGTTCCTGCATACGTGCCGCCCAGTAACACCCAGTAACCACAACGGGAATTACTCAGTCCAATGCTTCTGGTTGGAAATGGCCAAAAGGTTCCAGGCAGCAAAACAGTGTCGTGGCAGCTACAGGCCAGGAAGATGCAAATTCAAAGGAAACAATGGAACAGGCTCTTCCAGAAGTGTGAGGACAGCCAGCGCAGGGGATGCTATAAAAACACTGACGTGTGCTATAAATTGCAAAACCCAGGGCACTCCAGTTTTCCTCAATAGGAAATTACTGGGCTGTGTCCAAAAAAATGTTGGTAAACGAGGACTTTAATGGTGACAATTGCATCAGGAGACAAGCAATCTCCTATTTTAGCCCAATTAGTGCTGTGCTAAATCATCAGCTCAGGCCTTGCCTTTTGCAGTTGAGACACATCTGTGAGGCTCTTCTGTGGCATGTGGTTTATATTACAGCCCAGCTCAATAAGCATAAGCTAATGCAATCCTACACTTCCACAGCACCTCATCTGGAAATCTGAAAGCGGTTTATGAATGGTGGGCATCTGTGACATTTTACAGACGAAAATTGAGACAGAAGGGATTCAGTAATAAGCCCCAGACTTGCACAATGAGTCAGCTGCACAGCAGAGACCACTATCTGTTGTACATTAATGTATGGTGTCCAAACATGTAGGGAGGCAAGTCTTTCCCTCCCACAAAACGCATTATAAACATGCCCAAAAATACTAGCCCTGTCTGTATTCAGAACAAAACCTACCGAGGGACAGTTGTTGTGAATGTGTAACCTAAAGCACAGTGTCCCCTGGTAGATGGGTCCCTCTGCTCTTGTGACAGAAACACAGGCCAGGAGAAGCGTTAATATGACTGAATGTTTCTCTGCTTTTTCCACATCAGTTGATCTAATAAAGAAGATTGATTCATCCCGCAATCTGGCCTCACTTTAACAAATCATTAGATTTGACATGAAGGACTATACTGAGATGGTTTAAATTCCACTTCAGTCTCTGAAACTAGAGATTTGGATGGGCTTAGAAACTTAGAAACAGCCAATAGGAAACACCAAGCAGAGACACCCACCTTGGGTAGGGTTGAAAGCGATTGAGTGTGGTCAGAAGCATCCACAGATCTCTCTGTACTGTAAAGCTTATGAGTCTATGAGGAACATCAGTGTTACAGCAAACAGACAGCCCCTTCTATCCCTTCTAGAAATACAGCAGCAACTCACACTTCTGAAGCTCTTCCAGTTCCTAAGCATCGCACCGTATCACCTTTATTGCCTTCCTGCCTTGCCCAAGACAGTGTGCCAGATGCCCGGAGTGACAATCCCTAAGTGTCAGGACACACATCACCAAGAGGTGACAAAATTCAAACAGTCCAGGCACTTACATTAGAAAATTTTCAGCTTCTTCAGCCTGAAAAAATAGAAGAGCATCGGCAGTCAGGCCTCTATTACAATCTAAACCAGACCTACTTCTTTAGGTCTCCACTACTGCCTCTTGACTCTGCTTCTACCAAGGCTAATGAATGTTGCAGTTAGAAGAAGCTGATTTTGTAGTGCTCTTGCCTTCAAACTACCTGTTCATAGAATGGTTTTGGTTGGAAAGGACCTTTATGATCGTCAAGTTCAGCCGTTACCAGAACTCTCCTGTTCTCTCCTTATGTAGCATGTCCCCTTCTTTAAAAACAAAAGGGCGTATCCTCACGTCCTGTGGTGTCGCACATACCCTGCAGTGCCAAGTTTGTTATCTAGTCTTTGGGGAAGGTGTGGATCCCTCCTGCGTGTCGCAGTGCTTATTTTAGAGCAGTCATGTCCCCTCTCCAGACCTCGAAGAGCAAAGACTAGCCTCACTAGGGACAGTGCACCCTGGTTGCTGTCTCTTCTATACCTCTGAAAAGTTTAGCCTACATCTTGAAAATCATTATGTCATTTGGAAGCTCAACGCTAAAAACAAATCCCAGACAGGAAACATGTCTGGACATAAGCCAGCTACAGGAATCTTATGCCAAAAGGCTGATAAGGAGAATTCCTTATACCTTAAAGGTGTAGAATACTATGCAGTGGAGTGGAGTAAGCCACATTTTCAGAGGGCTGTGATGTGCAGGGGGCTGGACTATCTCTGCCATCTGTGGACACAGGACAGGGTTGAAAAGGGCACAGCCATCAAGGGAGGAACTGAAGCACAAAGTGGAGAGAGAATACAGAAACAATTGTTGAAAAACACAAGCCAAAAACAAGACTTTGCCAGCATCAACAATAAGGACTGCAGAAGATTCGGATGCAATTCCTGCTGACACAATACTTTCCCATGTGTCCTTGGACACGTCCTTTGGTTGCTCTGCATGGCATTTTCAATACAAGGGTCAGCTTCAGGGAGTGCAAAAATAAATAGACCATTGGGGCCACTCCCAGCTTTCCCCAAAACAGGCTCAAGGATCAGAGGGAGCTCAGGACAGGGAGGAATGGGAATGGGTCCCTGCTCAGGGCAACAGGCGACTGCACTCATGGCCTCCCACACACTCCCTGTTGCCACTGCACAACAGATATGTGGCTCTGGAATTTGAGGGCCAGCCAAATGAGGACAAAGGTGAAGATCTACCTGAAGAGCTGACAAGGCTAAGGCAGTCAGCACCAGCATTACGACTGCCTCTAGCAAGAAAAAGAGAAGGGTAGCTGTAGGTGATTCCCTTCTGAGAGGAACAGAGGGCCCCATATACTGACCTGACCCATCCCACTGGGAAGTCTGCTGCCTCTCTGGGGCCTGGGATAGGGTCATTAGAAAAAAATTCTGTTATAATAGAACCCTCTGATTATCACCCACTATAGGTTGTACAAGCAAGGAGCGGTAAGGTTGAGAGAAGAGCTACAAAATCAATCAAAATTGAGTTCAGGGCACTGGGGCAACTCCTAAAAGGATCAGGAGCACAAGTGGTGTTCTCCCCAGTTCCTTCAGTAGCAGGAAGGAATACTCAAAGGATTGGGAAAGCTCTCCAGTTTAACACATGGATCAGAGAGTTCTTCACCATGGAGAGGTTTATACAGCACCAGGACTGCTGAGGTCAGATGGCATTGAGCTGCCTCAAAGGGGGGAAAAGGATTCTTGCTGGTGAGCTGGCAGGGCTCATCAAAAGGTCTTTAAACTAGATTCGACATGGGGAGAGGATGAAACCAGGCTCGGTAGAGGTGAGCCTGGGGGTGGCCTTCAATTGCTGGGGCTTAAACTGACAGCTCAGCTCAAGTGCATCTCCACCAGTGCACATAGCATGGGAGACAAGCGGGAGGAGATGGAAGCCATTGTACAGTAGGATGAGTTTGAAATAGTCACCGTCACTGAAACATGGTGAGATGACTCTCATGACTGGAGTGCTGCAATGGATGGCTTTAAGCTCTTCAGAAAGGATTAGCCCGGAAGGAGAGGTGGTGGGATGGCTCTCTGTGTTAGGGGATGTTTTGACTGTATTGAGCTCAGTGAGACTAGTGATAAGGTCAAGTACCTGTGGGTAAGGATGAGGGGGAAGGCCAAAAAGAAGTCAGGTTTTGGAACAGGCTGTTGTAAGAGGTGATGCAGTTGCCATCCCCAGAGACATTAAAAATACATGTAGATGTGGCACTAAAGAACTTGGTTTAGTGAGCAAGGAGGGGTTGGGGTGACAGTTTGACATGATAATCTTGGAGGTCTCTTCAGTCTTAATGATTCTATGGTTCTGTGTAAAGTCCTGCTTCTGACTGATGGTGATTGATTGGAGATAAATAGTTGCATTTAAAACATTGTGTGGGCTTTTACACATACAGCAGAGGACTTTCAAGCCACTTTTACCATGCGTTTGGAGACACACAGTTCATGCACCAGCAAACATGAAATAAGCTCTTCTTCATTTTCAACTATTAAAATATCTCAATTTTCTCTTGGAAGGCACCAACACAGATACCACAGAAACACTCAAAGATGAGGAGACAGCAGGCTGGTGTGAGAGCCTGCGGTTCCAAACAAGGTCACAGACACTCTGAGCACTTGTCTCATCGAGCCAACCACCTTTTTGGCTCTTCTCAAGATACCACCCCCCAAAGACTGTAAGGAGCTTCAGCAGATCAGAGATGTGAGTTTTAATGGCAAGGAAGAGAGTAACAAGGCTGGAGAGTTGGGCAGGGAGAAAAATTTAATTAAGTATAACAAGGGTGAGGGTAGAGTCTGGCATCTGGGCAAGAACAAACCCAGGTACCAGTATAAGCTGGGGACTGACCCGTTCGAGAGCAGTGTAGGAGAAAGGGACCTGGGGGTCCTAGTGGACATCAGGATGACTATGAGCCAGCAGTGTGCTCTTGTGGCCAAGAGGGCCAACAGCATCCTGGGGTGGATCAGAAGGGGAGTGGTTAGCAGATCAAGAGAGGTTCTTCTCCCCCTCTACTCTGCACTGGTGAGGCCACATCTGGAGTATTATGTCCAGTTCTGGGCTCCTCAGTTCAAGAGGGATGTGGAGCTGCTGGAGGGAGTCCAGCGTAGAGCAATGAGGATGATGAAGGAAGTGGAGTACCTCCCTTATGAGGAGAGGATGAGGCTTTGACCAATCATATTACACCACAAGGTGGCAGGTGCCAGTCAGAAGTTTGTCAACAACTGACATAAGCCTGTATTTGTTAATAAAAGAAGAGTGCACCTGCCGTTCGGGATGCCTCCACCATGTAGCAGTCTCTTATGTCGCTTCCCGTTGCCACACTTACAGTAAAAGAAAGTAAGTTTTATTAACAGAGACTATAGAAAGGGTTAAAAGACAAGTGAAGAAAAAAATCCTGCAAACTGCCAATAAAGCCACCAGTGACTGTAAAACCATGAAAAGGTGCTGGCCAAGCACCTCAGGCCTTTGCCCCGCTTTCTCCCACCCAATGCAAAACAACCACTGCTGTTGCTGCCATCTCCTCTGCTGCTGCAGAAAGAGAGAAAAGAAAGAAAGGGAAGATGGGTCCTCTGTGATCTGTGTTAGATAGTTTTGTCCTGCTCTGGTAGGGGGGTTGGACTCGATGATCTCTTGGGTCCCTTCCAACCCCTAACATCCTATGATCCTATGATCACCAGGTCCATCTAGCAGGAGAGCAGAGACTGCCACACTGAACCAGAAGCCAGAGAGAGAGGGTCTTCTGCACGTTAAGGGACTGACAGGGCTACAGAAAGGGATAACTAGTTGTCACATGGGTCATGTAATAGCAAAAGGGTCCAGGGTTGCTCCACAACACACTGCGAACAGCAACCATTAACCTTTTAACTTCTACTAACTAGTTCTTCTACTAACTTGTGCTTCTACTCTGAGGGGCAGATAATGTTTCCAGTTAAAATTAGATAAATGTTTTCTACCTTCTGTAAGAACTGCAGAGTCAGCAGAAATACCAAGGGCCAGATGCAGAGGGATCCTGTTACAAACTCAAGATCCATCTTGAGCTCGACAGCAGGCACAGTGTGGCATGGGAAGTTTCTCCCTTTGCGCAACAGGGCCAGGTCAAGCCCAACGACATTATAAGATATTTACAAGGTCTTTTCTGTATCAGCAGCAAGAAAGGTAAAACTACACCACAAGATTTACACAGGAAAGGCCAATCAAAGGTAGGGATGTATTCCACAGCCCTGCACAGGGAATCCATTTCTGGACAGCTGCCTAAAACTCTGCATCCGCCTTATATTGGCTCAACCCCACTGCTGTTGGCAGGTGAGACAGAAAATTGGTCATAAAATGAGCCCTGTATAAACATTTTTTCAGAAAGCTACAACATGAGGTACTCTCAGAGATCCTGTGCCAGAGAGTAATGTAGTTTAACTTGGAAACAGAGTTACCACCTGTTCATGGCAACTACTCTTTTTAATCTTCATTTCTGTTTTATGAGCTGACCAACATTATTTTATTAGCTGATAATTAGTTTAGTTTGATTTAATTAAAACAAAATTGATTACACTACCTCTTTCTTCAAGGAAAAGCCTTCCACAGGCCTAGGGCTTTGAACAACTTGGACCCTGCATCAGTAAAGCTGTATTCCAGATCTCTTTCTTTCAGAAACAGTCGCGCAGCGAATCAGGTGAACACATGCCAGCGGGCACAGAGGTGCTCCAGGCAGGCAGCAAACAGCAGGCAGCATGCTGCTGGCTGAAAACAGGTGGTAGTTTGAGGTCAGGTAGTACAACTGGTTTCAGAAGTTGCCATCTCTTAAGAACTACTCTACATCAGAGAGGAAAGGGATAGCTGAAAAATGACTCTATCTGGAAAAAAAACCCTCATTTATTATTTTTTTCAGGTAGACCAATTCCTTAAACCACCGACTGCAGAGCTGCTTGAATCACTGGAACAGAAAGGGCAGGGCAGGGGCAAGGGAGCAGTGGCCATGGCACAAGGGCCATGTTTTAACCGCCAGTGGAAAGTGATTCACATAACTAAAGGCAGAGGTGAAGACATGATCGTTGCCTGCCAGAAGCAGGCAGCACTCTTACAGTTAGTGTTTATTTAAAGCTTGAATCTGATGACAAAAATCTGCTGACAACATCAGGCCAACACGTAATTTGTAACAGATCACTTGCATCTTGGACAGATACCGCCAAAATAGATGTTGCTCACTAAGCAAGGAAAGCTTTTCTGGAAGCGTTTGCTCTTCTGTGGGCACATACACTCATGCATCAGCTGAAGTAGCAGACTAATGCACCACGTGTCTGCAAAAACACCTGCCTACGGTGAGAAAGACAGCATTGTGCAGGTATCTCAGTTACCCTGGGTTAGTTTGCATTTGGTATTCTAAATCACAGAACTTTAGGGATTGGAAGAGACCTTGGAAGATCATCTAGCCCAATCCCCCTACCAGAGCATGCTTTCTTCTTTCATCCCCTTATATGCTCTTTTAGACTTTTTTAGAGCATACCAAGAGGGAAGTATCAAGTTCAGCGCATGCTCAGCAGTACACACGCACGTAACTGCTTAAACTCTGAGCAAGGTGTCTGTCAGACTGAGCAAAGAAAGCATTTGTCCAGACAAATACAGGTTGTACAGATATTTAAGTGAAACATGCAAGGATGAACTTCCTCAGGCCACAATCCCACAAGCCCCATTTCACAACAAGGCAGAACCCACTAGTTAAACATTTCTGCAGAGCTCGCAGTAGAGGTTGTGGCAACAAGTCCCTCCCGGAGGACTGTAACAGCAGTAGACATTTGGGTGCAGTTAAGTAGAGACGAACTTGTACTCCAATGGTTATTCTTCAAGATACCTGTTTCTTTTAACACTGACAGAGTCTGAAAAGTGACCACCACCATTAGTTATAACTGTCTGGCAACAAAAGCCCCAATTCTGACTAATTGTTATGGAAAGTTGCATGATTGCAAATTTGACAGTTATCAAAATCCAATTTTGAAATTCCAAACAGACCAGGGAAATAATTAAGATCTGCATTTTAACACTCTCTTGATCAATGGTGGGGTAACGGACAGCCTTCCAAGAGCTTTGTTTTGAAATGAATGGCGCCTTATTGGTGAAACAACTTGGGCACAAACCAGAAATTAAATTGAAAGTTTAAACAATGCAGCTGTATTTTATCATCCTGTATCGTCAGACTTCAACGAAAATAGCTCCTAAGCAGAGCCACATGTTTTGCCTGTTGCCCAAATGCTGAAGGTGAATTTCAAAACCATTTCCTAAACTGCAGAATGCCAAGATTTTTCAGCTAGAAGTTATTGTTAGGACACAACATTATTTCATATCAGTCTGGACAATGCTTTTGTATGTTTAATAGCAACTTGATTTTTCAAATCAGGGATGGCTTAGATGGGTGACACTTCACAAAATATGGAGCCTCTGCAGTGTACTTCTTCTTGTTGCATACAGTACCAGTGAAATGTATTATGCTGGTATAATCAGTGGAGCAATGAGTAGGTATAATGTCGGTATAATCAGTGGAGCAGGTCGTGTAAGCAGGACTCACCCTCATCCTAGGTGTCATTAAAGAACATTGAGAGATGCCTTCTAGAAATTTCAGGACCTGCAGACAGATCTAATGGGAGTAATAGCATGTACTTCAGTGTCCCTGAAAAATAGGTGTACTCACCTCTTACTCCTAAAGTACTTTCTTGCCTTGGAGGATTACCATATATGAAAAAACTTGTTAGTTACAGCACTCTTTGATAATTCTTGCCAACTGGTCGCAATGCACAAGACAAAAAACATACACAAAGATTTTGTCTTTTTAATATCTATGATTGGATTTGCACAGGTGGAAGACTAGGGGAAAACCCTCTGTATCTGTTCAAATAGATTCTAGGAGGTGCAATGCATACACATTAAATGGGATTCTACCACATTTATTCGATGGATACAGTATTTTAAATTGCAAGATTTCATTCCACACTGAACAAAAATTTGCTGAAAAATGAATATCATGTTAAGCTCTACCAGCCTTTCTCATCAAAGTTTAAGTGCTCAGTCTTGGTTTTGAACCAGAACAGGAAAAAAGCTCCAGAGCAGTAACCCTCCAACTGAATGTGTTCAATCGCTCAACCATCACATGTGCTACAAGACTGAGATATTTTCATTGGATCTACCAGGATGCTTGGAGAGAGACATTGCACATGACTTTCATCTCAGTTCACTGGATGAAGGAAGGGAGATGAGACATGAAGGGCTTAAAAATCTGAGAACCAAGAGGTCCATTTGGTGCCTCCCAGCCTCTCCGTGCTGGATAAACATATCTGTCGGATACTGGTGTCAGGCTAAAATGTCCAACAATGGCCCTCTGTTAGTCTGAGCATCTTTTATCTTCCTATGTAACACAGGCTTTCCAACAGCACAAGAAGCTGCTTCACTGGACAACTTCCGTGGAGTTTCACCTATCACCCGTTCCACTTGTGCGCTGTTCTTGCCATTATCAGCCCAATGTGACGTCAATCCAACACCACGCACTGAGTGGAAATGCACCACTGTCCCAGCCAGCCACGCAAACCAGTCCGGGGTGCTCAGCCCTCTGAGATGCCTGTTTCTCCTTCTTCCTACTCCATCTACCCTTCTCCTACTGGGAGCCTAGACAACTAGTGTAAATAAACTGACACAGGTAGAGAGCCAGACAGCTGAACTTCAGTGATATTAAATCTTTTCTTCATGTTTTAGATCACTGTCTACTAAATGCTTCCCTTGCATATATTAAGGATATTGTGTTACAGAGCCCCTGACAGACTCATTACAGTAACAGAGGTCGCATATGCTCCTTGGGCAGACCATGAGAAATACTAGTTGTACTTAGCTTTTACCCAATATATTACTGCTCTGCAAATTCCCTTAAATGCTGCCTAAATGTCAGGTCAAGAAGACTGTGTTTCATGAGGCTGCCACTCCCACTCATCTGCCACTGTCCTATATCTCACAAGCATTTTATCTCCTTTAACAAGACTTTAGTTCAAGAAGCATGATAAACGCCAGTCAAGTAACTGTGATGCCAAATAAGTGAATGTGGATTTCAAAAGGGCACCATAGTTTGCAGCCCAGGGTTTTGCTAAAGTGGCTAAACAGGCTCAGAAAAGGAACACCAACTTGTACTGGTCCACGCTGTGGGAAATTTTCTCTACGGTCCTTTCATGGCTAACGGACATCCAACAATGCTCGATAAAAACAGTGTCTGCTACTGATCAAACACTAGTTGCCTTGTATTGCACTTGAATCGAACAGGAAGACATGTTCAAAACGTATTGCCTAAGTTCAATGCTCTATCAAAACCAGATGAGCACACATAGCCCCACATCCTGGTGGAAAGCCAAAACACACAAGCAGGGAACTGCACATGGGCAAAATGTGACATTTGAATTGAAAGGAAAGCATTAGTTACCTTTGTGTCAAAAGCAAACGCATTTTTATCATGATGGTACCATGCATCTGGAACACCTCTGCCTCCTGAAACAGAACACTGTAGCAGTTGCTGCAAAGCCTCTGCTGAGTGAAAATGCCAGCTCAGACCATCTTTGCATGACATGATCCAGTGCCTTTTCTTTCACACGTTCATTTGCACAGATGCGTATACACGTGTGCATACTCTCATAGAATCATAGTATCATAGAATCATTATGGATTGGAAGGGACCTCGAAAGATCATCTAGTCCAATCCCCCTCACACAGCAGGATCACTAGACCAAGTCACACAGGAACATATCCACATGGGTCTTAAACATCTCCAGTGATGGAGACTCCACAACCACCCTGGGCAGCCTGTTCCAGTGCTCCGTCATCCTCACTGTGAAGAAGTTCCTTCTCAGGTTGATGTGGAACTCCTATGTTCCAGCTCACAACCATTGCCCCTCGTCCTATCACTACACGACACTGAGAATATCCCAGCTCCATCCTCCTGACACCCACCCCTCAAATATTTGTAGACATTAATGAGGTCACCCCTCAGTCTCCTTCAAGCTAAAGAGACCCAGCTCCCTCAGCCTCTCCTCGTAAGGGAGGTGCTCCACCTCCTTCATCATCTTCGTTGCCCTACGCTGCACCCTCTCCAGCACCTCCGCATCCCTCTTGAACTGAGGAGCCCAGAACTGGACACAATACTCCAGGTGTGGTCTCACTGCGGCAGAGTAGAGGGGGAGAAGAACTTCTCTTGATCTGCTAACCACCCCCCTTCTGACCCACCCCAGGATGCTGTTGGCCCTCTTGGCCACAAGAGCACATTGCTGGCTCATAGTCATCCTGCTGTGCCCCAGGACCCCCAGATCCCTCTCTCCTACACTACTCTCCAACAGGTCAGTCCCCAGCTTATACTGGTACCTGGGGTTGTTCTTGCCCAGATGCCAGATTCTACACTTACCCTTGCTATACCTCATTAGATTTTTCTCAGCCCAGCTCTCCAGCCTGTCCAGATCTCGCTGAATGGCAGCACAGTCTGCAGGGGTGTCGGCGACACCACCCAGCTTTGTGTCATCACCAAACTTGCTGACAGTGCATGCCAATCCCTCATCCAAGTCATCAATGAATAGATTGGACAGGACTGGTCCCAGCACCGATCCCTGGGGCACTCCACTAGATACAGGCCTCCAACTAGATTCTGTCCCAGACAGAAATTCCAGCTTTGTACACCACTGAATTCTGCCCTGGGGACAAACAAGGCCCTTGTCAGGTCTGTGCCGAGAGTTAAACTGCTTCCATTCCAGCTACTCTCTTAGGGCTACCACTGGGAAGCTTTCTGAATTACTTCCTTTATGCTGTGGCCTTAGGCTTAAGTGAAGAACCTTGTCCAATGTTCTCCTCAAAGACATGCCCTTACAGCAGAGAAAAGGCTACACAGAACTGTCAGTGCTTTAGCCCTGAATTTTGATGACCACCCATAACCTTCCACCTATCCCTTGATCCACTTTCTTGGCTGCCTTGTTTCAGCTTAAGTCTCTGCTTTTCACAGGAGTCAACTTTGGAGTCATCAAACGATAAGATGTGTAGAGATGGAGCTAGAATGTATGTATCCTTTCTGATGCAAAGCCCAAGTCTCATTAGCTCCCAGCTGTTGAGGAAACATGAGTTCAGTGCTGCTTACTGAGAACGCATTTAATTTCCAGGTACCAGTCGGCATGAACTGTGACAAGCATCTGTGACGAGAATATGAGAGGAATATAAGGCACTAAACCACAGTCGAGCTATGCTAGTACAGTTTTTATGTGCTAAATCGTTGTTTTCAATTAACCTCTGGCAAGAAAACATGCACTGAATGAGTTTGTCACATTCCTGGTAAGGCACAATACACCACTGTCCAGCAAAAAAAGCAGAAAGGCAACAGGAAATGTCTCCCAATACTCACAAAGTCCTCACACATCAACCCCCAACACCACCCTAGCTGTATCTGTCTAGTCCTGTAAAGCATTGTGCATCAGGAGAGGCACACTAGCCCCCAGCTGTTTTAAGTTGTCTGTCCAATCAAGGTTAAAGTGTCTCATGGAAGAGGCACTGCCCCATCCACTGCCATCCTTGCAATGGTCACATCCCCTTCCCCCTCAGTTGCTGAAAAGTAACGTAGACATTGGAAAAGACTGGAAAATAGTTTTTAAGGTTCATTAAAATATTTCCAAAAGTCACTTTGATTTAAAAGCCCACCTTAATAAAGCCATATTTATAGTTTCTTTCCATGGTCTACATCCATTTATACAGCTGCAGTTCCTCTAAAAGACAGTTCAAAGAAATGCAGCTCCAGGCACCCAGTCAGAGCCTAAAAATCTGCTGCTAAATTGTCCAAGATTTTACTAATAAAATTTGTCTTTGGTGATATAAATTGAAAAGTTAAAAGAGAAACCTGCTCACAATCCACTGCAGTGGGTTTTTCAATCTGTGGCACAACTCCATGAAAAAAGGGTTCCACATGAACCCTGATTGCTGGACAGAGATAAGGAAAGGAATAAAGTATAAAGTGAGCAGGTGTTGAAAATTCTTAGAAATCTGACTACACACTGGGGTGTTTTCATCTACTCAGAGAAACAGGCATTCCATCTCTGATTTGGAGGTCAGAGTAACCACCTGATGACTTCTAGAACAGGTCAGCTTGCAGACATCTCCTTTCATGGCCTCTTACAAAAGGCTATTCTCCCAGGAGCCCTCTCTTTTTGCAATGAAAAGAGGTTTCACTTCCTCCTCACTGAGGTACAAGATACCCCAAGGAGAGGCAGCCAACTGCAAGAGCACACCCACCAAGAGCTGATCCTGAAAGCAGCAGCGAGATTCAAGACAGCCGCATGTGTTAGAGCAATCCCACTAGTCCTTGGATGTCAGCCTTGCTACTCAGGCAGTAAGCTACAGGGCAGAATGCAATGGTGTACAAAGCTGGAATTGCTGAACTCCTCTCATAATCAAAAGCAACCAGAGTTCTTACCCTCTGTGACTCTACTGTGCAACATCAGCATTAAGAAAACCTCAAAGGGCACACAGGAAACTTAGAAGATACTTGCTTTTCTACATTGCTACCCTTGAGCTATTGCAGACCCACAAGACTTTCCAATGTGCTTTTGACATGAAAAAGAAATGTTGCACAGAACCTGGGGAATCAGTCAACCTCTCCAGCACTGTGTTCAAACAAGTGAGTCCTCTCCAGTGCTGACTAGAGCGGGGCAACTGAAGTCTTGGGCAGCAACACCAGGTCTGACCACATCACAAAACTCTCATTCCTCATTTCCTCTCACAGGGAAAGGCTGAGAGACCTGGGTCTGTTCAGCCAGAGAAGAGCAGACTTAGAGGGAATCTGTTCAACACTGATCAATAGCTAAAGGGAGGGGTCAGGTTCAGAAGGATGGGCTACACTCAGCTCAGTGGTGCACAGTGATAGGACAAGGGACAATAGGCAAAAACTGGAAGATAGAAAGTTTCATCTCAGCTTCCATAAGGAGAAATTTGACATCCTTGAATCAGAGGGTGCCAGAGCCCCAGCACGGCCTGCCCGGAGAAGTTGTGGAGTCTCCTACTCTGGAGATACTCAAAACTCATCTGGATGCTGTCCTGAGCAACTTGCTCTGGGTGAATCTACTCTAGCAGAGGGATTGGACTCCATGATCTCTGGATAATTCCAACTCCACCATTCTTGGATTCTGTTCTAGCCTTTTGGAACAGCATCTCTCAAGCTGTCAGTGAGAGCAGCACACGGTGCCAGGGGAAGTACACATGGCAGGAGGCTTACTAGTGAACCATTAGCAGAACTCAAGCAGATACTCAGCTGATCTCAGAAAACACCAGCTAGGTTGCCCTGCTATGAAGAGAAGAAATAAGGCTGAGAGAGAAAAATTTCCAGCCATTAGTAGCCATTACTTGCATAAGACATGTTTCACCAAACCTATCTGAACAGCATTACTTTAAGGTCTCCATTAATCCTATGCAGAAAAGTGGAGGTCAAGGGCTGCAGAAGGTGACATCTGGCAGGTCCTGCTGTCTCTGAGTTTGTACAGCAGAGCCCTGGTCTGAGTGGTCTCTGTACTGCTGAAGCTTTGGTGTTAAATGACAAAGCACTATCTAACTTGCAAAGGCAATTAGTGCACAAGCAAAGTTTGGTTTATATTTGTTTTTTCATAAAAGCTTTTAAAACAGAAAAGCTTATTGAAGGGTTGAGAACCAACAAACAGGAGGAGAGCTGAACATGCTATGAGTGAATGGGGACAACTGAATAATTTTGGGCTTGCAGTGTAACAAGTTGACTGAGAAATGTTGGAATGGAAGTGATCACCAAAGGCAGCTAATGAGAACTGCACAACAGGGATGTCTTTAATGGCCAGACTCTACATCTGAAAATTCTTTCAGTTACTATGAAATTTCAGTACTTCTCTGATAACATCTAGAAGGGAAATGTTACCACAGCACAATCTCTATGGAAGCAAATTTCAAAATCAAAATGACCTTTGAAATATCTGCCTACATCGCTTTTGCCAAGAAACTTGGGGCAGTTTCATCTTTCATCACTGCTGACTCTCAGCTTTTGTCAAATAGCACAGGTTAGGCTGTTATTATTAGTAGCAGCACGTTAAAGTAGTACCCAAGAATCCATTTGTCCTCTGATATTGAAGGAATTTGAAAGGAAAAAATGTTTTAACCAAAAATCCCAACACAAACCCACAAAACATATAAAAAGTGACTGAAAACCAAAGAATACCCTGCCTCAGAAATGAGTCTAGGCTAGTTAGTGTGCCTGGATTCAATCTATAGCTCCTCAGAAATCGCAAGCCAGAGGAAGATTAACTCAAAATCATGGGATGGGAATGCATATGGAATTCTCATTCTGCTTATGCAAGGGTCCACGATGCTTTTTAAATCTTTGACCGTAGTTGATGGTTCAGTTAGTCAGTGAAATATCCGCCCCACTTACATGTTGATGGGAGAGACTGTTCCATTTACATAAATCTTTGCAGAAAACAATGTGCCCTCAGGTCTGCAGGTAGGAGGATCCTCCATGCTAATTCTAGTGCTGTCCGTAATTTCCAGAAGTGAACGCACCCTTCCCTGCTACATTCCCTGAACTAAAAGCCATTACTGACAGGCTTACAGTTCCCTGAGGATGCAGACCATTGCCTTCCTACATCACACCCCTTGGATGCATGCATCCAACACCAGATATCCATAAAACAGTTTATTCTACAGTAATGTGGTCTATTGGACTACCAATTTTCCTCATCATTTTTCAATTATCAAGTTATTATCTTTAGCACTGGCCACGAACCAGGGTGTGTTGTGAGCGTACTGTGAGAAAAATCAGAAGAGAAGATGTACCAGTGTCACATGAGATCATTGACACAAACTTTACATTAAATAATCTTTATTCGGAACACTTTTTGTGACAACCTTCCTCACACAAACTAAGACAACCTCAGATTCAAACACAAAATGTTGCCCAAGCTGTGACCGCTTGGTGAGCAAAGTATAACATACCCTTTCCCTGCTAATTTGGCTTTGCCTAGTTTACCTGGTGTGTTTTATGAACGGAGGATAGGTGCATAGACATTTTTTTAGCTGGTGTTGAAGGACAAATCCCTAAGCACTGAGTCTAGAAAAGAGGCAACCAACAGCTCAGCTTCCCCCAAAGTCTTCCATTACACCTCTCTGACTTAGCTCTCAGTAAAACATACAGAGGAAAGGAACAAGCAGCTTGCGTTTCTCTCTCTCTTTCTTCACATTAACTAAGTGTTCCTTAATGCAATATGATGTAAAGGCTGCCCAGAGAGGTTGTGGAGACTCCTCCTCTGGAGGCATTTCAAGCACATCCGGACTGTTCCTGTGGGGTGTGCTCTAGGGGCTCTGACTAAGTCATCTTCAGAGGTCCCTTCCAAACCTTATCATTCTGTGATACTGTGTGAACAAAAGCTTTTAGGGCTACTGAAAATTGCTTATGATGTAACTACTGGAGACTTCTTGCAGACCAGAGCAACCCCAAGCACCTGCTGCTCTTCCCCAGGGATAAACCACACCACATGAAAACTGAGTGCAGCATGCACAGACAAAGAGCAAGTAAGTCATGAAACAAATGTCTCCCAAATTCAGTCATTTCCCACTGGTTCAATCACATAACCTAAAGATCAGGCGACTGCATTTAAAAGTAGTAATGCAAACCACTAATGAAAAAATAAAAACCTAAAGCTCTGCCTGTCCTTAGATTTTGACTGTAAGACCATTATTTCCACTTGACCTTTATATCACTTAAGAAAAAAAAAAATAACCCTATCACAAAGCAGTAGTGCTACAGACACGTGTATTACATTTATCTTATCGTTTTGTGAAAACACTTCTCCCAAGAACTCTGCTGGTGCTTTCTTAACTAACCAGAGGCTCTCAGCAAAAATCACAGCAAGAGAGATCAAAACTTGCAATCCCAAACTCTTAATCCTGGATGAAGTTTTCAGATGAAAACTACCAATACTTTGGCCAGAGGGGCTGGAAATAAGGGTGATTCAGTAACTTTTTAATTTAGACTAAGGGAGACAGCTCTCTCCCTTAAAATCTTCAAAGACAACTATTCAAACATCATCCCCAACACTGGTTATGTTAATACTGTCAGCATTTCTCAGTATCTCAGTCTAAAACAGTGAGTCAGGCAGCAAATCAGTCCAACTGCCAACAGAGGGAAAGGAACAACACGATCAACATTGTTCTTGTTGCACCCACCTAGGAGTCCTTTATGGAAATCAGAGAGCAGAAGTTGTCAGCATAAAGAGAAATGAAGAGGGATAGGATGCATCCTTACCTCATCAGAAAGCAACTGCTGCACCTCACCAGCAACCTCCTAGACTCTCATAGGAGGGTTGCTAAAACACGGAGCCTTGGAGGATACAGCTGAGAAGGATTTAGCAGCAAGCAAACCCCATTTTAATTCTAACATAATTTGGATAAAGAAGACAGACCGGGGGATCGTGGAAAGAATTCCACTGCTTTCAGATGTGTGCTGTGTGCCAGGAGGCCTTGTATCAAATCTTGTTCTAGGCGCCTGGCGGAAGCTCCACAAGAAGCTGCTCCAGAAGGATGGGCTTGAAGACCGTAAGGGACTGAGCCTGTGGCCAAGTCTTAACATTGCAATGATTCCTTGGGTCTGGTCAGACAGTGGTTTCCAGATGGCAAATGATGCCTGGAACGGACATCTCTTTGCCTATGCACAAAGTGACCCAATCTCAGCGTGTGCGCACATGCTCTGCAGCGTGTGCAGCCCCTAGACCAAGGGCGAGGCACACAGCATTTAGCATCCAGCAAAAAATCCCACAACTTACTGTAAAGCTGAGGGAAGAACCTGCTCAGGAAGGAAATTTGAAACCCACTGCAGACACAAGTTACTGGAGGAAGAACAGTGCCTCGAGAAGCAGAGACTGCACTCTGAGTGAGAACACAATCTCCCAAGCAAAGGGAGAACACCTGCAGGGAACAGTTGACATGCAGCCGGCTAAAGTCTTAGAGGTGCTGCAGAAAAGCAGTCTTGGGCACAGAAATGCTGAATAGTGCTGAGAGTAAGAAACCTGCAGCTCAGCTGAGTAAAAGAGGGGTTGTGAATGGCCAAACACAGGCACACGCTTGCTGCAGCAGTTAATACAGCAGACGTGCATCACCAACTGCAGAACTGGGATGGAGATGTAGGTTCACATAACAAATAAATACACATTTTTTAAAGTGTACAAGTGGCATTTAAAGGAAGACACCACTAATAAACCTCTGATTGTAGTTTCTGGGCTGTACCACAGCCACGTCATGGAGCTTTACCACTTCTCAGGTTGTCTCAGAAACAGAAATCAAGGCAGCAGCAGTGATACCACAGTAATTCCCAGTGAGAGGCAGCCAAGGACATTGCTAGCCAAAGTTTCATTCACAATTATTTTGGATATTGGTGGCACCATCCCCCTAAAGTATGCCATGATGGGAAGTGGAGCAGAAAGATCTGAAGCAGGTTGCTTGTGGCTGTGCAGGGTTAGAACACCCAGTGCTTTTATTGCCCTAGTAGACATCCTGTTTCACCAGGCAGTAGCAGTTATTAGTGACACACTAATTTAGGACAGTTTCTGCACAGTACCCCAGAAGCCACTGTGCCATGTGGCAGCAAATCCTATCTACAAAACCTGCACTGGAGAGAAATGCTCAGCTCTTCCCATGCCGTTACTGTAACTCCACCGCTGCTGCAGAAGCAGCACTTCCAAATCACGTCCATGGTGGCTGGCAAACACAGAAGCATTTAGGCTGCAAGGGGCCTTAAAGCTCATCTAGTACTAATCCCCTGCCATGGGCAGCAACACATCCCACCAGACCAGGCTACAAACACTGTCCATCAGAGGTTTATTAGTGGTGTCTTCCTTTAAGTAATTAACGCAGGCCAGGAAGGAAGGCTTGAGAGAGCAAACTCATCAACAGTTTGCTGCAGGTAAGGGATTATGGTTATCAGTGTTTCAGGCCGGCCTTGTGGGATTTCCAGAAAATTTTACTGTATCAGCAAGAAATGATCCAATTCCAGTAGGAAACAAGTACAGGGGAGATTCATCCTGTGTGTGTTTAGTCTTCAAAGTTTCAGTCATTTCAGCCACTTGGCTGGCCTTTCCAGCTTGTGTTGTTCATCTCAAATGACTCTTTGGAGATGCATCCAAAACAAAGAAAATATGAGAGAGCAGCTCCAGCACAGCCAATTGCAGAAAATCTTCTTGTTCTCCCTGAGAAAGCTGTAAATTTACTCCTCTTTCACTATTTCATTAGGAAAAACTTGGTTTTGACAGGACTCGGGGTTAGGAGTTGGCTTCTGGGGACGGAAAGGCTCAACAGATTATCCAGGGACTCCTTGTTTCCAAAACTGCCTTTTTTTTAATGCTTTCCCTCAGCCTTAGTAAGCGGTTTCCAGAGAAGCAGCAATCAAAATGAGGAGAGCATGCAGCACCCTTGACAAATGACAGTGCTGGCAAGCAGCTTCAACAGACAGAGCTTGGAAGATCATATTTAATCCACTGCTGTCTCAAATTATTGAATAAATGAGGCAGCCTGGGAAACAAGAACTATGGATGGGCTTAGTTCATGAAGCATTTTTTTGTCTTTCTTAGTGCTCAGGAGTTGAAACTGTTACAGCTGTTTTCAGAAGTCTCTGAAGTGCTCCCAGGCTCACCCGCAGAATGCGGCAGGTACTGGCCACTGCCAGCCCCCAAAAGTGGCTGCTGACATCATATGGCATGAAAACTATGAACTGTGTTCCCAGCAGCACTGAAAGTTCATTAGTTCGACATCAGCTTATTTCTTTCATTAAGATACTGATAACTGGTTTTCACCTCGAAAGATCGTCTAGGATCATCTAGTCCAATCCCCCTGACACAGCAGGATAGATCAAGTTGCACAGGAACACAGTCAGGCGGGTTTTAAATGTCTCCAGAGAAGGAGACTCTACAACCTCCCTGAGCAGCCCGTTCCAGTGCTGTCACCCTCAACGTGAAGAAATTCCTTCTCATATTTATGAGGAACCTCCTATGTTCCAGCTCACACCCATTGCCCCTTGTCCTATCATTGGATAACACTGAGTAGACCCTAGCTCCATCCTCCTAACACCTACCCATCACATATTTATAAACTTAATGAGGTCACCCCTCAGTGTCCTTTTCTCCAAGCTCAAGAGACCCAGCTCCCTCAACCTTTCCTCATCAGGGAGATGTTTCACTTCATCAACATTTTGGCTCTGTGCTGGACTCTTTCCAGCAGTTCTGTGTCCTTCTGGAACTGAGGGGTCCAGAACTGGACACAATACTACAGATGCGGTCTCACCAGGGCAGAGTACAGGGTGAGAAGATCTGCTAACCACTCCCCTTCTAATCAACGCCAGGATGCCACTGGCCCTCTTGGCCATCAAGGCCTAGTGGTGGCTCATGGTCACCTTGCTGGCCACCAGGACTCCCAGGTCCCTTTCTCCTACACTGCTTTCCAGCAGGTGTGTTCCCAACCTATACTGGTACCTGAGATTGTTCTTGCTCAAATGTAAGACTGTGTACTATCCTTGTTGAGTTTAATTCAATTTCTCCCCACCCAACTCTCCAGCCTGCCCAGGTCTCACTGAATGGCAGCACAGCCAGCTGGGATGTTGGCCACTCCTCCCAGCTTTGTGTCATCAGCAAACCTGCTGACAGTGCACTCTGTTTCCTCATCCAGGTCATCAATGAATGTATTGAACAGTAGTTTTTAATTTGGAAAGATTCAAATTCAGAAATTTAAATAGGAAATGAAACTTTACATGGAAATGAGCACAAAAACTTATCCTGTTTCTTAGTTAGCCTTCCTAGACAGACTCATTTTGAGTTTGGCCATTTTTAATACAATGGTTAAATAAAGGAACGAAGTGTGCCACATTAACTGTTACAACCCATTTGATAGAAACACACAAATATTAGTTAACATCTAACTAAGTCATACAAGAGAGGTGGGAGTTGGTCTCTTCTCCTAAGGAACAAGTGACAGGATGGGAGGAAATGTCCTCAAGCTGCCCCAGGGGAAGTTTAGGTTGGCCCTGAGGAAAAACTTCTTCCTAGAAAGGGTCCTCAGGCCTTGGAATAGGCTGCTCAGGGAGGGCACTGAATTGCCATCACTGGCTGTGGTTCACAGTTGTGGAGTTCTGGAGCTCAGGGACTGGGATTAGTGGTGGCTTGGGACAGTTGAGTTAGTCGTTGGACTTGATCTTAAAGGTCTTTTCCAACCTAAGTGATTCTATGATTCTGTGGCAATGCACACAGAAAATTGCAACAAGCATCTTGCATTTGTTGATCTTTCCTAAGGTTCACTGACTTCTGAGTTTACTGCATTCAGGCTAAGAAATAACTTTCACAACCTATCTTATTCAGTCAGCACAGGGCCTCCATTCACAGCCTTCACTTTAAAAATGTATTCTGCAGCACATGAGCCAACTGGGCGTGAGTAGAAGGCGCTTCCCAGGACAGCATGTGTGTGTGTTTTGGGCTAAGAGTCACAGGGCGTTTAAACCCCTTGCGAAATAGGCACAGACACCAGTAACTCTAGTGTAGCCATAAAAATTAGACAGTGCGGAAATAACACTGAAAACGACAACTGGTACCTCATGCAGTCGCACAGCTTTAACCTAGCTACAAGTTTGACTTTAGGAGACCGAAGATCTCTTTTAAAAAACCCCATTAGCATGTTGGAATAAATTTTGCTAACAACCACAGTGGAAAGTTACAACTCAGAACTTAACTGTTTATTTTAATGCTGAGTTAGATCAGGTATAAACTTCCCTAAATTTGTGAAGAACCACTCACCAAATGCTACTATGTGGGTTTCCTATAGCTTCTTTTTTACATTATTCTTCTCTTTTCCTTTCATGTTCATTATCTGTGCAGCCTATGTCATCTACACTATCAATAAGTTCCCTTTGCTCAGATCATTTAGTGCTATTGACACTTAAAAATAGCACATTTTAGAGAAGCATCAAAGCTATTACCCCAAATCTTTACAGCTGCAACTCTAAACTTCATATGCCTCTGTATTCAACTTCAGCTTCTGGAGCACATCCCTTACTTCACCAGGCAAATGAAAAGCCCTGACAGACCAATGTCCCTGTCAGATGGATGGGAACTATGTGAAGAGATCTTCCAACAAAAACATTTTTGTCCCAATGTTTTTGAAGACAAGACTGCAAAAGGAATATGTCCTCACAGAATCATGCTCACAGGCTTTCATCTCAAAGCAGCATCTCTCAGAAAAGTCTAATCCAAACCCATCCCTCTACAGCTGTGACACTCATTCCAAATCTTAGTGGAGATGGCCATGGCCCATTTATAGAGAACTTCGATACAGAGTCTCCATCCTCTCCCACTTTGTTTCTCCAGTCTGGGAAAAGGCAGTCACATACTAAACAAACACATGACTGATGGTGTCTCAGAGGCTCTGTAAATTCAGGGGTTACACTGACCACTTGAAAGCAGCAACTCAAAGACACTACAAGAAATTCCTTCGCTGAATGTAACCTCAAAGAGAAGTTTGGGACGGACAGCATTTCATCTCATGAGAGCATCTGGCTAGGACAAACATCAAAGCTAACCATTTAGCCAAAGGCAGTGCAAAAATAAGATTAAATCTCATATTTAATCTTGAGGTGAGACATGAAACCTCAGCACAGCATTAGGCAGCTATCCAGACTTACGCCAGAAAGTTGTCTCCACCCCAGCCCGTTTCTGCATTGTGCAACTGATGGGAATGTTACCCTGTTGCCTGGCTGGGAATGCTGCTCATGCCAAACAGAGGCCATTACACTGCCTTGCCCTTAAGCCCTCAAGCCTTCTCTTGTAGACCCATAACTCTCTGAACCCAGTGATGGCCAGTGCAGATTGTGAAGCAGCAGCTCCAAGTGTGCAGAAATGTCCAGGAGGGCTTCCACACCTCACTCAAGAGGGCAAGCAGCAGCGAAGCACCTTTCATCATTCCTAAGAGAAGGACAGTCCCTAAGCAGATCTCATGGCCTGTCTGAAGGCTTTACTTTCTATTACTGCCTACTGTAGTAAGAATCTCCATGAGGAAGCTCCAGGTGAAAACCTTAGAAAACCAAGCAGGTTCATCATCTGACCTGTTTTACAACCAGGGCTTTCTGTGCCACAGTTTTTCTAGGCATAAGACAGGAATAGCAATGCCATCCTTGTCAGCAAAGCAGTTTGGTGATTCATGCAAAATATCATGTATGAATTAGGTGTTTCTGTTGTAATTCAGACTCGCTGACAAACACGAACACTTTACCATGATAGATATGTGCTTTGTTGTATGGTGTAGACATTCTTAGGCAAGCTGCTTGTAGAGTCCACAAACTCATCTGCATTCAATTTGATGCTTCCACTCACTCAAGGTTATTTATCCATCATGTTGTTCTTAACCCCAGCGGCTTTGCATCTCCCCACATCTTTCAAACACATAACTGAGATGATGAAACGGTCCCTGGTGCACTTATTTCACAAGACCATTATCAAGACTCTACAATGCAGGCACCCAGTGCTCGTAAAGATTGGAAAGGAAAGCTGTGAAGACCGGGCGACATAACGTTCCAGCCAAAGGCATCTTTTGTTGCTGTGCACAGCGAATGAGAAACGCGCAGAACGCGGGATTAAGCACACAGTACACTCAGCTCAATTAACCACACAAAGAACTTTGCCATCGTTTTTCAGTGCTGACAGTCTGGCGATAATGAAGCTTATTTATTCATTGCACTGCAAAACGCAAAGCAGAACATTCAACCTGGAGGACAGAAAGGATAATATTTGTCTAATTTATCACGTTTCCAACTGACAAATAACTGAGGCTCACAAAAATAAAGAGGAAGTGAAGCTTTAGTCTTCTCTCCTTTCTCACTCAGTGGAACATTCTTAAAGCACATATATTTGCATTCTGGACCATGGGTCCCTGAACCTCCTAAAAGCTGGTGTGTATAGGGGTTCTACACACCACCCCAGTCCTATTCTAACATGTTCAAACCATAAGTCAAGAAGAAATGGTGCATTTTAGAGGAAGGGAAATGCAGGAAATACCCTTGAAAGTAAGGGACACTAGATATCCCACTCCATAATGCAGCTGAGAAAGGAATTAAATGCACTGACCACATAATTGAGAGCAGTTTAAAAAAAAATCCATGCCCTTCTAAGCAACAGTATTTGTAGGGACACAGCCTACATGTCTATGTTTAGTCAGGTCTCCCTAAGCTGCTGTGAAATCACCTTCTGGATCTTTCTCAGCTCCTGATCTGAAGAGACTCTTGAGGAAAGTCTTCCTGCCATTCAGATTGGAAAGGGAGCCTTTCCAGATGAGCCTTGGTTCCCATAACTCCTGCTGACACAAATCCTTCCTGTGCAGAGGCTGGGGTGCACCTAAGCTGTGTACCTCCACAGGGTTGGCATGTGCCCATAAGTGCTCCATAAGTGTGCAGGTGCTTTTGTTTGGTTTTTGATACAAGGACTCCAGAGGACCAGAAAGGTGAGCACAAAGTAGGCAACTGCTGCTGTCAGCACATGCAGTGTTGGTGCTGGCTCAGAAAAAACATCTGTAATTTCTTGGGTGCAGCACACTTGGCAGTGCTCAGAGCTTTGAGCTTCTTTATCCTTTCATGAGGGCAACAGTTCCCTGAAAACAAAGATCCCTCCTGTCAATCTGTAGACACAGATCCTTCATGGATCTCCACTCCTACAACATCCTGTGTACTTCACATGGGAACTCAGAGAATTCTTCTCGTCTTTATGGTACATTTTTAGGGTTGGAATTCCTGCAAGTTAGCTAAAGCCACAACTACTGTTGCTTTATCATCTACACTAAAAGGAAAGAGAGGAGCCTGTGCCTGTGCACATGCAGTGAGACTGTCTGCTGAACACACACATGCATTGGGACTGATGAACCCTTTCAACTCCTATTTAAAAAGTTTGCATGATTTAGGTGGGATGCTGATGATAACTGAATTACAGTGTCTTCAAGCTAATGCAGAAAAGCGGTACTCCCATACGCCAAGTGTATTTTCATACTTGCATATTTTCCTGTTGATTTATAATAAGCCTCACAAAACAGCTGGCTCTAACCTGGTCATGAGCAACAGCTAAACAAAATCAGACACAAAACCAGGAACGGTGCGTCTAAACACGGCAGACACACTTCACAGCCATGTGAGATGGGGGACCTCGGCAACTTTCATCCTCAAAGACCGGAGAACATCACAGAGGGTAATTTAGGAGGTGCAGAGCAAAACCTGAGACTAAACACCAGCTCTTTGGAGTCACCATCCAGCAGCTTAACCAAGAAGGTGAAGCTGTACTGTGGATTTCTTCAAATAACCTCTGCAGAGAGTCAGAATTTATCTACTTACAAATGAGTAACGCAAGCACCTAGACATAAAGTAGCTTAAAATCTCAGGCAGCCTCCAGCATCACTAGATTTTTCTGTCTGGCTGTAGAGCAGCCTCACCTAGGAGGAAAAAAATTACACTGACAAATTGCATGGAAAAAGAGCCATGGGCTCCTGCTGCAGTTTTTGCTCTGCCAGACAGTTGTCACAGGAAATTACATAAACTTAAAGAAGTTACCAACACCCAAGTTGCTGTATTCAGGAAGGAAATTTTCATTAGCCTATGGAGGGTGGGGAATGAGGATTCACAATGGACTGGAATCACACACAAGAAAAGAAATTAAATTCAAACCTGGCCTCAACCGCTACTGAGCCCAGAAAACATGAATAGGACTTTCTCCAGAAATTAACGGCAACAAAGAAGAACTGCTCTGAGTGGAACATTGCTAAATCATTTCTGGCAGAATTTTGGAAAGAATTATTTGAACGTTGCCACTTTCACACCTCTGTTCATGACTCTGGAGGAGGTTTTTGGAACCCATGGGCTCTATCTGGAACTTACTGCTGATGCGGCCTTTGATGTTTCCTCCATCAACAAGCTAGCTGTAAGGTGGGTACATATGCCCATACTCTGAAGTGATTGTACCTTACTGCTGCATCATTCACCTAAACACCTTCATCTGCAAGAGCAAGTCTTGTCCTAGGCATGTGTACAGCCTATGCTGCTCTCGCTTCTTATCAATGGGACAGAGCACTTAGAGCAAACAGTAGTAGCTGAACAGAGATCTAAGTAACATCGCCCCTGTGTTAACGTTGATCTGACTTCTAAACTCCTCAAGAACTATTAACTATGAAAAAAACTACCCTAATTAAAAAAAAAGACACAAAACCTGTATCTGAGAAGCTGTACACAGCTTTACTTTTGCAGCATGTCAGCAATGCAGTCCCAACAACAACCAGTGATACAAAACACAACAGACGACAAATACTTGCAGTAAAGCCTTGCTGCAAAGAAGGGGTCATTCCTGACTCCCACAGGAGTGCTGCTTGTCTCACCTCTAGTGCAGGTGCCCTGAGACACAGACAAACCAGCCCTCATAATTATGATAAATGTATTAAAGAGAACTATCAAGACCATAAAAGACTAAGAAAAACAGCAACAGGGAAGGGATTGGTAAACCAGAAGATATTGACCTTCCTGAAAGGGCAAGCATCATCCCTAACCCTTCCCACGGCTGAAAGCAGCAAGTCACCAGCCACAATACCTCTGAGAGCACAAGGGAGGAGGTGCTCCAGGAGCAGTGCGCAAGTGGAAGACGACAGTCAATTCCCTCAACTCCCTCAGGTTCATGGTGGGGC
Organism: Rhinopomastus cyanomelas; assembly: GCA_013400115.1. Classification (NCBI taxonomy): domain Eukaryota; kingdom Metazoa; phylum Chordata; class Aves; order Bucerotiformes; family Rhinopomastidae; genus Rhinopomastus; species Rhinopomastus cyanomelas. The sequence goes on along the minus strand of VXBP01001832.1, from coordinate 181,565 downwards.
TGGGCATGTGTGTGGGTGGGACCCAGATCAACCCAATGACATCAACTTCTTCCCCAGCCCTTGCTGGCTCTGATCCGTGCAGAAGGGAGCTCAAGCTCAGACCCACGGGTCTGCCAGCCATTTCCACCACATTTGTGCCACGTGCAGCTCGGAAGCTGCACCTTGACAACAGGCACCATCCTTCTGGGGCAGCTCCTCAAATCAAGTCCTCCATTCCCAGCGTGCAGTGAAGTGATTCTGAAATGTGACTGTGAGCAAGGTCGGGATCAAGACAGAGAACTAGACAGAAAGAAACCACACATACCTATCACCTATTTAGCAACTGCTGAATAAGCTTTTTTGCGTGCATTGCCCAACAGAGAAGAACAGAGGCTCTTGTAAGTGTAACTCAATAAATTTGAAGGGAGGGAATGCCAACACACACTTCCAATTCCAACCACTAAATAAGGAAACATAACGTGGAAATTACAGATGAACAAATTCTAAACAGACCTGAGGGAGTTGTCTCCTTTTCATCCAAAAAGCAATAAATGTCATGGAACTGAGCAGCAAATCATTCAAAACAATGCAGCTTACCAAGCTCGCTGTCAAAGCAAAAATTGGAGTCACTTAAACAACTGGATGCTATTTCAGCCCTTTCATTTTTTTTCCAAGGCTCATGAAGTACAAGTGGCTCAAATTCTTCTTTCGTCCTTGCTAATAAAGGGCGGGTTCCTTGGCCAGAGTTGGTCTGCTGAGGTCTGAGTTTTGGTTTTTATTTCATTCTGAAATGCCTCCCTGACCTAGCCATGGGGCTAGGACCTCTGGAGGACATTTGCCCAGCCTCTTGTCCCAAAGCAAGATCTACTTGGATCATTCCTGACATGTTTGCCTAAGTGGTTCTTAAAGGTTTCCAGTGCTGGAGGCAATCTGTGTGTGTTTTACATAAATCAGCAGCTCATCTCAAATTGAATGCTACATTTAATTTTGCTCACTTACATCCAAAAAACCCCTTCAAAACATGCATTCTGATGTCGAAAGAATGGAGAGCACGCGTATGTAAGTGCCCACCGCCTACGCTGCTGCACTCCTTGCAGCAGTTCCCTGCACACCCCAGGAATGCACATGCTGCACCCACTCTTGCAAACCAATGAACCAAGCCAAGGACCTTGAGAAATCTGCAAGCCAAGCAGATATGTAGGTTTATATTGAAAGTACCTTCAGGTTAATAATTACAAACCGAGTTACAATCACTCAAAGCTACAATTATACAGTATTTTCCCCTCAGCTGAGGTGCCCATTGCACTGTGGACCACAAGATTTTGGGGTATCTCAACATTCCTCCAAGGTTTTAAGCTCATTCCACATAAATACTGACATTTTTACCACATTGGGAACATAAATATACTCTGCAGTTTGAGCTGGGATCTTGCAAGGATTTTGCCTGCCTGCTGTACACCGTTTAACCAGTTCCTTACAGATGTGCAATTACTTCATCTGCATGGTTCATCAATTAATTTCCCACTGTTTCTAACAACCAGGCACTTAACTGAACCAGGACACTGCAAGGCAGCGACTTCCTTTACTTCTTACAGCTCTTTCTCATGATCATGTTGCTTTAGTCCATATGGTTTAATCCATTTAGTGTAGGAGAGTGGGGAGACTTCTGTGGACTCTGAGCCCTCCCACCTCAGGTTTGAGCTACTATAAGCTCTCATGTGTTTAAACAGGGTTATACTAATAACTGGTTTTGGACTTTTTTTTTCTCTCCAAATTATTTATTAGCTACTGTTTATATTTAAATCAAAGTCTTTCTGTTTGACAAACAGAATGTCAAACTCTCCTTTAATTAAATGTAATCAAATTTCTTTCAATCCTGTACTTTTAATTGATTCACATATTTGGTCAAAATACAAACACCACATCATTAAAACCAAGACAAAACCCCTGAAATTATGGGAAGCTCTGCCAGACTCATCATATCAGAAGTTGTAAGTACCCCTTAGAGGTGCTTTTCATCAACTGCTTGTGTATTTTCTCAAGTTTTCCATATAACAGGCTATTTAATAATATTCCTTACCATCCTGCTTATGGTTTTGTTTTGCTTTTATTTGGTTTACCTTTTATTTGTTTTATACTCACTTACACATGCAGTATGCTTTGGGTAACTTTTTTAGTTTCTCCTTCATTGACTTCTTTAGCTACCTCAGGTTGAGTTACCACCACAACCCCCGGCTGAGTTCCAATCTGCCAAATTTCTTTCCTATTTAACATAATACATCCTTTGGAGTAAGCATCTCTCTCTAATTGGAAAAACACATCCTCATGGCAGAGTAACAGTTGGGACAAACTAGGACCTCTTGGCTGACAAATGAATTCTGTAGGTTTCTATTTACATCCTTTCACAGGGATTTCTGATTTACAGCTTCCAGACAGGAATTAAATGTGCTTGTTAATAAAAGTGTTGATTAAAACATTTTCTGATATTAATCAGGAGGAGATGCAGGGTGAGGCACAAGACACTTGAAAAGTGACATAGATATGCCACTTTTCACAGCCTAGTGGTCCAGTAAAATGAGATTATCTTGCACAAGGAAGGTGTAATTTTCAGGAGTCCTAAGCCTCTCTGTATTCCAGTGAATTTGGGAAGAGCTCAGTATCCTCCACAATCTCTGAAAAGTCAGCCAACAAACCACAAACAGCTAAATCTGCTGATTCTCATTGCCAAAGGGGGACTCATCCTTTCCTGGAAAGTTCTGCTGTTCTCAGCTGAGAACCACGCTGTGGATTGCAAATGACTTTTCCTCCATACTCCCTTGAAGAAATACAAATGTCTTTCCCTCTACCTCTGACAAAGCATTGAAAGAAACAGGTCTCAGATGAAAGAGGTACCTGCCCAAGCAGAACACAAGAAGAAGTAAGTGGTGGTTGTTCCTTCATGCAGTGCGGTTACATGCTGTACCACACTTAAAGCTGCTGCCAGCATCTGCAATGGCAATGCAACAGCCTGTCTCTTACGTACTTGTATCCTATTCATCTGCATGGGAATTGAGGTCAGCCTGCAGGCATGGTGGTGGGACATATGCTGTTCTTCTGCAAACACACAGCTGTGGTGGTAACTGAGATCCTTTCTGCAAAGAGCAGGGATGGGAAGGTGATTGCTTTTCCTTCCACGCCACGTGAAAACCTAGGCTTCCTCTGAAACCTGCTGACTCCATGTGGAATACGAAAAAGGAGTGATACACTGTCCAGACTTGCACAAGGGATTTCCTTGTCCTTGAAGGAGGAACCGGCAAAACACAGTCCTCCTGCCCGATTTGCACAGAGACTGTATTTGTTTCAGACATCTGGATTGTGGGATGCACATCTGGATGCAGACCAAAGGCAGTTTGGAAAGAAAGGTGCTCCAGAAAAAAGAGAACAGATCTAATAAAAAAATGTGACAGTAGGGGAAATTTACTGCCTGGAAAAAAATCCATCACACTCTTTATGTCTGGTGCACAACTGGAGACAGACCTGAACCACATCTTCTGGATTAAACTTGGAATATCTTCGTACCTTAAGGTCCTTGGGTTTGCTTGAAAAACTTCCTCTGGGTCTATTTCCATCTATGACAAAGTGACACGCTTCATGGATGAGGGAATGGCTGTGGATGTGATCTTCCTGGATTTCAGTAATGCTTCTGACACAGTTTCCCCTGGCATTATTGTGGAGAACCTGTGTGCCCATGAACAGGCCTCTTCTCTGCTCAGTTAAACACCGGCTGAACAGTCAGACCTGAAGAGTGGCAGCGAATGCAATTAAATCCATTCAGCAACCAGTCACAGGTGGTGTTCCCCAGGACACAGTATTGGGGGGTCACTCCTGCTTAATATGCTTATTGATTATTCAAACTAATGGTGCATCATCAGTAAGTTTGCAGATGATACCAAGTTGAGCAGGTGAATTGATGTGGACTGGCAGGATCAATGGGTCAAGGACAACTGTATGAGCTTCTGCACAGCCAAATGGTGGGTCCTGCACTTAGGTCACAACAACCCAGAAGAATGTTACAGTCATGGGGAAGAGTAGCTGAAAAGCTGTTCAACAGAAAAACACCTGGGGTACTGATGGATTGTGAGCTGAATACAAGCCAGCAGTGTGTTCAGGTGGCCAGGGTCAACAGCACCTATCGTAGAGTAATTTTTAAATCAGGTGGTTCTATTGGGATTTGCACCAGAGACCTTCACTTGTAATGCTGACTCTACTGCCATGGACAAGCGACACCCTGATATCCCTTGCTTTAATCCTATTCACTGAAAAAACTCTTGGAATGCGACGGACTCTTCTCTCTTGGGCATCCAGGATCCATCCTGGTTTCTGTTCATCTCTGGCTTTCCATATGAAAAGAATAAATCTTCCTCTCTCCTCCCTTCCCATAGATATCTTTTAGAAAATTCTATATTGGTGGTGTCATGGTGCTAGAGTAGTGCAAATGTTATCCATGTGTTGGAAGAGAGAAAAGAAAAAACTGGGCGGAAGAAAGACAATGGAAGTGAAAGACTCTTGGCCACAATCTTCAAGCTTTTAAACCTTTTCTTTACTTTTCTGTTAATAAAATTTCTTGTCTTTATAATAACATCCCTGGTTTATGTGTTTTTGACCCTGAGAGAATCTCATTGGCATAAAATAATCAAAACCAGCACCCTAGCTTGAATCAGCAATAGCATAGGCAGCAGGAGGAGGGAAGTGATTTTCCCCTTGTATTGAGCATTGGTGAGGCCACAGCTCATGTACTGGGTTCAGCTTTGGGCACCTCAATACAAGAAAAACTTTGACATGCTGGAGAAGGGCAACAAGGTTGATGAAGGATCTTAAGAACAAACCCTAAGAGGAATGGCTCGGGGAGCTAGGGCTATTTATTATGAAGGAAAGTCTGAGAGGAGACCTTACTCCTGTCTACAACTACAAAAAAGGAGGATGTAGAGAGGTGGGAGTTGGTCTCGAAGAAACAAGTTACACGAGAAGAGGAAATAGCCTCTCATTGTGCCAGGGCTGGGGTGGGGTTAGATTAGACATTAGGAAAAATTTCTTCCTGCAAAGGGTCGCCAGGCCTTGGAACAGGCTGCCCAGGGAAGGGGTTGAATCACCATCCCTGGCCGTGTTTCACACTCTTGGAGATCTGGATCTCAGGGACAGGGTTCAGTGGTGGCCTCAAGACAGCTGGGTTAGTAGTTGGACTCTGTGATCTGGAAGGTCTTTTCTAACCTAAATGATTCAACTACTCTACCTCAAATCACAGCCAAGACATTCCAGAATCATGAAATTTTCATCAGGCAACTACTACTCAATGACTCTTCCAATACACAATTTTTGTCTTTCATCAGCCAGCACTATTCTAAATAAAATTACAAGAACAACACAGGTAAGACCCAAAATTTAAGAACTTGGGTTACATAAGGTTACAGAAAATTACTTCCGCATAAGAATACAACAATCTTGTTATAACGGGTGAAGAAACCGTGTTCATAGTGGAGAGGAGTTCAGATGCAGAAAGGGAGACAATCATTGTCAAAGCACCGCACACAGTCTTGAAGTACTGCCTGGGAAGTTGTTAAATAATGTATTCAGGAAGGGATAATCAAGCACCAGCAACCTCTTGGTTTGGTTTACCTGATGAAGAAAGAAGAAGGGATTCAAATAAACCCCAGGAATTGTGCTAAAGCTGCTCAAACTGACCGGGAGTGGATTAGCAGAAATAAGCAGTAGCCCAGACTGCCACTTGCTAAACAAGATGCCAGTCACAAGGCATCACGTCTTTCTTCCACACGAGGGAATATAAAATACCACTTTATGGGCAAAGCCATGTCACAGCTTTCTCAGGATTCCAATTTCAATAGCAGACAATAGCCACTGCCTGTGGCAATGGTTAAGAGGCAACACTTGCACTGGGAATCCTACCAGTCTCCAATGGTTTGAGATTCTGCACTTCCCTGGACTGTGCTCAGCTACATGAGTCAGCCATCCTTCCACCCAAGCACCTGCTCACAGTTCCCTGGAGAGACAAGTAGATTCTTCTGCATTGGTTAAATTTCCTTCACTGTTTGACAAGTTAGGTTTTTCTATTAAAATAACTAAAAGCCTTTTGGAATTCTTGACAAAGAAATGAATGTTTGCAGTGCACGTTAGCAGTCGAGAAGCACCAGTGTGCCAGGTGCTTGTCTCCATCCTCCAAGAAATTGAAACAGTGCACTATCCCATCCTCAGTCACATCTCACTGTTGTAGAGACACTTGCAAGAAGGAGGGTGAGAGAATTGTTATTGCTGCAGAGATAGATGGGAGAGCAGAATCCAGAGAGGAATGGAAATGCCTTAAAGACTTTTAATCTGACAATTTCTTGGTCACAGATTTGGGATACTAAATTTGGGCTATGGATTAGGGATGTTACTACACATCTTTAAACAACAACAACCCCAGTACTGAACTAAAAAAACCCAAAACCCAGAGGGGGATGCCAGCAGTCTGATCATTCCAAAATTCCAATGACTCAGATGCTGTTTGAGATGACACTAATGGCACAGCAAGGCAGGCCTGAACATGTGTCAGGTGAAGAGGAACTCCCTAGTGTGACTTGCTGAGCAGCCAACATGAGCAAATACTGTCGTGTTCCTAATCTTCAAAATCATGTTAGGCATAATTACACACATCAGATGTTTAGAAACATTCTGATCTTATCAGTACATCTAAGGAGCTCTTGAAGAGATTATTTTCATATGAGAAAGGAGTGTACAGACTTTCTGCCTTTATTGCAGCTAGATTCAAAGCCCCCTGGAGAATATCGATGGGGACTCCACAGCACGTCTTGGAAATTAACCACAGAAAAGAGTGGGAAGTACTTAAAGAACAGCTAGAATGACTACAGCTGAAAACTAAGCAGGTTTGGAAGTCAGAACAGGAAAGCAGACCTCCACCGCGGATGCAGAAGAGTGGTGTGTGTCTGTAAAGATGACATATATGCACCTCAATACAGGTGCCTATGTCCAGGCTTGTCACAGGAGCAAATGCAAATTCTGGGAGAAGGAATGCAAGACCAAAGTACAAAAACTATAGCCCTGAACATGGACAGCTCATGCCTCAGATGCTGTTTTGCCCAAAGAGGAAAACCAGACAACCAGGGGGATCAGAACAAACAACTAGCTGCATAGCTAGACAGACATTTGGTGCCCGGGAAATAAAGCCAAGAAAATGGAGGAATCTGTGCTTCTATGGCTTGCTTCAGAGAGAGCACGCAGAAAAGAGAACTGACCAGGAGAAGGATAGTCTTGTAAAGAAAAGTACATGAAGCACATTCAGTGCTATCAGCTCTGGCAAACTCCCAGGAAGAGTCCAGTCCCACAGGGTGGGAATGACTCAGTTTCTACTGACATCTACTGACTGCTCCATTCAAGATTCTCACAGTCTCTGGGTCATACAGTTCACATGAAACAAATTACTTGACATCTTCAAGGATTCTCTATACAGAAATCCAGCAGTGCAACTAGATTCAGGGGCTTGGCCCCCATGAAAACTCTAAGCACAAGAAACTTAAGAGCTAAACCAGTCTCTGCTCTACCCATAGCATCAGAGTGCCCTTCAGTAACATCTCCTGTACCACTAGTCTTTCTGATGTGCTTTGGCTTTCTTTTTCTATTCCCAAGTAAGAAGCAAGTGGCCTCTTGAACACTATCTGTGTACAACACTATGAATCCCACCTTCATATTCTGACACTTGTGAGTACCCAGGTGATGCTCCATTAGGCCCCAAGAAATGCCAAAGAGACCACAAGTTCGTTCCAGTATGGCACTTGTGACATCCTTGTCTGGCATTAATTGTGAGCCAACTCACCTGTAGCCTTTCTTGGTCCCTTGTGCATGCAGGAGAGCTCTCTTTGCTGCAGACAACTCAGCAGTGCACAGTACCTGTGACGAGCATTACACCTTGGCCTCTTGAAGTTTTATAAACCAGTTTGTAAAGAACATGATCACACGAACAAAGGAGATAATACAATTGAGTTTGAGACCAGCAGGCATGCTTCTGAATCACCAGAGATGTAATGCAAAAGCACTCTGAAGGTTCCGAGGTAAATTTATGATGTGTGTAGCTTATTGAGCCAAATACCTTTTTCCTAATAATTTTTCTCTATCTTAATTCAGGCTGATAATTTGCAGTTACAGTTGTGAAGGGTTCCAAGCGAAAAGCTGTTTTTATCAGATGTTTCTGTTGTTAGTCATCTTTCCAAGAGGGAATCAGATCCAGATGAAGGCACACAAAAGTCCAAATCAATCATCCTTTGACAAGAATTGCAGCCCTCCAGCAAATACAAAGAAAGCATCTTGACTTAGGAAGACACAAACGAAATCAACTGAGGAATCCACATTCATTTGTTTCCCTTTGTAAATACTGTTTATTTCCTTAACAGGTTTCAGAAATGGTTACACATTGAAAACTCAACAACTCTAATCACTGGGCTAGCAAGAGCTAAGTGATTCTAGGTCCCCCAAAGGGAAGTGAGTTACTCTGAGATATTCACATACTGATTTCCCCTGTCAGAGAAGTATTGTCTAACTTTTATTAACCCACGAAAACCAATGTCTGAAAGGGGCATGGAAAGTAAAACCTTAGCCCTCCAACATTTGCATTTTTCCTATACAAAGCATAGGAAGCTCTTTGATTAGCAGCCAAAAAAAACGGACTCAGCCCCATTCCAAGTCTTAAAAAATAGTATGAAACAAAACATTAGCAAAGTTATTTTTACTTGTTTTAATGTGGTTTTTAACATTAGGTTTATTGTTTTGCGGTTTTCTGCATAGAAAGCAGACACTTGCAGTATGTTTATAATATCCTGGGGTTTTAAAGCTACAGTATAGTCATTCAAAACAAGAGAAAGCACTGAAAATTGAGGAATACTCTAATTTAAACAGCAGTTGGTGTTTTCACACTCCTAGGCCCTATTGCAGAAGGGACACAGAAGGTAAAACAGACTCGCTGTTTGTGGCTGGTTAATCAAGGTCTCTTGGACACTATTTTGACATCACATTGCAGAAGTGTTTTAGCTCTCTTACAAGTTAGCAATGTTCATTGGTCCACTTGCTAGGAGGTACCATCTTTTTAGGTCTCAGTTCATTCAATAAAACAACCAACTCCTTAGGTCTTTCAAAAGAAAGACAACAGAAGGGTTGAGAGGCTTTAGTGTTCAGATGGTCCCTGTGTTGCTCTGTACACTAGAGCTGGGGATGCAGAGCACATCACCTGCCTCAGTCCCAGAACACCATCCCAAAACTTCAAGGTGATAGCAAAGGAAAAGTAGCAACTGACTGAAGCACTTTGGAGAACAGATAGAATCAGTCACTGGAGCACAAGAGGCAGAATGGAGGGGGAGGAAGGAAGAATGAAAGTCAATCAAACTCCTGAAATGCTGGCTTGAAAGGTAGAAGGAGAACAACTCACAGAGTAGCAGTTACCTGGTCTTAATACAATAGTGTGATGGCAATCAACAGGGAGTTTTGAAGACAGGCACATGAGGAATAGACAACACTATCTGTCCGTAGGTTGGGTGGTTTGGGCAGGATGAAGTGCCCACAGCCTGTTTCCATTATTCACAAAAGGAGGTGGCTGTGCTTAGCATTATCTGCTAAACTCTGACACCTAAACCAGAACGTACAAAGTTGGAGCCTGTTTGGGAAACTTGGCAGCAAGCTGTCTTCAGTTTGACAGGAGATCCCTGCAACCCAATGAGTAGCAATAGACAAAAGACTAAACTGAAATAGCCACATAAAATCACAGAACCATAGAATGGTTTAGGTTGGAAAGGACCTCAGAGATCATTAGTTCCAAAGCCCTGCTGTAGGCAAGCGACACCTCCCACTAAACCAGGGTGCTCAGAGCCCCATCCAACCTGGCCTTGAACACTTTCAGGGGTGGGGAAGTCACAACCTCCCTGGGCAAATTGTTCCAGGGCCTCAGCACCCTCACAGTGAAGAGCTTCCTCCTTATATCTAACCTAAATGTCCCCTCTTTCAGTTTGAAGCTGTTACTCCTTGTATCATCACTACAGTCCCTCATAAAATAGTCCATCTGCAGCTTTCATATAGCATCCTTCAGGTACTGGAAGTTGCTATAAGGTCACCCTGGAGCCTTCTCTTCTCCGGACTGAATTTCCTCAGTCTGTCCTCATAGCAGAGGGGCTCCAGCTCTCTGATTATGCTTGTGGCCTTCATCTGGACTTACTCCAACAGTTCAATATCCTTCTCGTAATGGGGACTCCAGAACTGGACGTTGCACTCTGGGTGAGGCCTGAGAAGAATGTCCTCTCATGACTTGTTGGTGTTGCTTCTTTAGGTACAGTCCAGATTGGCTTTCTGGATTGCCCTAATGCATTGTTGGCTCACAGTGAGCTACACATCTAGCAACACCCCCAAAAACCTTCTCCTCAGAGCTGCTTATAATACATTCACCTCAAAGAAAATACTTCTGCTTGGGATTACCCCAGTTAAGATGTAGGACCTGTCCTCACTTCCACCCTTCATAGACTTCCTTCTTTTGCTTAAGTTTGTCTACAAATTCCTTGCTCGTCTATGCAGGCCTCCTAACTTAGTTCTTGTAGGGATGCAGTGCTCCCGAGTTTGGAGTAGGTGGTCTTTGAATGTTAGTCAGCTTTTTCAGGCACCCAGTCCCCTCCAGGACTTAGAATCATACAACCATTAGGGATTGGAAGGGACCTCGAATGATTATCTAATCAGTCCCCTGCCACAGCAGGATCACTTCACTGGAGAAGTTATGGAATCCGAATCACTCAGGGTTGGAAGGGACCACCTGATCATCCAGTTCCAACCCCCCCCCAACAGGATGGGACACCCCACCTTGGACCAGGCTGGCCAGAGCCCCATCCAGCCCAGCCTTAAACACCTCCAGGGATGGGGTCCCAACCACCTCCTTGGGCAACTCATTCCAGGCTCTCACCACTCTCATGGTGAAGAACTTCCTCCTCACATCCATTCTACATCTACCCATCTCCAGCTTTGCTCCATTGCCCCTAGTCCTGTCACTACCTGACATCCTAAATAGTCACTCCCCAGCCTTTTTGTAGGCCCCCTTCAGATACTGGAAGGCCACAATAAGGTCACCTCAGAGCCTCCTCTTCTCCAGACTGAACAGCCCCAACTCCCTCAGTCTGGCCTCACAGGAGAGCTGCTCCAGCCCTCTGATCATCCTCGTGGCCCTCCTCTGCACACGCTCCAGCATCTCCACATCCTTCTTGTAATAAGGGCTCCAGAACTGGACGCAGTACTCCAGGTGGGGTCTCACCAGAGCAGACTAGAGGGGGAAAATCACCTCCCATGATCTGCTGGCCACACGTCTCCTGACGCAGCCCAGGATCTGNCCATGGACTTGAACACTTTCAGGTTCTTCAGGTGATCATGAACCAGATCTTCACTTACAATGGGCAGTTCTTCCTTGCAGTCCCTGCCATTATTTTCAATGACTACAGGAGTGTGGCTGGAGGCCTTCGCAGTGAAGACTGAGGTAAAGATGTCATTGAGAACCTCAGCCTTTTCCATGTCACTTGTGACCACATCACCTGTTTCCTTTCTGAGGGGGCCCACACCTTCCCTAGACGACTTCTTACCATTCATACACCTGTAGAAATTCTTGGTGTTCCCTTTGACCTCCCTGGCTAGGTCCAATTCAAACGGTGCCTTGGCTTTCCTAACCAGATCTCTAGCTGTTCGGGCAGCTTCCTTACATACCCCCTATTCTAGCTGTCCTCCCTTCCACTCCTTGTAGAGTTTCTTTTTGTGGGACATCGTGTCCAGGAGCTCCTTGCTCAGCCAGGCAGGCCTCCTAGCGTTCTTCCCTGCTTTCCTTTTTTTGGTATACATTGCTCCTGGACACAGAGGAGGTGATCCTTGAATACTAATCAGCTGTCCTGGGCCCCTTTTCCCTCAAGGACTTCATCCCATGATACTTTGGCCAACAGATCCCTGAAGCGATCAAAGTCTGCATGCCTAAAAGTCCAGGGTTGTAAGCTTAGAAAAGTTCCTCCTAGTTGCCTTGAGGATCTGAAATTCAACTGCTTCATGGTCATTGCAGCCAAGGCTGTCCCTGAGACTCACATTGGTCACCAGCCCTTCCCTGTTGATGAGAACAAGGTCCAGCATAGCACGAGTAGGTCCCTGAAGAAGCCAATCTGCTCTCCTAAAGTTCAGGGTTGCAAGCTTGCTGAATATTCTCCTCGCTGTCCCAAGGAGCATGTAATCTACTATCTCATGATTACTGCACTCCAGGCTTCCCTTGAGTTTCACATTCCCCAACAGCCCCTCCTTGTTGGTGAAGACAGTACAGCACCTCTTCTGATCAGCAACTCTACCACTTGGAGGAGGAAGTTATCATCACTGCACTCCAGGGACCTCCTGGATTGTTTACGCCCTGCTGTACTGTCTTTCCAACAATATTCAGGTTGAAGTCTCCCATGAGGACGAGGGCTTTTGAATGTGAAATCAGTCCTATCTGTGTATAAAGGGCCTCATCCACCTGGTCTTCCTGGCCCAGTGGCCTACAGCAAACCCGCACCATAATGTCTCCAGCCATCCCTTGTACCCCGACACATAAGCTCTCTATGCACTCCAACTGGACACTGACATATAGGGCAACACCCCCTCCTCAGCTCCACTTGTCCTTCCTAAATAGTTGATACCCCTTCATTCCAACACTCCAGCCATGGGAGTCATCCTGACCTGTGACTGCACACAGATCTCCAGTTCTTCCTGTTCATTACCATAGTGCATTGATGTTCTGGATGCACCCACATGGATAATGTTCTGCCTGCATTGCTATAATCCATGCAAAGATGTGGAGTGAATCAACTCTCTCTCCAAAATGAGTGTAAGAAGTAGGCACATGAGTTCCTTGACATCCTAATGCCTCAAAATCTCTGACTTGAAATGAGCAGATGGAGGAGAAACTGCTGTCTTGACTTTTTGTGCACAGTCACACAACCCTCCCTCACACCTCCACCAGATAGCCTGGCTGCAAAGGCTAGCATCAGAAGAGGAACAAAGCATTTAAGTTTTTAATTCCAGCATTAAATGATTCCCAAGGTGCTTTAGCAAATTGCAAGAGAACACCCTATGAATCACTCAGTGAGAGAAATAAATCACATCAATCCATAGCAGTAATACACTCAGAGCCCTAGAGTTTCAGTAGAAATGAGCTCATTTGTTAAGCTCCCCACTCAAAGCACATCGGATGGCAATGTGCCATAACACTGTCCCATAAGACAAGGGTCCACATTTATAGAATCATAGAATCATTAAGGTTGGAAGAGACCCGTCAGCCCAACCCAGTGCCACCATACCCACTAAACCCTGTCCTCCAGGGCCACGTCTACTCATTATTTGAACTCTTTCAGGGATAGCAACTGCACCACCTGGGCAGCCTGTTCCAATCCCTGACCACTTTGTCAGGGAGAAACTTTTTCCTGATGTCCAATGTAACCTTCCCCTGGCACAACTTGAGGCCATTTCGTCTTGTTCCATCACTGATTACTTGGGAGAAGAGACCAAACCCCACCTTCTCCAACACCCCCCTCTCAGGTTAGTTGTAAAGGGCAATAAGGTCTCCCCTCAGCCTGCTTTTCTCTAGACTAAACAACCCCAGCTCTCTCAGCAACTTCTCACAAGACCTGCCCGCCAGGACCTTCACCTGCTTCTTATCCCTTCTATGGACCTGCTTCAGCCCCTCAATGTCCTTCTTGTATTGAGGTGTCTAAAACTGACCCCAGTATTGGAGATGATGCCTCACTGGTGCCCAGTACAGGGGAACCATCACCTCTCTAGTCCTGCTAGCCACACTATTTCTGATGCAGGCCAGCTGCCTGGGTACCCTGCTGGCTCCTTTCCAGCTGCTGCCAATCAGCACCCCCAGGTCCTTTTCCTCTGAGCAGTCCTCCAGCCACTCTGCCCCAGGCCTGTAGCTGCAGGGGGCTGTTGTGACCTAAGTGCATGACCCGGCAGCACTTGGCCTTGTTAAACCTCAAACAACTGACCTCAGCATGGCCAGGTCCCTCTGCAGAGCTGTCCTTCCCTGCAGCAGATTGACATTCACACCCAGTTTGGCATCACCTCCAAACTTGCTGAGGGTGTCTTCAATCCCCTCATCGAGATCATTGGTAAAGATATTACACAAGACAGGTGCCAGTACTGAGCCCTGAGGAACAGCTTGTTAACAGCCGCCAACAAGATTTCACTCCAGCCAACACAACTCTCTGGGCTCAGCCATGCAGCCAGTGTTTTACGCAGCGAAGAGCCCACCTGCCTCAGCCCTGAGCTTCTCTAGGAGAAGGCTGCGGGAGCCCGTATCAAACGCTTTACCGAAGTCCAGGTGAACAACCTGCACAGTCTTCCCCTCATCCACAAGATGGGTCCCCAGCTCATAGAAGGAGATCAATTTGGTCCAGCAGGACCTGATCCCAGGCTGTGCTGCACCTGCTGTGTGAGGTCAGGATGAGCCGCTCCATAATCCAAGCACCAAGGCCAGGCTGACAGGCCTGGAATGGTCCAAACCATCCTTCTGCACCTTCCTGCAAGTGGTTTTCACATCAGCAGCCTTATTTCAAACACCATCCATCAGTTCCAAGTGATTTAAAAAACAATCTGTCCAATCTAGCAGAAAACTTGAGACCAGAAAGAAAAAGCCAACCCACAGACACTTTGACAACATTAAAAAAGTTACGTGAGATCCTGAGGAGGGTCTAGTGCTGAGTTCACTGTCATATCCTATCTGTATCCTGTTGTACTCCTAACCTATCACAACCATCAAGACTTTCTGTGGACTAACTGGAACCTTTAAGAAAAAGCACGGGCAACCTGAAAACAAGTGCTGTTTCCAAACCCTCTGCATCATGGCTTGACACTGAACAGCATGCGTCTTCACTTCCAAACGCAGATTAATTTGAAAGAACTGCTAGAAAATTCATTATTTGATCTATGAAAAATCACAATGACTGCTACAAACACATTTCCAAACAGAACTATGGTCTCAGGCCAATTTCACAGTCTTCTCCTTTGCCATGAATGCACATTAGGAACAGGGTCGCCAGGCTGTTTGCAGGCCCAGTCTGTTGTGGGGATCACAGAACCACAGAACATCAGGGACTGGAAGGGACCTAGAGAGATCATCTAGTCCGATCTCCCTGCCAGAGCCGGATCACCCAGACCAAGTCACACAGGAACATATCCAGGTGGGTTTTAAACAACTCCAGAGAAGGAGACTCCACAACTCAGCTGTCTCATGGCTGGTGCTCTGGGTACTCTGTGTTTACTGCCACAGTAACATCTGGCTTTAGAAAAGCAGACAGATGAATCAAGAAAGAGTACACACAACTAAGCGCTTACACCATGCTCTTTTGCAAAGACTAAATCTCAATTTAAAAAAAATAATAATAAATGCTGTCTTATTAACTGCTTGGGACAGCTACCAATAACTAGGACCAGCTGCCCTTTTCCGCAGCATCTTCATCTCATGGCGTCTGTATCAGAGCAGAGAAAAGGAGGCCAGGTGTGATTTGCTCCACACACAGCCTCTGCACTGCTCCCCTGTCCCACACACAACACATCTGGACTCGCCCACTGTCTTGTAACAGAGACAACACCATTTCCACACTCGAGTTAACACTTCATGCAAGAACTTCGACCCACACATGCCTCTGAAACAGTAGTTGAGAAAGGGTCCCGCTTTCCATGTTTTCTTACACTGCATGTTTTCAGATGTTGCTTCTCTCTATGAGCTGGCTGTTCAGGGTTGACATCTCCCAGCCTGGTTCACTGAACCAGTACTAGAAAAGTGTGGGAGCACTTGGTACATAGAGGATACCATGGCTTGTCTTACACACACATCTTGGTTGAGAAAAGACTTTTCTCTTGATGGAATATTTTTCAGAGAGAAAAAAGAAACAAACCTTCTCTGAAATCCAGATCTGAGAGAAATATTTTGTGATGTTCATTTGGGAACACGGGCCCTAAATGTGGGGTGAAATCTGACCTCAGGTTGTTCCTTTACATCTGCATTTTATTCTGGCTGGGTGACTTCTGCATTTCTCTGGGTATCGCTTTTTTAGTTGCCTTCTCACATGTTGCTCTAACTTCGGACATTTAAATCATAGACTAATAAAATGGTTTAGGTTGGAAGGGACCTCAGAAATCATCCAGTTCCAGCCCTTTACCATGGGCAGGGACACCATCCAGCCTGGCCTGGAACACTTCTGGGGAGTGGGCGTCCACAGTTTCCCTGGGCAACCTGTTCCAAAGCAGAATCTAGCAATTCCTCAGTAAAGTAGTTCTACACATAGTGACCAGGTCTAATGAATTTAGAACAGCTCCTTAAGGAGCTGTTAAGGCTATATGCTACGTAAAAGCAGTGGTTAAAGTCTGATTCTTAGACCACTAGAGGTCCACAGAGCTGTTTCTCCCAAAGCACCGAAGAGTGCACAATTCAGACAGTAGGTTTTTATCCCTCTGACCTTGAAAGTTTTGAGTAACTCATTTTAAGGGTTGAACTTCTCTTCACATATCTGGCTAGTTGTGTTACTGCATGACAAGTTTTAAAAAGCTTCTTCCTTTTTTGGGTGTATCATCAGTGTAAATACAACCACGAAGAGGTTTGCAGATAGCACATTGGACAATGAAAGCTGAGAAAGACAAAGCAAACTGCAAAGTAGCCTGCAGATTGCACAAAAAGGCAACTGAGCCAGATCTCTTTGCTCATTAGCCAAGCAAAATGTCTTTTGATGTGAGCATAAATTCAATGCTATTTGGTACCTAAAAGCTTTAAGTCTAAGACTAAAATTAATTCTAATATCCATAAAACATCTAACTCAAGAAAGCAAAACTGAACAGCCCAGAAGGAAAATAGGATGGAAGCAATCAAGGAACCACAGCCACTTCACTGAAGAGATCTTTCTTGTTCAGGTCCTTCATAATCTCCACTGTTAGTTTAACATAACCAAGCCAAGTTTGACATGAAAGAGACAGTGATCTTAACTGATAGGGTAGGGAAGAAGATCTGTTCCAAACAGGATAGTTCAAGGCAAAGTCATACTACAAATAGAAATTCTAGACAATGCTGGGCATTTAAAGGTTGTCAAACATTTTCTCAAAACATATCTGTCACTATTACTGTAGGGTCTGCTGAGGAAGATTGTAGACTCGAAACCAACAGGACTGATGCTATGGAGCTGTCCTTACATTTGTCTTCTGCAGGTTGTTTGCAAGAGATTATTCTCCAGTTTTCAAAGATCCCCCTCCTCTGTGTTCTTCCCACCCGAAGCTCCACCACTCTGTTCAGGTTGTCTCAGTGGGTTGATCTGAATGAGATTACACAATGCTACAAATCACTTGTCCAGACTACAGGTGCAAAATAAACAGCAGGAGCAGACAAGCTTCTACGGAGTAATGATCCTGTTGTCAAAAGGACAGTCACTTCCTCGGCAACGTAGAAAGCCGAGAAATGAGAACTAACATGCATAAATGTGGTTCCCACTATTTATTAAAAAGAATTATGTCATGACAGTCCATCATTTGCACTGCTACTGCGCCAAAGACAAACTGGAGGTCATGTGTGAATGCCTGTATAACCTGTAAAACAGTGTAAGGAAGGTTTCATAGGTTTGAGTGCTGTCAGGCAAAAGTGAAGACACTGGCACACGCATATACATAGGTTTCTTCTTACTCTTTCCCTCTGGTGCTCCTCTGCCACAAAATAGACCCTTTAGAGTCTGAATCCTTTTTTTTCTTACTGAAACCTTATCATCCACTTGCTCATATCCCACCTACATAACCATAACTGCATTTGGAGTCAACAATACTCAAAAATCCCTGCTGGCAAGGAGTATATGTTTTACACTCACAAAGCATCTCTCAGGCTTTCAGAAGAGTTAATTTTCCCTCCCTCTTCTTCAGTAACAAACCAGTTTATCTACTTCAGCTGCACTGGTTACAAAGCAAGGATGGGCAAAGCATTATCTATTTATTATCCCCAGCAATTCTTCAGTCACCATTATAATTACAGGGTTTGTCTTCTGCACTATCCAAAGCTTCTGAGCTTTTCACAGGTTAGCTTTTACCATTGTTCTGCTGAAGTTCAGCAGCTCTGACTGCTGGTGAAGGGTTCTGCTGTCTTTTAAAAAATCAGCAGTATTTGCTTGCAGATGCAAAACTCATAGGACTGTCCTGGAGCAGGGGAACTGAAAAGAAAACAGTGTAAATAAAGAAAATATCCCTCGCAGCCTTCCCACATGCAAGTCTGCTTGACAGAAGTGAAAAGCAATGCTTGCTGTAAGATCTGCCTGAAGTAGGAATATTTTTCATTGTCTCCAACCGAGAAACTCAAGAGGCAGCAAGCAAATTCAATAGCAAAAAATGCAATTGCTTTAAAAACAAGTCTCCTCCCTATGTTACAAAATAACCTTGGATTATTAACAGCAGAGATGTGTTTTTCTTTAAATACATTGCTTCTGACACCATCCCTTTGAAAACACAACAAATCCTCTCATCTGCTTCCTCTATGCAACCCTACAGCCTCAGTAATGTCTGTTTGATAAAGCTGCTCCTTCCAAGACAGAGGTTAAGAACAACATCTGAAATGTGATAATACGACAATCTAAAGGTTTGGCTTAGACCATTAGGATAAATGGCAGGAAACTCTAGAAAGCATGGTTTTAGACAAAGCTGGATGACTGAAGACCAAAAATACTACTGTAAATAATTCGCAAAGGAACACAGCCAGCTTGTAACTATGTAAGAGCTTAGATCTTTTGCAGGACAATAAATTAAATGGACATTCATCTGACAGCATGAACAGCATAGCACAGATCACTAATTGCACATGTTTGCAAAGAGGGTGAGCCCTGAAACATAAGCATTCGGTTGGAAGGGTGGTCTGATGACTATAGCAAAGGTCTTGGTGTCTGTTCCCAACTTTGCAATTCATATTTTATGTGAGCCCATTAAAAAGTCTCTTAATTTATCTGCCTTACCTATTGAAAAGATAGACAGATTGGAACCTAGCAGACATGTCTGGGATGTTAGCAGGCTTAGTGTTCAGAGAAGCTTTGAAAGTGATAAAATACTGTAAGTTTTCAATGGTGTTTGGTTTTCTCTCCAAAATTAAAACAATCAAAAAAAGAAACAAGAAAATAAAGTGGGCTGGTTCAAGAATCTAGGCCTCCTGACCGACCTTAAATCACAAATCATGCAATAAAACTCAGCCGCTGAGACAGCTGAATTCCAGGCAATTAAATCAACAAGACAGACAACAGAAAAACACCCCTGTTCTCCTCAGGGGTCCTCAGTAATTCCTGCCCAAAGCCTGAATTGCTGCATCTATCTCAGACTGTGCCAAGAACAACTAAGATAATGCTACTCCATATCAAAATACAGGATAATTCTTGGCGGCCTGAAGAGAAAGCACTATGCCAGCAAATCAGTGTAAACATGCAATGGCCTCCAGTAGACTTACAAGCAATTCACCTGGAAAGCACCTGTCTATAGTAACTGCAACACATTCATGCAGAACTTTCCCTTCATGGTGCTGCACAACACTCACATTTACTCCAAGAGGAGGCCACAAGGCTGAAGTGCCTCTGCTTTGAGGACAGGCTGATGGAGTTGGGGTTGTTCAGCCTGGAGAAGGCTAAAGAAAGATCTCATAGCAGCCTTCTAGTACCTGAAGGGGGCTACAGGAAAGCTGGAGAGGGACTTTTTATGAGGGGGTCTAGTGATGGGACAAGGAAGAACAATTTCTAACTGGAAGAGGGTAGATTTAGATTCGACACTAGGAAGAAATTCCTCAAAACTGGTTCAGGTTGCCTAGAAGTTGTGGATGCTCCATATCTGGAAGAGTTCAAGGCCAGGCTGGATGGGGCTTTGAGCTAACTGGTCTAGCGGGAGGTGCCTGCCCGTGGTAGGGGATCTGAAACTGTATGATCAAGGTGTCACTGTCTAATCCGTGGGCACAACAGCAAGACAGCAGACAGCTATGTCAGTTGTAATCTCTGAAGACCCCAGTGCTCACAAAAATTTACAGCAGGTCTGCAGGCTGCATGGATGTTCTCATTGTATTAGGCCAGTAATTGACACAGGGAGTCTGGATGGGAAGAGGCAAAAGACTAATTTCCTACAGTTTCATAAATTGCTTATTCATCATCTGAAGATAGGCAAAACACTCATTAGCCTGCTCCTATGTTTGCTTTAGCCAACAGACTTTGTTTTGTGTTCACAGCAAGCAGACAGGGTACAAAATGTCAACAACCTGGCTACACCAATGACCTGTAACACACTCAGCTGCAGCAAGAAAACCAAGTGTCCAGTCCAGCTCTAAACGTGATCCCAAACATGTACATCTGCACGAGAATGCACTGGTTAAATGAAGATTGTCAAAGCTATTCCAAGTGGCATATCTGCATGTGGATCATGTAGACATCTGGCAGGAGACAGGCAGCTCCTTCTCCCTGCTAGAACAATTAATTACCTGCCCAAGCTGGCTGGCCCATACAACAAAAAGGACAGATCCACCTCTACCACTTACTAGATTTCTGATAGTATTTTCTCTGGAGTGGTGTCAGCAGCCACCTCCCCCACGACAGCATAAGCAGTGGAGAAATGTTGTCTCTGATCAGCACAGAAGAGAAAAAAAGTCTGAGAACTCTTCTAGTGACTGTAAACTGGGTGAGGCAAACTGGTAGACACCTGGATGCAAGTGCTCTTCTGTCGTGCTAAAAGTCAACCTCAAACCAAAGGTCAGCAGCTCTAACCAAGGTCTCCACTGGTTTAAGGTTTCATTTGCCTGCCCACCAGTGATTTTTAAGGGTTGCCTTGCAAGCTTCACCAGCAACTCTGCCACTGCAGGAAAGGAAATGGGTGGGAGAGGGATGGCAACCTGCTGCAGAAGGAGCAAGCTGGTCCCCTGAAACACCTCACTGTACTGCTGAAAGCAACCTTCCCATCATGTCCTAAGGAATAAGCACTTTGATTCACAGCTCAATCACAGTAAATAATCCAGAGAGGAAGTGAAGAACAAGACGCAGCCCTGGCCCGAAAGGATGCACTAAACAAAAAATTTTAATTTTTTGTGAACGTCCAATTACAATGACAGGAAGGGAACTGACACAGCCCGGGCATTAATGAGCTATGTGCAGTTGAAGCCACACATTAGACAGAAGGGTAAGAGAGAGCTGCACAGCAAAAGGCCTTCAGCTCAGTTTATCTGGGTTGCAAAGAAATATGAAATTTTGATTTAGAATTGCAGGTACAATCTGCAAAGTCAAAGAAAGCTTGGAGGGAGACTCCCTGACATTTCATTCCTTTTCTTGACTGTGTTAGAGCAGGTTGTGACTTTCCAAGATAAAATCCATTGTGGGTCCAGTTGCAAAAGGAGCTTTTCTAAGGGGCCATACTGAGGGGTGAGAAGAAAAAAGTCAGAAAACAAAGAGAGTTCTGTCTGATCACCCAGCCTCAAAACGATGCTCGCTTCAAACCTAATTATTACAAAAGCTTTGGTAAACATTGTTTTTAAAATGAAACCTTCTGTGTCAAAGCTTTCATTAGTAAGCTCTAGTCCTTAGCAGGGTATCATTTTACACAGAGTGCCCAATGTGGAACAGACTCTTTTTAGACGCAGCACAACGCATTGTTTTAGAATTGTGGTAACAATGTTTTACTTCTGTTTTCCAACCAGAAGGGTTCCCACAAATAACGTATCTGAGAAATGCACTTCTCTTAGGCTAGCTACTAAGTGCTTGCTTTGGGCCTGTGAGCTTGGAAGAGGAGACAGTAGAAACAGAAGTTCAGGGACTAACAGGAGTAGAAAGAAAGCAGAGCAGAAAGGAGAAAAGGAAAAAGGAAAATATTTACCACAGAGAAGATCAGGCCATTATTTTTATGACAATGCACATTCATGAGAGCATTATCAAATCCAACAGTGTCTCCTTTTTTTTATGCCTGCAAACCACACTTTAAGGCCATAAGAGGATTCAGACACCCAAGCAGAGAAAAGGAAACCCATCACAAGAAGCCCCCCATGGAGTAAATGGCAAGCAGTGGCTCACTTTACTGACTCATACCTCCCTTCCCAGAGGAAGATCAAGGTTTCAAAGACAGTTCCAGATTACCAATATCTGGTTGGTTGTTCCACTGGAGAAAGGAAAACATGAACATTGCAGTTTCCAGCAACATGGATGCATCCAGAGGAATGCCTTCCAACCTGCCTGGCCTCAGCTGGCACACAGATCTGCAGGCAGTGGGTGGATGAGGCATTCCTTAACCAGTGCCCAGTGCCCTCCCAGCTCACCTTGGTTTGATTGATCACCATCCATTACCCAGGCAGCCATAGATCCCACCACAAAATGAGACCGCAGGGAAGCTGTTAACCAACATCACTCTTGCCTGTTGCCTCTCAACAGTTTTTGACCAGTCTCCCACACCAGGAACAAGAAGAAGATCCCATGGAGTCAGCATTTTGCTAGAGAAAACAGTTCTCCTAGGAAAACTCCTAGAAAAACTAGACACAAACACAACTGACTGAAACATCGCCATAATTACATTGCATTTTTGAGTTGTGCTGTGCTTCAGGACAGTTTCCTTCCATATGCTGCAGCTCTGACAGCATCAGAGCAAAGCTATGAAAGGCCGGGGCAGTAAATTTTCAGTTGCAGAGGTCAAGAT
Organism: Rhinopomastus cyanomelas; assembly: GCA_013400115.1. Taxonomy (NCBI): domain Eukaryota; kingdom Metazoa; phylum Chordata; class Aves; order Bucerotiformes; family Rhinopomastidae; genus Rhinopomastus; species Rhinopomastus cyanomelas. The sequence continues at coordinate 158,852 of VXBP01001832.1, read as the reverse complement.
GTGCAATAAACATCCAGATGAGAGGAGGGGAATCAAGAGCATTGATATTTAGACCCAGGACAGAGCCTGGGTCTAAATCAAAAAGAATCTGGGTCCAGATCAAAAAGAATACTTCTATAGAGTTTCTTAAAGCTTTTCAGCCTTTATCAGAGTGGAAGTTCATTTCTGTTTCAACACGGAAAGACTACTCTCTGCACGATCATTTTACAGCATGGAAAGCGAAGCCCACTAGAGCCTTCCAGGCTGACAATGTACTTTAACACCTCAAATATGGAATCCATAGTTGGGCATTCCTCCGAAACACAATACACTCAGGTTTTATGCACAAACAATACAGTGCATAATCTATCTGTGACATACCTACATCAAAGAAAGAGAGTAGAACTCTCTATGTTCTTGAATCCTTCCAGAATTGTGAATGCCTATCTATCCCAAAGCAAGGACCACATCCATGTATATCTGGACCAGTGAATAAAAACTCCACCTCAAAAAGAGTCCTCATTGTTGACTGAATTTACAAAGTCTTCCTTAGGATTCTACAAGCTTGTCTTAAAGTACCTCTTAAAGTACAGAGTAGGCAGGTTTGCTTTGGATCAAGAAGCTGATTCCTGTCCCAAGGGCACCAAACTGTGCAGTAGTTGCTATGGTACTGTGAGCATTTTTGTTTGTTAAACAGTAGATTAAATAGTCATATAAAATGATTAGACCACATGTTGGATCATTCCTTGGGAGGGCTTATGTTACAAACTGGCTTTCTGGGGAAATTATTTAATGTTTTCACTTTAAAAAAAGAGGTTTTTTGAGTCTTTGGCAGTTGAGTTTAAGCAACTCTACTTACCTTGATTGAAATGTACTTGTGCAGGCAGGTAATAATAACAGGGCTCTCTTACACCTATTAAAATCTTCATTACCACTGTTGGTTTCACGCAGTAAAGCTCATTAATAGCTCCAGAATTATCATTACTATCATGACTAGTCAGAGCTCGGATTACACTTCTTTTGCAAGAGGGTGTATGTCTTGCCTTGGATCATCAGAGAGCTCCAGCAGAAAATCAGACAGAACAGATTGACCAGACAGAACAACAGATTCCCTTAAAAGGCTAAGTACACATACAGCATCTCCAAAGTAAGATGGTTTGATTACAGATGTTAATGAGGAGGGGTACACAAACTTTTACTGTTTGCTGTAGCATTTACATTGCACTCCCTTCGTTAGGTCCAGGTACCATTATGAAAGAGGCCCAAAATCAAGCACAAGCATTCAGTGGTTGGACTAATTGCTCAGATGGTATAACAGACTCGGGAGCAGATGGTAACCTGGCTTACAGCAGCACAGCTACCATGAAAAGTGCAGCAACTACACAAGCCTGTCCCTGTGGCTCACACTCTCTGAGATTGACTGCTCTTTTCAGGAACGTATCTAAGATGCCAGTCTAGGCAGCCGAACAGTGCCAGGTTAAAAATACAGTGTTGTATCTTACAAAGCTCATGACAGAAGAGCATCCAGTTAACTTCTGAAACCATAACAGCTCCTTTCTATCTGATGGCTTAATCAGAAGGTGACTCTGGAAAATGTAGACAGTAAGTCTTATATAACCAATTGCAATGCAATAAGTGAATCACACATGCAGATACCATCAGCGATCATTCTAGTCGCTAAACAAAGATGCCTGATTTCAGAGGACTCTGCCTTTAAAAAAGGGAATAAAATTCTCTAAAGAAAACTCAAGCTCAGCAAAATATTAACACTAAGCAAGTACAGCTGCAGATGTCAGATAAGAGCAGTTGTGAGGATAATATTTGGCATGTATTACGCTGCTTCATCTGTTTTTTTCTGTACCCCCATAAATGATGACAGAACTCCTCTCTGCAAGAGTTCCCACAACCAAAGGCATTGATCACTGGAGCTTCCAAAGGAAAGGCAAGAAGAGCCAATATTGGCTCCAAAGAAAACAAGATGTGTACCAAACTTAAAAGAAAGAAGTCAGAAGATTCGCATCAAAATGCCAGTAGGACTGAAGCAGATCAACTGCAGGCAGACCTGGAAAGTTTACTGCTGATTTCTCCTCTCAGTCAAGGATATAACAAAACCAGACACTGAACAGCTGAAGTTCCACAGCTCAAAACTATGTCCTCTAGGCAGAAGACAAGAGCAGTCAGTGCATTTATCACAGCAGCAAGTGCAAATAAAAATGCCCATTAGACATAACCTAAAGTTCCTGCCTTGCTTCAGAGGCCTTGGGTCTACGGCTTACACTCAACCCCACAGCCTCTATTGCAGCTTTGCCAGTGTCCTCCCAGGGTTATTGCTTTGGAGTAACCTCAAATTACTATTTACTTGGGATGAACAGCATGCTGCCCAGATTCAATAATCCAAATACAGCCTGCCCTGGGAAACTGGCCTGTTCCAGATGACTGCACAAGTGTGAAAAACAAACTGGAGAATGGGAACAGTCATGTTCAGAGAGGACAAGGCTTGCAGGAGCCTGAAAAGAAATACTCTAAAAGAAGTTCAAAACAGATAGTTGCATGGCATCTTCACCTCCCATAGAGAAGGGGCCATCATGACAGTCTTGGAGACAGATTTATCAAGTTTACTTCACCACAAACTTCCCTTTGAGGAAACAAACTTCTTTTTATCCTTGCAGCGACTATCAGGGAAAAGCAACTGGTTGTAACTTTGTTATTTTACAGATGAAGAAACCAACAAAGATCAAAGTCAACATTTTCTAGCATGGAAAATGAACTTGGGAACTGCAGACTTCGAGTGTCTTCACTTGGGATGTCTAAGCAGCAGAGGCAGGTGGGGGGTGGTTGTTTGTTTGTTTAAGGCTGTCCCTAACCAGAACCATCAACAAAAGCCAGCAGAAGCTGCTTGGATTCAGTGATTCTTGAACCAGATATCTCAAAAATTATTGACTGCACTTGTAGAGCTGGCCTGAGTAGTTTAGTCCATGTTGCACATCGAAGTTGGCTGCAGAGCCACAAAGCAGAACTCAGTGGGGCTCAGTTTCATAGCTCACTAGTGGTGTATATCCAAAAATACATTAGCTAGTTCTTGGGTGGCTTCTGAGGAACTATAAGCAGGCAGCAACTTTATGCATGATTTCAAGTTTTAATGCCTAGCTGGACACTTTCCGGTGTCTTCCATTTTTATCTTTGAAAAGATGAATTCCTCTCTTTATTTTTAATCCTGTTTCTCTTTCTGAGCTGTCAAAATTTCAAAGCAGTTTACTTTCTTAGGGTGAACCCGTGACCCAACAGAAACACTTCTTACCCTCTCCAAGCCATCCAGGCCAATGCTGGATGACAGCTGGGCATTCTCCTTCCCCTGAAGGGCTCTAGGTGCAGTCAGGCTCCCTCAGTATCAATCAGACCTGCACGCTTGCTCACTCAAAGGCAGGCGCTTGTCTCAGAGGCAGCAGAAAGAGCCACAGAGCAGCTATTTTATTTACAGCCTGCTGACAATGGAGTGGGAACTGATAGAAGCTGCAGTCAGGAAGTGACTCTCTGTCTGTCAGCACCAAATGGCAGCTCCTGCGCTTACTCTGCTGGACAGGATCTCTAGCTCTTTGTATCCCAGTCCAGTATTCATGGGGTACCACCAGGCTCCACTACAATACTCTTCACACAAGCTTTACGCTGATGCTCTCACATGGCCCTCAGCTTCCCACAACTCTGTATTTACTATACACGTGTGCTTGCTGGGCATATATCGAATCTTCATACTGTAATCACTGCCAGGCTTAATACCGAGCAGTTTTGAACAACTCTGAAGAAATAAATTAAAGTCATATTTAAAAGAAAATGTCTCATCCATCCAGAGAATCTCAGAAGAGCTCTGTGTTATCTGTGAAGTCTGATCTCAAAAAGGGAATTCCATAAACTGCACTATGTAGGCATCTTTGCATTCTAAGTGGCCATCATTCAGTTTTAGTTATTTCTACACAATACCAAAACTAAGGTCAATTCAGTTCTGAATCAGAGTGTTTACATGATGACCTAATGAAGTTTAATTCTCTTCAAATGAATATCTTTACTGCAGATTAACTAGACAAGGCTTTGCACTGGAATCAAGTTAGAATTTCAAATAAGGCTATTTTTAGTCCTGCAACTAAAAATGGGCAATGTGTAGTCACATTAACTCCAAAGATTTCAGGCTAAAGAAAAGTAAAAAGAAAAACCCTCGGATCTCACACAGGCACGTGCAAAACTCCTCATCCATCCTCAGTCACACATGCATAAACAGATTAAACACAAAGTCTGAGATAAAACTAAAAACCACCCGAATCAAGATTTTAAACCAGATAAGACTGCTGTGGTGACAAGAGTTTAAAACAAAAGCAATTAGCTTTCTTCCCCACCCGAAACGTTAGTGTGGTTTGAAAATCCCTTTCAGTCCTCTGCTGTCCTACTCCTAAAAGAATGCTGCAAGTTTAGAGATGACACCAAGCTGGGTGGGATGGTCCATCTGGTTGAGAGTAGAAAAGTTCTGCAGGGGTCAGACTGGAATGACTGACTGAGGCTGATTGTTTGAGGTTTAGTGGGCATGGTTGGTGATTCGACTTGATGACCTTGGAGATCCCTTCAAACCTTAATGATTCTGTGATTTTAAATCTTTTCTAGTTGCATCCCTACATTCCCTCACCAGAGCCTTATAATCACCCCAAGTGGCCACCCCGTCCTTCCATGACCTATAGGCTTGCTTCTTCCTCTTCAGTTTGCCTAGTAGTTCCCTGGTTAACCACACGGGTCTTTTGGCCCCCTTCCTTGTTGGGATACTCATTTCTTGTGCTGCAAGAAAGCAGTCTTTGAATGTTAACCAGCTATCCTGAGCTCCCTTGCCTGCCAGTACCATGTCCCATGGGATTTCCCCTAGCAATTGCTTGAAAAGGCCAAAGTTGGCCTTCCTGAAGTCCAGGGTTGTGGTTCTGGTAGCTATTCTGTCCCTACCACACGAGACCCTGAACTCCACCATCTCGTGGTCGCTGCAACCAAGGCAACCCCCAACCTTTACTGCTTCAACCAGACGCGCCTTGTTGGTGAGGACAAGATCAAGCAGTGTTCCTCTCCTAGTCCCTTCACCAACCTTGTTGCAGTTGTTTGGACCCTCTCCAGCACCTCAATATTTTTCTTGTATTGAGGTGTCCAAAACTGAACCCAGTACTTGAGGTGCAATCACACCAGTGCCAAATGCAGGGGAACAGTGACTCAGTTCAGGTTTGCACATCCTCTGCAGTACAGCTCATTGTTTCACTGTGTGTCATCAGTTGCAACAGATTTAACACAAGATCCAGAATAAAGTGCAAGTTCCTGTATTTGCTCTGATTAGCATCTTGAGTTCTATGATTCTAAGACAGCAACATATCAAATCAGCTGAACACGGAGAGGTTAAAGCTCTGTGTACCGTTGGAAAAAAAGAACACAAACCAACCAAATTGTTAAAAATATTTCTACTACAAACTTTCTCTTAGACAGCTGGTTCCTTGCTTGGGGATAAGATACACGTTACTAATGGGAATTATTTTGTATTTCCTTTCTGCTGCTTAAAACATACAAGCAAATTATATTCCAGCCTAAACACATATTGTTCATGGATCTTTTACTTCACTGGAATTTATAGGTCAATTCCAAACCTGTAATTTTAAATGTTGGCTGTTTTTCCCAAGTAATTCACCAGAAGGGGCTCCCAAGTCCACGGTGTTTCATCTGCTAGCAAGGAAAGATTCCCTGCCAGCTTCCACATAGATCACTCTGTATCACAAGCCACATCACTCAAATGCCCAGACATTACTTTTCATTTCAGACTAAAAGTGAAAAGACACACATGTATTACATCAAGACTTTCTCTCTTGAGAGTCACACAGCTGTACTTCAACTGGTGGTAGCAGAGCATCAAAGCCAGGGGAACGAAACTCAACATCTAGTAACTACATAAAATATCACTAAGCATAGTGCTCAAAGACAAGAACATCTGCTGTTACTGCACAAGCCTACTGCTAAGTGGGTTATGGAGCATAAAGAGTCAGGGGTGTCTTGACTGAAGCAGGCACCTCAAATCCTCACACACACATACAACCCGGTAAACAAGGGAGTTTGGGTACATCGCAGGGATGAAGAACAACACCAATGTATTTAACTGAGGGCTCCCTACCAACTCAGAGGTTTTAGCTGAGCAAACTGCAGAGTGGCTCTCTACCCATGCCAGAGGGTCTAAAGCAGCAGGCTGGTACCTCATTTCTGGAACACGTTCCAGTCACTTGTAGGTCATGTGCCAGAAGGCTAAATGTTAAAATTTGTCTGTGTAAGTCCACTGTGTCACATATAGCTCCAGAGGAGGTGTGTGCCCAAAGCTCACCAGCTTGCATGTCCCTGCAGGGAAGCCAAAACAGGTTGTGCCCGGCAATGCGCAGGAAAGGTCTCTTTTGGGCACAAAGCAAGTCACAAACCATGTCAGCTACATGTAAAAAGACCTCCCAGTTGAAATGAGTGGTCATGGAGAAGAGAGAAGAGCACCCTTCTGGGAGTCCAGCAGCTCCCACAGAGTGGTGCAGAGCACTATGACCACACTGCTGTCGAACAGTCCCTGCAGAGCTGAAACCCCCGGGGCTGTTTCACAGACCAATTCCTGTCCCTTGGCAAGTCACAGAAACAGACATAAGGTTGGGACTTGATCTAAGAGGTTTCATTGACAGAAGCTACATTAAAGTCCAGGTGAGTATTTTGCTCTCCCTCTCTTGAGGTTGCAGGAGCTGCTTTCTTGCTCTGCATTATGTCAGTTTATTTTGTAGCAAGAAAGGATAGAAATAAATACCATCAAGCCAGCCCTGCTTTCCTCCCCTTTTCCAAAGAAAATCCCTCAATCTCTACAAAACAAGCTAAAGCCCACATCAAACCTAACAGAGCTCACACAGATAGTATCTTCTGAAATTATATTATCTTTAGATTTAATTAGATCACAAATTAAATCATCTCCAAAATATTAAGCAAAATAATTTAGTGGTGCCAAAACTCTGCATCACACCATGACTTCTTTGTTTTCTAGCACTGTTTTTAAAGCTGCTTTCTGACTAGATGTGCAGAAGAGAACCACAGAGATATGCAGTTGCATCGAGACTCCACAAAGCCAATCCTGCACAGGTCACCACATCTCTTACGTACTTTAAGCCTGACATCAGCTACATTGCTGTCAATACAGAGCCATTCCAGGGCCTTCAGGGGTAGAAGGGAAGCAAATTTAACATGCTGGACTGTGAGTTATACAAGGAAAACAGTCTATCACCTTCATCTGAGAAAGTACAAGAGGAGAGAAGCAACCTTCAAGGTATTTTAAAAGCCTCCAGTTTTAACTGCTTTGCCTATATCTCCCTGCAGAAAAATCCCACTTCCTCACATCAAGCTGCATTTGCCTCTACAAGGATGTATTGACTAGTGCTTGTTATGCTTTATACGCACTCTTCTAAAACCCATTCCACTAGTTCAGTGGTGGCCGTGGAAGTCACGACACCAGCCACGCTGACACTGAGCTCACCATTCCTACTGCTTGTTAAATTGTGGACACTAGCTGCACAGCCGAAACAGAAGTGTTTTCCTCCCTTCCCTTCTCTTCACACGTGCATGGACACCTGCTTCAGCAGTGACAGTCCAGCACCCAGCACTGCCACCTCAGTAAAAGATGACTCTCTGGTCTCACAGCACACCTTCAATCAGGGGAAGGACTTGCCAAAAAGAAATGATTGTTGCAGTCAAGCTTGTTGGAACTGAAGTGTCCTTTACCATATGAAGGCATGTGGAGCAGCACAACGAACTGGCTGGAAAAGCAAGGAAGTAATTACAACTTTCTGGCTGCAAGGATCAGACAGGACAACATACTGCCTAGGAAGTGGCTCACATAGTCCTTACAAGCCACTGACACAGAGTAAGCTTCTCTACAGATGTGGACACCCAACTGCTGGACCACAGACTGGATGTGAATCATGTACCAGTTTTACCCAGACTAGGAAAGCCAGTTAGCTCAGAGACCAAATATTTGGGGCAATACATGTACCAACACACAGTGCTGAGGGGCAGGCAAGTCCTGGACAGGGGGATTCCACTAGACCAGCAGTTCTACATAAGTTGGCTTGGTCTATAACAAAAAGGAGAGGAAGATAATTTAATGTGGACAAAGCAGTTTCCATCATCTAGACATCTGCCATTTCCATTCTGGGGAAAGAAAATACAAACTAGATAGAGACAGAGCTGAGAAGCCTCAATATCTTCTACAGACCACCTGTTCATTAACCACAGGCAAGACCCTTGAGTCATGGCATCCATCCCTCAGCATGCTTCTCCTACATCCTCTGTGAACAGGCACAGGCCATTCCCCCTAATGATCTCTTACATTCCATGGCAGAATGACAAAGTGTGGCCATCTAGGCTCTCAACAGCAACTACCTGCCTCAGGCAGCAGCTAACAAAGTAATTACCAATAGGTAGCATCAGGAACAAGTTGGGATCAGATGCTCTGTACACCAGGTAGTTAAAAACTTTCTCTTTGATGAGGTTCTTCACAAGCACCACAATCTACTTGCTGGTCCATGCTCTGATACATCTATCTGCTCTGAGGCAATCAGAGCTGGTCTCAATAGTGATAACAAGTTCTGAAGCGCTTTTGAACCATGTTGGCTGCATCCCGTGACAGTGAGATCCTGCAAATGCACTTTCAGCGTCACCTTAATTTTATGATGTTTTAATTAAAGCAGACAGGAAGGGCTTTGGGCTGGGAACTCCATTCTGTATTTATAGCACAATACAGACCCAGCACTGTTACTCACAACACAACACTGCATTCTCCCTTCCTTACTTTCCTCTGGTATTCCTAACTCTTGACAAAATAATAATGGTTTGACCAGCATCTGTGCTGTTTGCTATTTCATCTTCTGCAGTATCTTTCCCTACAGAAGCATGGTGCTGAGCTGTCTGGAGATGGATAGCAGATTGTCATTTCTACAACAGTTTGCCTTTTTAGATGTTTTAATATCTAGTTTCTCTGGAGACCTGAAAACAAGAGATTCTAACACAGGAGACTTGTTTGCTAATGACATGACACTGTATTGGATTTAACTAAACTACAACTCTATGAATGAGACCACCTGATGTGGGGCAGAGAAGGAGTGAAGGAGAAAAATGTTATATCAAGCCTTACAACTCACATAGCTGAGTTATCAGGCTGCTATAAGTCAGCAATTTATTTTATTAACACTATTGCCTCTGGTCTTATGTCTCATTTCCAAACTTCCCGTACTATGAACATGCTTAAAACCAGCATACATTAAAGAATACGTTCTGATAAAGCAAGAACTTGAGGCTGGCAGCTAATATTATCATCATTCTGCTGCAGTCCTCAAGACTGAACCAGACAAGTATCAGGTTGAACCGGGTGCAAAGAAGAGAAACGGGGATAGTGCAAAGTAAATTGTCTCCTGCAACATCCCCAATAAAAGAAAGAAAAGAACAAAAAGAGCATTAGGGAAAAAAACAACAAAGGAGGAAGCTATTTTATTTTGCCAAAATACTGTCTCTTCAAAATCTTTCCATGCGTTCAGGACAACTGCTAGCCTAATCTAAAACTCAAAGACCCTGCTCACAATGCTGCTTCTTCCCTGCAGAAGCTAACATGAGACCCCATGCTATCGTCCACCTAGACTACTCTGTTGCTCCAATGTCCTGCACAGAGGACATCAGGCACAGGCCAAAGCTTACACTTGGAAAACACAGGGGTGAGGGTATGTAGCACTGAGCTTCCATCCTTCTGAGTAGGACTCTAATTTATGACTGAGACAAAGTAAAGCAAAAGGAACAAACTCCTGGAGAAGCTATCAGGCAAGTGACCACTGTCAATTTCTTCTCACATGATCACAAGCAGGTTACTGCCAGCTGCCCCAAATTTCAGCAGGTCCTTATGTCCATCCTTCTTTCATCTCCCGTCAATGTTTTCTGCCTCTCAAAAGCCATTGACATCACATTCATTCTTTCACCTAATGCTATCGCAGAGTTTAGATACAAGCAGAAGAACAGAGTAGCAGCAGCTCTCAATTTCCACAAAAAAGGAGATAGGCATCCATTACAGTGCCTGTTCAACTTCAAAGTGGTCTCCCTCTGAGGCTATTAGGCTCTTCTTGTACAAGCAGTCAAGGTGAACTACCCTTTCCCTGTCCAACTTTCTAAACAAAGGAAGAGTGTAAGAATTACAGCTTGCAGCACCAGCATCCAGAGTTCCTGATGATCCTTTAGCTCACCTTGGACTAAGAATAAACGGCTTTTCTTCCTACTGATTTTCCTGCTTTCTCTAACCATCACTTCTCCAAAGACTGAACTGTGAGAAAAGCACAACAAACAACATACAAGATTTTTCAGAAATGTTCAGGATCCATTACGTGGTGTCCAGTTCCAAAACAGCATCAATTACATCCTGGAACACATTATGCCCTGCTATGTTAGACAAGAGGAAATGTGGTACACAATGAAATAAAAGACATCCTGGAACCTATTACGTACACAAAAGACAAAAGAAAGGAGATTATAGGATCAATGTGGCTAATAAATGATGTGTTGGCATCTCTTTTCTACCAAGATGTGGATTAACAACAGATGTATTACACTAATGGCTATTTGTACACTAATCTAAAACAACTGCATTGCTGTTGCAGACAGGAATTTGATAAATGCAGCCCCCATTCCAGCTCCACAAGTGCTGCTTAGCTTTAGGTGAGGTGGGGAGGGGGTGAGCCACTCCCAGTTTCCCTCTTCATAGTTGGGGGGTTTGCTCACACCTCCTTTTCTTGCTGGGCTGCTCCCTGCTGATTTCTCCAGGAAGGAAAGGGGCTGCCTTGCACTAGCCTAGAAGCCCACACCTCTACTCTGGGATACATGGGAAGTAAGGACCACTGGGCATGTTGAAGCAATCAGTGGCTTTAAGCACCAGAATCATAGAATCATTACAGATTGGAAGGGACCTTGAAAGATCATCTAGTCCAATCCCCCTGACACAGCAGGATCACCTAGACCAAGTCACACAGGAACTCATCCAGGCGGGTCTTGAACATCTCCAGTGAAGGAGACTCCACAACCACCCTGGGCAGCCTGTTCCAGTGCTCCATCACCCTCACTCTGAAGAGAGCTAAAGGGTTAAATCCTGGAGATTAGCAATTCCAAAGTATTACTTTCCTTATCACAAGCCAACAGCCCTTCTGCATTTACATGAAGTCCCTCAGGGAGGGAAGCTGCAGAAACTGGGCACAGAAGATGCCTTCGCCAGGTGAGTGAGGAATAAAAGAGAAGATACCATTGTATTTACCCTCTGGTTCTTTTTCACAAGCAACATCTGGAGAAGATTTAGAGGCAAAGACTCCAGACCACTGTGCAGTGCCAATCTGAAGAGTATGATAGTTCACTCACTTTCCTTCAACCTGAAGAAGTGAGCCCAGGAGAGTGGGCTTTGCCAGTTCCAGAAACCTGGAGGAAAGCAGTAGATGAGGTAGAGACACTCCTTCATCAACCATCTTGGTAGCACCGGTGAAATTCAGCATAGTACCAGCTGAAGAGAGCCTTCTCCAGGCACTGCTGCTTTGCTACAGCATATATTGTGGACAGACTTTTGACCATACATGAGGTTTGTGGTGTCACATGCCATGAAACCACCATCTCCCACATCTTGGGCTTCCCTAGGAACTGGTGTGGTAACTCCCTATTAACAGCACAGAGTCCAAGATGGCTTGTAGAGTATAGGCAGAAGCACTTAGAAACCTGTCCCTGTGGACAGGAACATCCTACAGAATGCTTGAAAGAGATGTGGTTAAGAACTAAGGAGGCTGTGCTGCACATTAAGAGGTTTTCAGTTCACACACACTTGCTAAAGAAAGGCTGTCCAGGAGGAGAAAGCTGCAGAATAGGTGTATTCTCTCCAGAGATCATACCTCTGCCCTTTCTCAAAAAAATCCTATGAAATCTGAAGCAAAAATGTCTAGGGCCCTGTCTCTGCCAAGGCAGTTCTGATTCACATTTTCATTTCTTGCATTTCTCCTACTTTCTTTTCCCTGAATGTATGTCAATGCTCTTAAGGCACTGAAAAAGCTAAGTTAACCCACATGGAGTAGAAGCGGGAAGATGCTCAGACTCCTACACAGTCCACTATTCGAGAACAACCAGAAATCTTGTTTCCTGCATTGCTTCAGCACTATGGGGCAAGTTAATTTTCCATAGGACAACAGGATTTGCAAACTTATGTATGATGCCCATCTGCCCAGGGAGGGGCTGAGTGCCAGGTGAGGCTGTAGCTTCCTGCCCTTGGACCAGCCCAGGAGAGAGACATTGCCAAATTCAAGGAAAGAAAGGAAGCTCCACCGTGCCAAACAAAAGCAACAAATCAGGCTGCACAGCTGGAAAGATGGGATGTAAGTGGAAGTGAGGTAAGATGTCAGAATAGTGAGGGACAACACAGGCAGGAATCTATAGCATCCTGCCCCAGGCTACACAGTTCCTGGCTTTTGCCCTTGTGCCTGAGCACCAAACACTTCAGAAGAACTAAGACTCTGACTTGAGTGCTGCTGTGAAGCTGCATCTCTGCTGCTCTCCATCTGTTTGTACTTGAACTGGTCAAGAATTATACGATAGAAAAAGTACCTCTAAAAAGGCATGAACAGGGGAAAGTGAACACTGCAAATGGATATTCTAGAAACAGAAGTAAGGACAAGCTTTGGCTGACAGCGCTTAGAGCTGTGATAGCACTCTTCTGTGTTTAAAAGCCATTAAGAAAAAGAAATATGTCTATCTACAAAAACAATCACTCAATCAAAGGACAGAAAGGGCCCTAAGGCCACCTCAGCCTGTGTAATGGGTTGGAAGATTCAGCAGAAGTTTTAATTGCTAGACTTCTCTTAATAGAGCAAAGTATTCTAATGGAAACATCTACTTTGTGGCACTGCTGCAGGAAATAATTAAATAATTTTGTTTATTGGTCTCTGACGATGTTACAACAATAACAACATGTAAGGACACTGGGCATCTTCCAAGACGCATGGTACATTCACCTTCCATCAGCGCTTTTGAACCCCAGCACACCGAGTGCAATGCGGAAAAGCAGTAAAGCAAAAAGGTCATTCCCTGCTGATAGGGCCCCCTTGGAAACAAGAACATTGCTGCACACACCAAAAACAGACCTAAACAGTTCTTTCAGTGTATTGCAAAACTGTCCCTATGGCAACAAGAACAGAACCTTTTCCATACCATCAACTGCCATCTCTGCTTGTTGAGAATTAAAAATTCTCTTCAGAGACTTGCAGTGTAGACAGCTTCCATGAAGCAAACTAAGACAATTATGGATTAAAAAATACCATGAGACATCCAGACGTGGTAAGAGTTAGATCCAGCCACAATTATTGGTCTGAAGCAGAAGCCTTGCCTTCAAGATGACAGACTTAGTATGGACAGAGTAGGGAGAGCAAGGTGGTCCTCAGGTGAGGAGAGGCATCATATCTGGATGTGGGAACAAAACCCACAAGCATCTACATAGACAGAGAAGAGGAATTCTACATGGTAGCATGTTGTAAAGGAGGTGACTGAAAAAAGCTAAGAGAACTGGGAACCAAATACCAGTCAAAATGGAAGCACATTCTTGCCAAATTCCTGCACTAGAGGACTGTGTAATTGGGCCAGGAAAAGCACAACAGAGTATGTTATGGAGCAGCACCAGCTTGTTAGCCTAACAGGCCTCTTCCATCTACAAAGTCAGCATTTCATGCTGCTATGAAAGGTACCCAAGTGCTATAGATTTACATCAGGTGGTAAGCCAACAATTCCGATCTCATAATGAAATGAAGCCCAGGCCAGACGTGAAGAACAGTGTATTTTAATACAAGTCAACAGACTTGTAACCATGGGAGCACTCCCTGAGAAGTGGCAGTTGTACCGAAGTAAATTGTGGTGGATGGGACATGAGTGACTTCTGCATCTGCTGTCCTGTGCAGCTGTCATCATGGGTCCCTGTCTGGATCCCCACATGTCCTACCTTGGGTCACCATTATGTCATGGGTTAGAGACCCCAGCTCTGTTTTAACCAAGAACTTTTAGCTGAAGTGTCAGACACAAAGGAAGGGTTTAACACAAGACGTGTTAATTCACTCACCCCAATACACTTCAGAAAAAAAAAAATCCCACAAGACACAGACACACAGAATTTCATCACACTGCTCCTACACTGAACTGAGATGAAATGTCCAGAAGATCTTTATTGTAGGCAGTTACTGATTCTCTCTGAAATTTCAGTAGTCATCCGGCCTCCAAAATTTCAGCATCTGTAGACATTTTAAGAGTCAGTCTTCATCTTCATAAATCTCTAAAGTTCAGGAATTCTAATAACCTTTCTGAGTGAACAAGCACACATTAGTAGACCATGACAGTCTTCCCACAGTAATGTTTCTTCAGAAGCAACATTTTCTCTCAGTGGCAAATGACGCAGCTCCAAATAGACATCAAGATGGAGAAGAGAAGAAGAAGAAAATGGAAGTTNGGGGGGGGGGAAGAGGGGAGGGGGCACAGAAACTTTTTAACATTTTAAACCCAAACTTTAAGCTTTTCTGCAGAAAACATTACACTTCCAGATTCTGCTTAGCTTTTACAGCATAAGACCAGCACCAGCAATAACCATCTTCTGAGATTGAAATGTTTTAGTGTCCAGGTACAAGATTGCCCAAAACACCTAAGCCACACTCCACCATCCACGTGCAAAGCAGACTGCAATTCAACCAGCATAACCAGAGAAGCTTGCTGTAACCAGGGTCCAACTTACCCTCAAACTAAGTCACATAGAGCTTCACCAGGGATAACAGAGATGCTGCCAAGTCTGCAAATACTGAATACTTGTGAAAATGAAGTCTCTGAGCGCCACAGCAGAGTTCTTCTCTTTCCCTCACCACTCCATGATACAAACTTACCAAGAGCTATCCAGCTTCTGAAAAGGTTGCCATGTATCACCCCTTCTGTGACCTAGCCTGAGTCATGACTGGACTCGAGAGTCTACCTCTCTGGTTCTGGGATCTGAGTAGATGGCTACATTGCTTCCCTTGAGATCCAGTGAGGCAGAAATAGGAAATGAAATGGAGAACAGGGAGGAAATTCCATCTCCCAACACAAAAAATTAAGAGGCCGTCACAGACTTCTGCTGGTAAGAAGCAAAGAAATATGTAGGCAAGAGTGAAATCTAGAGACACAGAAATATCTTGTTAAATTTTTACAGTTTAACCACTGGACAAGCTACTTTCTATCCATAATTTATACCTGAATTTTGTGTCTAGACATGACATCATTTTAAGGTATGCCTTGTGTTCTGTAGTAAGTTTACAATAACCAGAACTTACTGTGGTTCAGGTCAGCAAAAGCAAGAAGAAATCTCCGAAGCTCCTTCTAAGCAGCTGTTCTTGGTAATCATTTTAATCTGTTGTTTTCTGTCAAGGAGACAAGGCCTAGCAGATGCTAAAAGCCAACACTAAACCAACTCCCCTTCCTACAAGTGACGAATACCACAGATAATCTCGAATTCTCGGGCAGCTTTATTTCATATGGTTCATATTAAAACACTGAAGGACAGCCAGATAAGCAAGGGCAATAAAAACATCTAATGGATGCCTATGGAGATGGGAGGCTACGGACACACTAGACTCTGCCACATGTCCACACGATAAACCAGTTGAACACTATAAAACAGCCCCATGAATTTCAGATGGAATAACAAGTACCTGTGTATTCTCACTATTGAGACATGAATCCTGAGGCTACAAAAACTGGAACCTCAGCAAAGTTTACATGCACCAGCCACTCTTATCAGAGGAACAAACCCCATAGTGATAAGGGCTGTTGACCAAGTAACTTTAATCACATAAGGAGTTGCAATCAGTACCCAGGAGAGTGTGGCCTAAAGCATCCTATTTTGTTAATCAGGTCCTATTTAGACATAGGAGTGAGGGGGAGAAATTTTGTGCAGCCTGAATGCTAAACAATGTTTTGGGTTTGGTGCATTTTTTATTGAGTCATTGTCTTTAAGGCAGCAAGCACAGAGAAACTCCTGTGCTGTAGTGTCCAAGTCAACCCCAGGAGAAATCTGGATGCACAGGTGCATTGGGTGGAGCTCCCTGTCCATAACGTAACTCTCAAGAGACACAGATATGTCACAAACAGGGACATTTTTCTCACTGAAATCTTAACATTGGGAAGAATGGAACATGGGAAGGTTACACCACACAGTACATACTTTTTCCCATTATCTCAATGGGAAGACAAACTTTAGCCATGAAGAGATCCAAAATGAGGTCAAAAACAATGGCCAGCAGCCCTGTGTGAGAGTAACACAGAATGATGTAAACAAGCTTCTGAGTGGAAAGGATAGATCACAACAATTGCTGACATTTAAAAGGCATAAAAGACTGCCTAAAATCCAGCTTTCATCACTCCTCAAGAAAGACCCGAAAGGCATAGGACTGTCCAACCACTGTCCCTTTTATCTCCATGTTACACAAGTGATCCAACCCAGACCACACAAGTGCTCACAGTTACAAGAATGGGAGTGAGTAGAAGCAAAATACTGGTATTTTAAAATAGAATCACATTCCTTTGCTGTACAGGTCCCACAGTTTTGCTGTACTACTTTCCTACATCCAGAAACATTAGAGGTCCAACTTTTCTCTGTCATCTGTATTAGTAAGAAGAAAAGTGATTACTTCTTTAGCTCTTCCAACACCCACTCAGAAACAGGGAACCATTTCAGCTAACAGCAAACAGGAGACAGACCATGGTACTGTGCTAATAGGGCTAGAAAAGGGGCTGATTATTGCACCCAAACTGATGCTACTCAAGCTGGGCAGTTCAGGGGCAGAGTAACAAAATCACTGCCTGGATGAAGCTACATTGATGCGACATCAGGTCACACAGAGATTTTTGCCAGAATGAGGGATTTAACGAACATTGCAAATCACATACACACCAGGGACTCAAACCTGGACCACCACACCCAGCACAGTGTTGTAGGGCAGGGTTTCTGCTGATCATCCTACACTGATTACTCACAAGAAACAACCCAGTGACATAGCATTCAGTGCCATGGTGAGAGCTGGAGATCTGGGAGAGAAAAACCATGACAGGTGCTAGCAAAGAGTGGCCTGAGATAGCTGATTCACATGTGGAAAGGAGAAAAGTCACCACTTTTCAGTGCCAGGTAAGTAAAAAAGCGGTGGTGGGAACACCATTGCTCAATAGATCCCAAGGGAGCAGCACATTCCCGCCCAGATGATGCAGCTGACCCATTACCTCCTCCATCCCAACCTAAATGTACATTAGGGTCTACAGCTGGCTTATAAGGAAAATCTGAAGTCATCAGGGCTGTTCTGGCTTCAGTTCTTGTTAAAGATGTTGAAAGCAGCTCAGGTTTGGTTAAAAGGTTTCATAGGTTTTCAAATCATTGCAGCTTGCAGTGACCAAAGGTTGATTTATGGTTTGATGTCAGTGTACATGCACTTACAGTTCTACAAGCTGTCATAAAAATCCAGGTGATGATCAGAGTTTCTGCTGATTTGAGATACAAGCAAGTACAAAACCATGTGAATAGGAAAAAAGACACTCACTCACTCTGGGAACATCACAACCACGGACAAAGGGCTGATAAATAATCAACTTTTAATATACTTCAGGCAAACAGTCTTCTCTTCCTGCTCTCAGCTTTTTATGAGTTTGAAGAGTGAAACTTAGTTTTACTTTAAATCAATAAAGACCAAAGCTCAACAGCTGAACAGTTACACACAAAAAAAATCCGAGGTGAAGGTTTCTATTCTAGATGTTATAGTACTCACATTTGTCCAGACTTAGCAAAGCAGGGCAGAGTGTCAAGGGATACTCATTCTAGAAAAACAAAAAGCCTCCACTAGACATTAATAATCTAAATGCTCGTTCACTTTCCCCATTAAGTGTATGAAGATTGTTTTGCTTATAATGTTCGTTAAAGAGCTTACGGCTTTATGATTGGCATCCCAAGAACTCCATCCCATCTAGTAGTCATTCTGCTTTCCTAAGACAAGTGCAAGGCAAGAATGATGCCTTCGTACAGACACATCGCACTACAAATGAACCTGAAGTATTTGCATAGCAAGAAGAGGATTTTTCCCTGTGTCACTAATAAAAAGCTGCTGTCTTGCTGTGAGTGCTAATACTACAAAAAAAATTGGAATCTTGAAGTTTGCGTTATGTTAAACATAAGGCAACACCCATCCCACCCAGACAGATGAGGTGGAATAGAAATAGTGCTTAATTGTGTTTCCACAATGACTAGCAAGCACTTAGCGTAAGGTCAGTGTTCAAGGCATCTCTGGCAGATCATGCTGGGAAATGCATTTAGCAGATAGCGCCACAGAATGCTTGAGAGACCACTGTATGCTTAATCACTTGAAGCTAAATTTGAAAAGATCAAACAAGCCAAATTTAGGAGTAGCTTGTTCCCCTTATTTAATGGGCTATAATACTTTACAGCACAAAGCCCTGCAGCAATCAAGCTAGCTTGAGCATTTGGAGCGATCACCATGTAAGTACCATGAGCCACACAGATTTAACAACTCTCCACCAGAAAAGAGGAAAACAGAACCTTTGTTACTCAAGACCAGGCCTCTGATATTGAAGCTAAAAATCCACAGGCTGGCAAAAGCAATGTCACCTGAATGACCCGAACTGGCCACTGGAGAAGACTTAACCAAAATACTTTACAATTCCCGTCGGCGTCTCAACAGCACCACAGCAGTTTCTACAGCTCGTGTTGTACAAAACACTCTTCTAATAAAAACGACACCTGACACGTTCAACAGAAACCTCCCATACTTGATCTAGGAGACACATTTGACATTGTCACTGGCAGCAGGAAGACATCTAATTACAGCCCATCTGCCATGAATGTTCCTCAAGGACTCTAAAATGAGGAACCTCCTAGCAATCAACACAGGCCCGGGAAAATCCGCAGGGGATACACGCCAAAGACAACTTTCGCGTTAGTGCGACAAAAATCATTGTCTAACAAATAAATTAAACACTAAATTCTGAATCCTAACTGAGAACTTTGTTTTTCAAGCCTGTGTAGAAAGGAGTGTATTGCATTTACAGGGAAAGAAAGATGGCAGGAATTTATTCAACCATCTCTTTACCTCCACAACCAGGCAAGGACTAGAACATCATCTAGTCCCATATTTGCATAATTCTGATTTTGATAGATTTGCTGTCCAAAATAATTCAAGCCACTGCCTTGAGCAATGCTGTACCCTCCACTTTGCTCACAACTTGAATGCTCTTCTACTGGATCTGCCATCGAGCATGCATGGCACTGCAAGGCTTTACTGAGCAGCAGAAGCTCAGAACATTGTTAATTCTCACACTACTTGCTTGATGGCATTAGCAACTAGAAAAACACAACTGTTCCAAAATTTTCCTGTCAAGAACAGACACAAGTAAGATGTGTTTGCATCTGTAGTACGATCCTGATGTTGCCTTTCCGACATGCTGCCCCCATTGCTATACATCTGTGCCTTTCCAGTGGCTGCCTATCCAGAGACACGCAACAGCACTCGGTGTCTGTAAGAGGCCAGGGACTGAACCCCAAGTATATTACAGAAAAGAGCTGGAGTACACTGCTTGCCAGAAATCCAAACTCTAGCCAACAAGTCCCTCCAGGCTCGCTTGGAAAGGTCTTGTTAACCTTATTGCTGTACGCCTGCTGGGCTCAAAATGAAAGACAAACTTGCATGTTACTTGTGGATTTGGATGCACTATCCAAGGAGGAGACAAAGCAGGAGCCCAAGCAAGAAGTGCATGTTACGAGCCCAGACAAAACTGTATTGGTCTTTAATGAACTTCGTGACAGGGGATTTCTCACAAAGCCATTCCTTAATGTCTTTCCTGCTTTGGTGATTGAGAGATCTTGCACAATCTGTTTAAACGCTGATGTTTACAACACTCTTACACATTTTGATGAAACCTTTTATTAAACATTGTTCAAAGCCTGACTCATGGCACACAGAATCATAGCTGATTTCTTCAGAAAGTTCACCAGCAAATTTTTCCCAGTCGCACTTTATTTAGGAACTGTGAAGGAGCTAAAGACTCATGCAAAAGGGGTTCTTTATGCTGCAGTGGCCATCAGGACATGTACAATGCCTCACTTGTTTAGGAGCTGATTATGCGTATCCTGCTGTGTGTAATCACGTGCATATGGCCATTAGGATGAGCCTGTAACTCCTTGTCCAGTCTTTGAAAAACATTAGCTAGCCTGTATGGACTACAAATCATATTAGTTTTAGAAAAGCTCATTTCTGCTGATGCTATTTCAGTTAGAACAATAAAATCAATTAGGTTGGAAGAAACCTACAAGATCATCTAGTACAGCCATCAACCTGATGCCACACCATGCCCACTAAAGCACATTCCCAAGCACCAGATCTACGGGCTTTTGGAAGTGACTCCACAACTTCCCCGGACAACATGTTCCTATCCCTGATCACACTATCAGGGAAGAAATGTTTCCTAATGTCCAGCCTAACCCTCCCCTGGCACAGCTTGAGTCCAGACTTAGGAAAAGAGACTGACATCCACCTCTCTACACCCTCCTCTCAGGTAGCTGTAAAGAAAAATAAAGTCTCCCTTCAGCCTCCCTTTCTCCAGACCAAACAACCCCAGTTCCCTCAGCTGCTCCTCATAAGACCCTTCACTAGCCTTGTTGCCCTTCTTTGGACTCGCTCCAGCATCTCACCGTTCTTCTGGTATCCAAGAAGGGGTCCAAAGGGGTCTTGTATCCAAGGAATCCAAAATTGAACGCAATATTCAAGGTGAGGCCTCACTAGTGCTGAGGTATAGGAGGACAATGATTTCTCTAGTCCTGCTGGCCACACTATTTCTTGCGTGGACTTGGAGCCAGTTGCATATATTAACATACATAACTAACTGACTAGTCTAGCTAGTAATCAAAGTTCAGAATTATTAACAGTACAACATATTCAAATCCCATTAACTACAGAAAGCAAAATCCTTTCCCAGCCAAACACTTTCCTTCCCATATGCAGCAACCCTGCATTTCCGACTGCAGGGCTCAGACATGTGACACAAATCAGGAATAGCTTTCACAGGAATTATGTGGTAACAAGGCTGAAGTTACTGCAACTGCTGAAAATTTAGCTCCCTGAGAAACTCTGAATGAGCTTGTGGAAAAACATGTTAATTGCTGTTTGTCAGCCAGTCTCATGGATGTACTAGCAGTAAACATTTAACCCCGTCAGAGTGTCTGTAGTACCAGACCCCGGGATGAGATTTTTCTTCTGATTTTTAGCGCAACTTTCATTCTTCTACAAACTCCACTTCCTCTCCTGAGATCCTGCTATCTTCAACGTGTCCTTCAATTTAAAATGTGTGCATTTCATTAATCCTGCATGTGTGGCTGTCCTCAACCAAAGCTAACTTCATGGATTTCTGCCCAACTGTACAGTTTCATCAAGACTTGACCACATTTTAATGCTAGTCTACCATGTATTCCCAGTACAGCTCATCCACTCACACATAGAGATCTGATTAGAGGACTCTCCCCATTCCTTACACTAATTTTAAAATGAAACAGCAAGCCATATGGGACTGAACTCCACCTGACACCTCCACCCAAGCTGACACAGTCTGAACTCTTTGACTAATTACAGCAAAGGTTTCTTTCTCAGTGAAACATGTGTTCCAAAGTTGCTCGTCTAATGCACGTAACTGTAGCTTCCCAAGTGGAGCTGCACTGACTTTGCTGCATTTGTCCTACTTACTAGCTCACAGAAAGAAGACACGATGTTGGAATGGCATGCACTGAACGTGCTCTTGCCTAGTACTTCTCCATGCTAAACTGAAATTCAACTCCACTAGGACTTATTATTTGGAGGAACACTTCTGGTTTCCCTTTTAATAACAAGGAATTCTAGAATTCAACAAAACACGGGAATTTGATACCTACCTACTCTGGCTCCCACTTTGACATCTTCTGAAAGACATGATATCAAGCTTCTCTGGCAAATCCACCTTTGTTTCTACTCCTGAGCTTGCAATCCAATTTCCACCTGCATCCCAATTTCTTACAGACCCAGACCAAACAGCATCCCAAAGTTAGGGATTTAGGTCACCGGTAAATCTCTTCTGTCTGAAGAAAGCTTGCGTGTGTATTAGGCTTTGCTTGCTTAGGTACTGCACTTGCATGAGTTCTTCATTATGTTCATGTTTTTGAGCAGCCCACAACTGGAATTAGTTATCACAGGAAACACCAATGTTACTGTACCAATTGCATTATCTCATTTAATGAAAAAATAATATTTACTAAATAAAGGCAAAAGTCTCTGAGGTAGAAACAGAAAATCTCCACCTGTTTCACCACAAAGCTGAGTTTCAGCTCAGCTTACTGCTAACTGCACCATTCCTCACATACTCTTCGGCCTTCTTCAGCCATTTCCCTTCATCTTGCAACACCTTGGACCCTTCTTACCAGTTACACGTGGAAACAGCTTACCTTGTCAACAGCTCTGCCTAGTAGTATGAGAAAATCCTTTGCAAAAAGAGTCTGCTGGCCTGTTAATCTGCTGTCAGTGATGGGCATTCGACTGACAATAAAATCTCCCATCTTAAGTAATTTCCATACTCTCCTGTCTTTAAAACCTAGTAATATGAGATATTCCTCCATCATTCACGGCAACAAGTCATTGTTAGGACAGTTCTGCACTGAAATCTTAGAACTCATGTGGAACAAATGCACTTGTCTCTCTTCCAGTATGTGACAAGACAGAAACAGGAGATGGCAGCAGGACTTTGAACACAGACTCATGGCTAGATGTGAAGCTTGTATCTAGGTGTTGCAGTTTGAAAATTACCAGAATTTTCAGATGTATAGATTTGTGCTTCCATGAGGAAAAAGGTGCATTTTGCTTTAAGAGAATCGTCCCAGGTACCTGCCCGGGGGTGGGTGTGGGCTAGGTGACAAGATAAAAGGGGCTGATCATCGTGGCCCTAGCTCTTTTTGCTGGGGGCTTTTCGCCCCAAGCAAGGCTTCAGCTCTGGCACACACCTCTCTCACACTTCCAGGCGGGCCCGTTGCATTCCCATAGACAGCAGGGTGGGGAGTGGCAGCCCCGCTGCCCTCCGCACGGCCCCAAGGCTCCAACCACAGCCTAGCAGCACTGCCTCCGATCCAATCCTGGTGCCAGCTGGCACCATGGACTGGAGAAGCAAGAACTAGTGCCGCTTTCCCCCCACCATGGAGCAACATCCAATGACCTGTGGTGAGCTGAAGGGGTCTCCCCTCTTCCCTTGTAGCCTTCAGCCTGGAGGAGGAGGGAGATAGCCATGCAGTCAGTCTCCATTTTGAGCTATGCACGTGGCCAGGGCCATGTGGCTGATCAGCCACCATTTTAGATCACAGATCAGCAGGAAGAAAGACTGTTTGTCATTTCTGCCACTGAGAAAAGCTGGGGATGCTCAAGTATTGGGAAGAGAAGGAGCCTTCAGAGAGGCATCTGAGAATTCCTTTGTGCTTAGGTGAAGAAAGCAGAAGGACTCTAGAATCCATAAACCTTGGGCATGGAAGACTGGGTCCTGTTTGAGAGCATGTCTCCTCAATCAAGGGATGCAGTTCAGGTGCTCAGGAATCAGGCCTGCTCGATCAGTGATGTGCTGGAGAAGCTGTGCTGAAGAACTGAAGAGTTCGCTGGTCTGGACAGCTGAGGGTACTGGTGTCTGCAGACTACAGTGGCAACATGTGAAGAATAGAGAGGGTGGTGGTACCTGTCTCTACTTGACTGACATGTTGTTCCCCAGGTCTCTAATGTAAAAAAACCAAGGATCGATATGAAGTAATCTCCCATTGTATTTTTCTCAGAAGATGTGATGGCATTTATGACAGAGTTTCTAGTTTGTGTGCACTAACTTGCTTAACCTTTTCTTCTTTTCTGCATATAGTTACAGAGTTAATAAACCCTTTTTCATTTTCCCTAAGCTATCCATTGTCTGGCAAATTCTATCCAAGATCTCACCGAGACCTAATTGGTTTGTTTTCTTTTCATTGTGGTCTTGAACCCACCACACTAGGAACGAGAATCAGGAATCTTTCTCTCATCTCTCCCTTACTGTCACCACTATTCAGACCTACATAAGTCTCCACTGCTGCTAGGACCAATATCCAGGATAATTAAAAGTAAGATGAGAGATGGCACTGTGCCATCAGACATTGCTCTATCAAGTATACTTCCGGAAGAAATTCGTCCTGTTCTTCCTCAGGGAACCATGCCGTTCAACACCGTTTGACAGCAACACTGTGTTCACATACTTCGTAACTAAGCCCTTGAAAAGTTATGTGGGAGGGGCTATAATTTCTAATTGTTATGTTCAAACATTAAATACAAACCAGCTTGTTAGATGGGCAACAGCCTTACAAATTCAGTGAGAGATACTCCTCTTCACTGGCACCCATTCCAGCTGTGGGTGTTTCATGTTTAAGGCCCAAACCTCATTCCCTTGTTCCTGATTAAAGAAAAGAATTATTGAAGCAGCAAGAAAGCACAGAAACCGCTTCAGTGGGTGGTTTTAATTATTTTTTCAATTGTTACCTATAATCCACCCAAAAGGCATCAAAATGAATAGTAGGCATCAATTAGGAGCTATACTTCTCATTAGCTTTCCCATGTATGGTCAGTGCTGCACACTCCAAAAAGTGCTGATTTTTGTTATAAACACAGCCCCACCCTTCCTCCTCTGACAAGAATATCTGTAGAAAAGAGAAATAGTGTGAAGTTTTTCAGGAGATGTTGTTTGTGCTTTTGGTATTAAAAAGCATGAACATGTTCTCATATTTGCAGGATTGGCACTACGACGTGTCACGTCCTCCTTTTTCCAGAGGAGGACACTACAACGGCAGCAGATACATGAACTTTCCAGCATGCACTGCATCAGTCCAAAGTCCCTACACTGGACAAAACGGTGGTTAGCTAAGTCTGCCAAGCTTCTGGTTATTTTTACATGACTGAATAGCAAAAACCACACAATTGCTTCCTTAAGGTCATCTCTCCTCTGTTCTTAATGGCCCAGCAACATTAACTCATCCCACAACGGTTACGAAGGCAGGTGGCAAAACCTAGCAGCCATCAGAAGATATTTCCAGATTTGAACACTGGCTGTCTAGGCCCCTCACACAGCCCAACCACCTCTGAAAGTAGCAAATACACCACATGGGACAACTCCACATATTGTGAACACCCAACTTAGCTACCTCATCATCACAAGCTTCTCAGGCATCTCCAGAAGGACAAAAACTGAATTCCAAATTTCCAAGTATATTTGAAAAGAAGAAAAAAGAGTGGGGAGAAGGAAGAATACAGAAGCCAGATGTCATTTGAATTTCCCTCCAGTTCCTAAGCAGATTTAGAAGGTCACAGTGCCAATTTATTATGGTTGCAATAATGTGACTTGCAAATGTTAGAAAACAATTCCCTTCTAATGGACCTAAGCAAAGAAATGGTTCCTCATTGTGAGGATGAATGAGAAAATAATTGATTGTTTTGTGGAAAGACAGAAGCTCTGGAAGGAACATTTACATGCTAAACCAGTGACTAAAAAGCACAATGTCAATGGACGCAGTAAAGACTATGAAAGGAAGATGACACTACCAAGTGGCTGTGCAGGCTCTTTCTATGCCTCGCGTGTTCTATTCCCAAGTAATTCAAGAGCTTACCTGGGTGCAAAAGTTCCAAATCTGATCAACCACCAATGATGTCCCAGAGAGCTTATACCCATCTAACTTTAAAAATACTTCTTAAAGGCTTTAAAATCTTTGGTCATATACACAGTGCTCCATTTTCCTGGTTAATCAAATTGATCCCATCAGAAAGTCTTAACCTGCATCAAACACATTGGCACCACAGACAAAAAAGAATTGGCAGCATTTGCCATTTAGTTACCAAATACCGAAGTCAAAGATTTACTGTTTTCACCCAGCATCAAGCTCTCTTTACAGGCTCAGAGCAGAGCCTACACTGCTGTTCAGAGAGCAGCACTGTGTTCCCCAGCTGACACCCCTATCAGCAGTGTCCCAAGAATTTCACTTGGCTACTGCTGTGATCAACACTTTATAATTCCATAGGGAAAGCGATTTCCTTCTGTGAACCTTTTCCTAGCTGTTTATCTTCTTTGCTGAGTGCTTCAAGATCCATGTCCTTTATGTTCTTTACAAGATCAAGAGGGTGCAAAGCAGGATTCCACGAAACCAGCATTGCCACTGGCAGCTCCAGTCACTGCCTGACAATATTTTTTGGTAAGAGTTGCCTCTAGTATAACCAGGTCACTAGCACTTTGGTGCCTTGTCACTGAAGCAGATTAAAAAAGCCTTGATAGACTCTTAGCTTCAAGGCAGAACCAACTCATGCCAACAGGAAAAATGAAAACCCTGCCCAATTTTGCAGATTATCTATTCTAGCAGTTGACCAGTTTTGGTCTCTTCAGCAATTCCAGGATCTTGACTGCTACTCTAATTGTTTTCATACACTCAAGATGGTTGCATGGATGATGAAACTTGTTTAGGAAGAAGCAAAACTGGCAGAAACCTGTGAGAGCCATACTTTGCCTCTGGCATCCATTCTGGGTAATGGCAGAACCTGCTTTACTTCAAAGATGGGAGCTTGAAAGCTCAAGTCAACTACGTCGGGCTTCAACTACGTCTAGCCCAAGGTTAGAAGGCTCTACCCTTCTGCTGCACCCCACCACTTCCCAGAAAAGATTTCTATCATTAGTTACCCTAGCATATGCCAATGGGCTGAAGCTGAAGTCTCATGTGCTTGTCTCTTTTGAGACAAAACCCTGGCAAAACCCTGACAGCATAGTGAGAACAATTCAGAGCCTTGCAGCCTGGTCCTGTGCTACCCCTGCCCAAGGTAAGGTTGCAGTTCACTCCTGATCAGATGCAAACCAAATAAACAGGAAAGCCATTCACTGTGAATATGTGGGTCTGTCACTGGTAAATTCAGAAAAACACAGCTAAGAGCAACAGGGAGCATTATCCACACACCACAGTACCTTGATGGGAGGGAACTGAATTGGGACAACATGATAGCGTGGCATACAGCTCCTCTAATCTGCAGGTATACAACACCACAAATATTTTGACATTGTGTTGAATAAAATTCTCCTTGCTCAGATTAAAAATGTCCAGAGAAATGGAACTACTCAGGTGCTGAAATGCAGTGTCCAAATATTGTGACATCAGACTGAGGTTTTCTGTTGGGTTTTTTTGGTGACTGTTTATCAAAAGAGAAGGTGAACGCTTAGAAATTGTTCAAGTAGTCCCACAGCACCAATGCCAGTAAGCACTCTCAGCAGGTTGCTTGTTCTTCCAACACTGACCACATGCTCCAGGAACTCCTCAGAAAATCAAGGGTAACAGATGTGTTCTGCCTGAAGCCAGAGGTTGCTGCACCATCAGCATGGTGATGGGAGTGGACTAGAATTGGGTGACACATGGTAGTTTGGAAAACTTCTGGTAGACCTTCTCCCTTATACTGAAGGGGCCACCAGAAACACAAGCAGAAGGAAGTGCACATAGAGGTGGACATATTTGCCATAGAAGACCATCAGGGTCAATACTGTCCAACAGCTGTGTCCTATGGTTGTGCAAACTCAGGAAGCTGCTTTCATGCCTCACTAATTCCATCAAGGATGATCAATGTGTTTCAATGTTTTTTCCCTTAAATGTTTTTGAAGGAAGGTTTACACAGTTAACACATTTTACTACCGACTTACTAATTGCTTTACTAACAAGATAATTACTAGAACATTAAGGTTGGACTTCACAGTCTTACAGACTGTTCACCTGAATCACTTACCATATATAATAAATATTGAACTTTGGAAGACGGAAACCACTCAGTGGCAGCTGTGGCACATGCAGCACCCCACTCCTCTGCAAAGACCTGCCAAAGACAAGGGCACACCCACACTACTGTACTTGATCAGTAGTTTGTGCTGTGTTTCCCTTGGAGCCCCAGCATCTGGGCCCATCAGTCTGCCTTTGTCAGTGTTTAAAGTCAAGTAATTAGGATGACCCCAGGCCACACTCAACCTCGGGTGTTTATAACAGAGCCCTGCTGGAACCAAAACAGATGGTTGTCTTTGGTGCAGCAGTTGGGGGACTCTCCCCTTGGGTCAGGATGCCAACGAAGGCTACTTCCCTAGGATTTAATGATTTCTCACTGCCCTTTCAGCAAGGCTTTTCATTTGGGTGCCGTTGAGTGGAGATTCTCCCTTGTATGTGTGAACATGCACACAATTTGGATCATCTTTTCTTAGCACATTCCATAAAGTTTAGGAATTCTGCTGTGTAGTAACATATTCCCAACTGACATCCAAACTTGCGTGATGATGGAGTGTCACACAACTCTGGTTGCAATAAATCCACATTTTTCTGATAGTTATTGCTGGCTGGTTTTGTGTGTGCCCCCACAACAGCAGCAAAGGGCTCTGCTACTCACTGGACGTGAAAAATCAGACACACATCCCTTGTTTCCAAATGGTGGCTAAGAGAAAACTGAAGAAACAAGAACGAGCTGAAGTACATGACAAGAGAAAAAATTTCTCACAAGCCCAGCTCCTGAAGAGGACTACTATGATATCACAGGAAATGTTACTCCATAATCTTTGTATTTTCACATAGATTGACAGTTCTAATAAGTTTAATGGTTCATAGAGGAGCAAACCCAGACCTGCAGAAGTGAGGTACCATCAACACCACTTTGAACACGCTTCTTTCTAGACTACTTCCATGGGCCTCAAACTTCTAATTTTGACATTAATTCCATTATCTCATCAAATTTTACATCATAATTACACCTGCTAGTTTAAGATTTTCCTGGCAGTGTTGTTCTGCACATCTCCTCCTGATGCCATGATACTCCACAAACTAGTAGTAAAGAAGAGGGGCTTTGCACTCTATTGTACCAAGAAGAACATCCTCATTTTTTTGTATTCCACTTTGAAAACTAAGCATAAGGGAATCTGAGAGATTTGAAAAAATAACAGGATAACAAGTTGCAAATAGTAATTATGGAAAGTAGATAAAAATATTCCAAACACTGAAATCGAGAGGAGAGAGAAGATCTCAAATTAAACTATTAATTGAACAAGGCTGCTCAAATTTCCTATACCTCTTGTATTCTTATGGGAAGAAAAAACTTAGCTTGGAATCACAACGCTTACTTAACGTTAGCTTAGATATGCTTATGTTACTCTCAGAGCTGCTTCTTGCTCAACCAACTAAACTGTCTACCATCAATCTGCTTCTGGGGTAAATAGGATGCTGGCTCATGTCCCAGATTCAAGCAACACAAACAAACAAGAGAGAAATCAATCTTAAATTTGTAAAGTGAAATAAGAACTCGCCTAGCTGGAGCACTGTAGGGCAATGCTGAGCCACTAAACTTGATGGGGACACTTTTCCCTTTCCAAGACATTGCACTTGCCTTTGAACTTTCAGCTATACAGAAAAAAAGGCCAAGCTGAAATGTCAGCATCATCCTGGATTCACATCAATCAGCTTGATGCATGATTGCAATAGCTAAACCCCTTCACCTCTTCACGGCCCTCATCCATATGTTCTTTATATCAGCAGTCAACAGGCTGGGTGGCTCAGTGGATTCATTTCCTGTCCTAGGCTTAGGCTCCAGTTTAAACAAAACAAAAAAACTCCTGAAACTAGAAAATAAAAGTTAGCATCTACTGACAGTTAAATTCACCAGACTTGTTTGCATCAAGTTCCTTTCTTCATCCAAGACAGCTACAAGAAACCCTTCAGGAAGCCCTGGTACAACTGGGGATTTTTAACTATCTGCTCAACTAGGTGGTCACCACTCTCCAAAAATTATAGTGTAATTAGAAACTTTTAAAATGCTGACACACCATTGGGTGAGCAGGAAACAATGAAGGGAAGCAGAGAGAACCTCAAGCAGCGTGAACTTCAAAAAAAGTAAATGGATTGGAAGCAGCCATCCCCGCTTTAATGAATTAAGAGCCTAATTTGTAGCAAAATCTTCACCCACTTCTAGAGCTGGGCTTCCTTTCAGATTAGGCTGCTCTTTATCAGCAACAATGCAAGAGTTAAATTCCTAAGGTATTTTAAACAATATGCAGCCTTCATCATTAATAGAGCTGCCTGCCAACTGGTGACTTTCTCAAGCTAAACTTATCAGCTAAGGGTTGAGACACTGATAATCAAATTGCATTTAACAGCTTGCTGTATTCAGCACAATCTCGTTCTTGTGGTAGGGGAGTTCTCACTGAAGATGCATTACAGCAGGCCAGTCTCATCAGGATTCTGTCACACAGGGCCAGACGCCCACACTGCACTGTTTTCTTTGCAAAAGAAAAGCCAACCTGCCACTTGGAACGTAGCAAAGAAGAGCACCATAAGTAGCTGCACTGCAGCCTTTGAGCAACAGCTCAAAGTTTGACTCTGTTTCCTTGGTTCACCGTCCCACCATCCTATCTTCCGTCATAAAATGCTAAAAGAAATTGATTTTTTAGGGGCAAAGGCCTCACGAAAGGACAGCTAGTGAAAACAATCCATCCTGCACACAGGCTACAGTAATTTTCCCAAAGACACTGTTCCAGAACAGCACTAAAAGTTAGAAAGTATGAACCCTGCTCACTGGGGATTAAAGAAGAAATCAATAGATAAGATCTCAAGCCTCAAGATACAAAAAACACCATCAATGTGAAGAACGGCCCTGCAGCCGTGGCCATGTACACAAAACTCCCCAAACTATTCTCTGTGCTTGATCAACCCATAATCTCACAGTTTATTCTGCCCTACTCAGGAAAACACAACCTCACTATTCCAGAGCCCGCTGGGAAAGAAAACGTGAGTCAGAGTCTGGAAGAAAGAGACATCTTGTAGTGGAAACTCAGAGCCATTCAAGCTGCCACTCTCCTGACACACAGACAGCAACAGTGGTTGTCAGAGCATCTGCGGCACAGCAAGAAGACAAGTTAAAAACAGTGCAGGTCCAGTCTGCCTTCAATCGTACCTACCTCACGTGGACTTCAAAAGCGCCAGCTGCACATACAACTGAATGGAAATAATGAGGAGAAATCCAATACCAAAAAAGATGAAAGCGTTCTGAGGTTCTACCCTGCTAATTCACTGTGGCTTCATAACAGCACTGGTTTGATTTTGTTTCACTTTAGTTTTCTGTTCTCTTTTGTCTGCTCTTTCCAGGAAGGACCCACACAAATGTAAGCATCCTGCCCTCAGAGGAACCACATTCTTCACAGGAGAGAGTGCAAAAAGGAAAGATTATAAAAGGCTATATATCAGGTTGCCAAAAAGCACAAGAAACCTCTGCTCAGCGTCTTTTACTTCAATTCCAAGTTACACTAACATTAAGAATTAACATCAGGAGCAAGTAAGTGCTTCCGTTTTAAAACCGATACCTCAGGACAGCTTGAGGCGCTGCCCATACCATTAGTGTCAATACTGCTGCTAGAAATTAAGTGGCACAACACTGGTGAACTAGAAAGGGGCCTTCTTTTTCTCCTTCTTTCAAGAATATGGGACAGTCAGTAGCACCAGATGTTCTAGAGAGGAAACAAAAAGGTACATGAGGGCTTGTTACTGGCTTTCTGCTCACACTCCAGAGCCCAAAAGAACAGTTCCACCTCAAAAACTAACTCCACAAAATTGTCATGGAATCCTATGGCACAGGCTGGAAGGGACCTCGAAGATCACAGAATGTTATCGGTTGGAAGGGACCTTGCAAGATGATCTAAGTCCAACCTCTTATGCCAGAGCAGGGTAAGCCTACAGCACTCGGTGTACCCCGACGGTCTCCCATCCAAGTAACTAAACCAGGCCCAACCCTGCTCAGCTTCCAAGATAAGATCAAGCTCCAACCCCCTGCCATGAGCAAGGGACACCTCTCACCAGACCAGCTTGCCCAGAGCCCTATCCAACCTGGCCTTGAATACTTCCAAGGATGGAGCAGCCACAACCTCCCTGGGCAACCTGTTCCAGGGCCTCAGTACCCTCACAGAGAGGAATCTCTTCCTAAGATCTGATTCCTCCTCATTTAGCATAAAACCATCACCACTGTCCTACCACTAGAGTCCCTCATAAACAGATCCCGTCCAGCTTTCCTGTTGGCCCCGTCGCTTTGTGCCACAGAACAGCTCCTGCAACATCACCTCAAACAAGCTTATGTTGGCTTTTAATTTCCTCAGAGCCCTCCCGAGACAGATGTGACACAACGTGACGGAGCTGGATTCACTTTCTGCACCAGCAGCACCGCAATGGCTGGAACAACTCCCACACTCACCGAGAGCCACAAGTGTCTGCACAGACCACACAGCTCCTTTGGAAGTATCAGTTCTGCCACAATCTTGAGCACCCCTCTTCGCAGTAGTAACAGGAAGGGACGAATTCAAGGTGCATGCCGCAGCTTCACCCAGGCTCACTTCTTTCAGCAGTGTGCTGAAAGCGCACATGAGGTGCTCCCCTGCAGACTGCAGTTTAGGATAGAGTGTAAGGGACAGTCTCCTAGTTAGAGATTTGGCTGGATTGTGGGATCAGCCCCAAGGTAGCGCCCTTTTTGTAAGGGAAAACGCTTTCCTTTCTTCCAGCTATGGAGAGACCCCTGATCCATGTGAAAGATCAGATGCCAAACCAGGAACTGTGCTTTCACATGGACTGTGCAGCCTGAACATCATACCAGTAAGCTGAGAGAGACAAGAAACTGTCTAATTTTATCCAAGACACTCTGGGAACAGAGAGGTTATTTGTGTCCAGGTCTTACAGGCATAAAACTTTTAGAGTCAACCATCCAAGGACTAGCTGTAGCAACTGATGCTGCTGACAGTTGGATGTGCAGTAGAAACACACTGACATGGAGACTGCACACTTTCTGAAGCACTGTGCAACAGGGACAGCAAATCAGGAGTCTATCTACAAACACATCATCCCTGATCATTTCTTGCCCCTACTTGTTCAGGTGTTTGCAGGTATTCAGCATGCTCTTCTTTCCCCAACCACCCCATGGAGCTTGCATGTCAACATTCAGATACTAATGGAGAGTAAAGAGAATAAGGTATTTGTTGCTGTGCTTGAAAGGCATAAAGCACATTAAGGACCAAAATCCAGCTCAACCTAGTCAGTCCAACCACACATCCACTTGCTGCTTTGTAATGACAGAGCTGGGTAACTTACCTTCCTCACAGTTGCTTCCTGTGTAGCCAGGACAGCACCTCCACTCCAGCGTGGTCACAGTTCGGTAGGACATTTTGTACGTGGGCCTGATGAGAGTCCTGTAACTGACACCAATAAAAAGTCAGTAGATTGCACTTGAGGGTGGTGTTGCTGCTAATTTTGTAGCACACTCTCCTGCCCAAGTACATCGCCAGAGCACTCAGCCACCCCAGCTGCAGGAAAACAAGACACAAAATAACAGAGCAAGGGTTTTACCATGGCATGGATCTGATTCAATAACCCTTACTTTTCTCCTTAAACCTTTGTACTCCTCTGGCTGTTCCCCACACCTCTTCCTCAAATAATACCATAGAGTTTGTGGAGGTCTCATCACCACTATGTCTTTGCAAATAGCAGAGATGATGTCTCGTTTCATAGAATCACAAACTGGTTTGGGAGGGACCTTCAAATTCATCCAGTTGCTAGACCCCTCCCATGGGCATGGATGCCTCACACTAGACCAGCCCACAAGGACCATCCAACCTGTCTTTGAACACATCCAGCTTCCTTGAGCAACCTGTACCAGTGTCTCACCACCATCATAGTGAAGAATTTGCTTCTTACATTTAATTTACACCTTGCCTCTTTCAGTTTAAAGCCCCATGTCCTATTAATATAAGTCTGTGTAAAATGTCCCCTTCTTCCAGCTCCCTTCAGTTCCCCTCACTCTTGGGGAGAGTGAGGGGACACTCTCACTTGGACAGAAGCTGGCATTAGCCTTTCCTCACTCAGTACTAACAGTTTCCAAACCATTACTCTCTCAAGGTTGCCTTGTCTTCTACCACTCTAACCATTCAGACCTGTGGTGTACTGACACATCATCATGGATAGTTACAACACAACACATCATCAGTGATCTCTATGGAGGCTTTCTTCCAGTTAACAGACCTGTACCTCAGCTTTCCCATCTGAAATGGGGTTACACTCTTCCTCAGCACAGCTGAAGTTCTACAGGACATTTGTTAGCTCCATGTGTGGCATCCACGGGGTTCAAATTAAAGCGTAAGTATCACTATGCCCCAGCTGAAACCAGAGCTACTTGCAGACACAAGCAGACCCACGCAAGTAACCAGTGATTCAAGTCACCACAAAAAAAAAAAATGAATCAGCCTTTCTTTTAAAACATCAGCTTCCCAAGCTGGCAAAACAGAGCTTTCCCAACACAGAGCCAGACAAGTTCTCTGCTGCTATTCATGAAGCTAAAAGCAAACACAGAAGTCACACTCTACAAGTTCTCCTTGAAATTCCTACCCTTATTTAACAGCCAAAGCAATTGGGCAGACACAAGGAGTGGCTGAAGCTTCGGGATGACTGCACTGCAGCCTGCAGCTTTATGCTTCTCCCTCTAGGCTGGGCAGACACAAACCTGGAGCAGCCACGTCTTCATGGGAAAAGCCTCGTCCTGCAGTGCTGAGAGCTGCCAGGAGACAGAGCGTGGCCCTGGGTGTCCTCAGCTGGGCATAAGGCCAAAGTAGAGCTAGAAATTGTGTGAATCTCAATCGGAAACCCCTCTCTGGGGGGTAGCAGACACAGATGTACATACAGGCAGGATGGCACCACAGAAACATTGGTAGTTACTCCGTGGAGCAGTGACTGAGGCTGGCCAGGAGAGGCTGCCCATGTGTGTCTTAGAAGGAAGTAACGGCTTGTTAAGCTGTTACTGTTTATTTGTGCCAGCTGCTAGACACAGAAATCAGCTTTTCCTGCAGTCATTGGAGCGGAGGGACACACAAGCTTCCTCCTGAGCATGGGGCTGCCAGCACTGGGAATGGTCCTCACCTTCTGAGTGGCCAAAAAGCACAAGAGTTACTGCTAATACCAACAGCTATGAGCCAGGCACTTGTCTAATACAGGCTAGACAAAGCCAGCTAGTCCCACCTATTTCTCTGGGCTTCTGCACCTACTAGTTTTGAGGAGTTGGCAGACTTGACAACACCATGACGTAGGTAGACTGTCAGTGTTTTTTCACAGGGAGACCTAAGGCATGAAGGTTTTGTCTTGCTGAGTGTCTCTGAGCAGCTCTGGCAAAGCTCAGGAACTGAACCCAAGCCTCAAAAGTCCCAGTCCTGGTGTTGGACTCCAGATGTCTTTTGGCATGCAAGCCCCAAACCATCAGTCAGAAGTTCATTATTTTGTCACTAATACCACAGCTGGATTTGACCTTGAGATTAAAGTCTCCAGCCCTGTTACCAGTGTCCAGGAGCCAACTACTCTCCAATCACACCATGATTTAAAAACCATGTTTCTGACAGCACCAAGATGTTAAAACTCTCTCAAACTTCATAACGAAGTGTAGAGAGTGGCTCGACCAGACTGGAATCTTGGCATCAGTTCTGTGTCAGGGAAGTAGTTATAGTTTAATCCTCAAATGAGCGAGGACTTCTCAGGGCATGATAAACGTGGAGCTCGGATGTCACAGCCTACCACCCACCCTGAAATTCTTTGAAGAGTCTTGATATTTGCAGCCCTGTTCAGCATTGTGCAGGCAGGCATATGAAGAGGTCTCAGCTTGCTTGTTGATTTGCTCTAAAATTGCTTTGTTCTTCGCAGTTTCTGTAAATACATCAACAATAAAAGAACCAGGTAGAACCTTCATCCATTGCTAGATGCAGAGTGGGGGAACACTGCAACCAAGGATGAGGAAAAGGCTGAGACACCTAATGCCGCCTTTGCTTCCATCTTCAATGGACAGACCAGGTGCCCCCAGAGTGTTCAGCTTCTTGAGCTGGAAGATAAGGATGGAGAGCAGAACATCCTCCCCACCCTAATCCAGGAGGAAGTCATTACTGATCTGCTTCTGCACCCAGACACTGATAAATGAATGGACCAGATGGCTTTCACCCAAGAGTACTCAGGGAGCTGGTGGGAGAGCTCAGCAAGTCTCTCATCATTTTTCAACAATCCTGGTCAACAGAGGAGGTACCAGATTACTGAAAGATGGCTACTGTGATGCCCATCAACAAGAAGGGCTGGAAGGAGTAACTGGAGAACTACAAGCCTGTCAGCCTGATCTTGATACCAGGAAGGATCATGGACAGATCATCTGTGAGAGTGAGCTCTCACAGCAAGGGCAGGGCAGCCAGCATGGGTTTATGAAAGGAAGGTCTTGCTTAACCAACCTGACCTCTTTCTATGACCAGGTGACCAGTCTTCAGGATGGGGGAAGGCTGTGGATGTTTTCTGCCTGGGCTTTGGTCAGGCCTTTGACACAGTCTCCCACAGCATTCTCCTGGAGAAGCTGGTGAATTTTGGCATAGGCGAATGTACCCTTCACTGGATAAAAAACTGGCTGGATGGCTGCATCCAGAGTTGTGATTAATAGGATGAAATCTAGTTGGCAGCTGGTCACCAGTGGTACCCCTCAGGGCTCAGTTTTGGGGCCAATCTTGTTTAGTATCTTTATTGATAGCCTGGATGGGGGGATTGAGACCACCCTCAGTAAGTTTGTAGATAACACCAAATGGTGCAAGAATGTTGATTTGCTCGAGGGCAGGGAGGGTCTACAGAGGGACCTGGACAGGTTGGATTGATGGGTGAAGGCCAGCTGTATAGGATACAACAAGGCCAAGTGCCAGGTCCTGCATTTCAGTCACAACAACCCCAGGCAATGCTACAGGCTTGGGGATGAGTGACTGGAGAACTGCCCTGCAGAAAAGGACCTGGGGGTGCTGGTGCACAGCCAGCTGGATACAAGTCAGTAGGGTACTCTAGTGGCCAAGAAGGCCAACAGCATACTGGCCTGGATCAGAAACAGTGTAACCAGCAGGAGCAGGGACGTGATGATGCCCCTGGACTCTGCACTCATGAGTCCGCACCTTGAGTACTGGGTCCAGTTTTGGGTGCTACAGTATCAGAAGGACACTGAGGTGCTAGAGCAGGTCCAGAGAAGGGCAACAAAGCTGGGGAAGAGGGCCAGAAAACAAGCCCTATGAAGAGAGGCTGCGGGAACTAGGGTTATTTAGTCTAGAGAAGAGGAGGCTGAGAGGAGACCTTATTGCTCTGTGCAACTACCTGAATGGAGGTTGTAGTGAGGCTGGTGCTGGTCTCTTCTCCCAGATTACCACAGAATGAGAGGAAATGGCCTCAAGTTGCAGCAGGGGAGGTTTGGATTGGATCTTAGGAAGAAGTTTGTTGGGCACTGAACCAGGCTGCCCAGGTAGGCGGTGGAATCATTGTTCCTGGAGGTGTTTAAAAAAATGAGTAGCTAAAGCTTGATGCCATGGTCTAGCGGTTTGAGAGATGCTGGGATGAGAGCTGGACTTGATGATCCTGTAGGTCCTTTCCAGCCATGATGATTCTGTGATTCTATGATTATTGTGTCCTTGTACTGGGCACAGGTGAGGCCTCACCATAAATATTGGGTGCAGGTCTGGGTTCCCCACTATAAGAAGGACATTGAGATTCTGGAACCTGTCCAGAGAAGGGCTACCAAGCTCATGAGGGGTCTAGAGAATGAGTCATATGAAGAAAGGCTGAGGGAGTTGGGCGTATTTAAATTGGAGAAAAGGACACCTCATTGCCCTCTACAAGTACCTGAAAAGGAGGTTGTAGAGACGT
Organism: Rhinopomastus cyanomelas; assembly: GCA_013400115.1. Classification (NCBI taxonomy): domain Eukaryota; kingdom Metazoa; phylum Chordata; class Aves; order Bucerotiformes; family Rhinopomastidae; genus Rhinopomastus; species Rhinopomastus cyanomelas. The sequence continues at coordinate 120,949 of VXBP01001832.1, read as the reverse complement.
GGGTGTTGGCTTCTTCTCCCAAGTAAATAGTGACAGGACCAGAGGAAACGGTCTGAGATTGCAGCAGGGGAGGTTTAGATTGGATATTAGGGAGAAATTCTTTAGTGACAGAATGATCAGGCACTGGAACAGGCTGCCCAGGGAGGAGGTGGAGTCACCATCCCTGGAGGTGTTTAAGAAACTTCTAGACGTGGTGCTTCAGGTCCTGCTCTGGTGGCAGAGATTGTAGGGGGTTTATTTTGTGTTTTATCAGATTGAGTGTATTTGGTGCTGGTGTCTGATCAGGGTTTGGTTTTGTTGTTATTCTGTTTATGGTTGGGCTTGGTGATCCAGGGGGTTCTTTCCAACCAGGAATATTCTGTGATTTTTCCTGTGATTTTTCACATGCCATGGCACTGATGTCTGTTGTTACAAACATCATCATGCCACCTCACGCAGACTTCTGATGGCTATTCCATTAGGGAAGCAAATTAATAAAGGAAAGAATAGAAGGGAAAAGTACCTGTTAAATATGAGACACTGCAGAATGAAAATATGTGGGAAACAGGGCAGGACAAAAGAATTAACAGCAGAATAGGGAAGCCTTTCCCTTGGATGTCACCCAAGCCACAAACACCAACACAGAAATCTGCAAAATCACAGTAAAAGAGGAGGTCAGGATGGGCCACAACGTGCACATCTTTGCTTCACAGGCACAGAAGCAAACCTGCCATTCCACCGCAAGAGACAAGGATCATTCCCTGATGTGCTGATGAGTCTCAAAGCAAGATCTCAGGGACAAAAGGGAAGTACCCAGAACACTCAGATAGCAGGCACTGATACTGCTGGAGCAGATCAAGCACCAGTTGACCTTAGGACTGCCTGACCAGTGCAGACAAGCTACAGGAGCTCCTCTGCACACAATCATTATTTGAGAAACAGGAGTCTTGCTGTTGTCTAAGGGCTCAGGAAGCAGTAATTTGAGAAAGGAGAATGAAATTACTAACTAACTTCTGTGGAGGTATGAAGTGAGAAACGCTGGAGAGATCGGGACACACTGAGGGATGACAGCCTCACACTTCAGCACACAAGGATGCGTTCCCCTTGCTCCAAGGAAGTGTCACTGAACACAACAGCCACACGCAACACAAGAAGGGGAAAGAGTGTCACATTCTTGGATCAGAGCCTCAAAAATCAGGTCAAAGAGAAAGGTATAATCTCTGCTGTGAGAGCCAAGCAGGACAGCCTGTCACACGCAGGAAATGCCTCCCCGTTTTATGGATTTCTCCTGCCTTTTGACACTTACAAACAAAGCAGTACCCAAAGACACATCACAAGAGATGGTTTTGTTAGTGTGATTCATACAGCCAACAGCTTCAGATGCTTCTATTCGTTTTTACTCAAGATTCAGGTAGAAAATTTCAACCTTGCTGGCAGGTTTCAGGCTAACAAGAGGAACAAAATGAACCTTTTTAACTGGCAAAGAATCTGGAAACCAAGGCATCAAAACTTCCTTTTACCTACTACTTTCATGGCAATGAAATCGTCTATCAGCCCTGAGGGCCCAGCCCTGCACATGTAACTGTTGTGCTGTCTTTCAAACAGGGACGACAAATGCTACCCCTGCACTGAAACATTGGGACAAAGCTTATGGTGACTCCTCTCTTTTTGGTGCCCATTGCCTGATTCACAGTGTGCAAGAAATCCAAAATTCCCCATAGAAAATCACTGAGTTCTGAAATCAGTTGAGCTCTAAATGCATGAGGTTCAATAACTTAATCTTTAAGTGCTTGGCTGCCTTGGAAAGAAGGGAGGTTGGAAAGAGCTGGGCAAGTATTAACACAGAAAACAATATCCTATGTGTGTACCCAGACAGTCCACTTGTTTCCAACACTACCATCCCCACTTCAGACAGACCATCACAACTACCTTCTCAAGTCCTACCAGACACTGATTACATCAAGTAGCTTCTCTATGAAGCACTGACAAGATAATTTCACCTTAAACCAATGCCACAGCTGATGTAGGGACAAGGAGTATCCTTGCCATTGTATTTGCACTCACAGGCATGACAGAGACCATCACATCATCAATCACACCCATGCCCTTTTCTTGCAGCCCAGCTCTTCCAGCTTCCCCAGCACAAAGGCAGCGGTTCCCCAGGGAAGCATGCAGCCAGAGGGGTTCCAAATATGCTCTTGCAGACACTGGACAAAACACAAAACCTGCAGCTGCACACGTGCTGGAGGCCACTGCATGTCTCCTGCTTTTGCTGAAGAGGAGAAGGAGGGACTGTTTAACTCTGAGCATGCACAAGAGTCTAAAACACAGAAAACAGAAACTTGCAGACACCTTCCATCCCAAGAAGTACAGAGCAGTACTCAGTAGTGTCTCCGCCCCAAGGAAAAAAGACAAAGGACGCAGAGACCAATATTTCTGTGCCAAAGAGAAGGGCCATCAACTTTGGAGGCTGAGCAGAGGGTTCCTCTGGCAGCTAATTGATGGCCTTTTGATCTTTCCCGGGGCAAGTACAGTCTTCCACCTTGCAGGTGAGGAAGTGCAGTGCTGCTCTGCAACAGCACCAAGATCTAATTGCTAATGAAGACTGATGGCTCTTCCCCTGTGTCCAGCCTGCAGCACACAACCATCTGCATTGCTCCCAAGCCTCAGAACCTACTTTTGTGCTACAAAGCCTCTATCTGTCCTGCTCACAGGAGCACTGTTCATCCTGCATTTGTACCCCTTGTGAGCATCAGAGAACAGGGATCTGCCTCCCAGCATGTGAGACCACAAAATCTTTCATGTGTGACAGGATATAGCAACTCTATTGCACTGCAGTAAGCTCTGGAATTTCTTCTTCAAGAGAGAGAGATTTCCCTGTGGCATTATGAAACAGAGGAGAAATATCAGCTCAGGCCAATCTCTTCAGTAATGGGTCCCCAACTCCTCTTTCTGAACCTGTAGCCATAGTGTTCAAAAGCAGAGAAGACCAAAATGGATGAGCCTCTGGAATTCCTTCTTTGTTATTCTGCAAATTAGCTCATGAATTGCCAGTGGGAGCAAAAATGGGTTCAGTTTAAACTGAAGCGGCAAAAGGAAACTCAACATTTGTTGCAAGAATGCTCCCCCCTTTCCACCTCTCCCATCTTTTATGTTTGGAGTCTCACTGGCTCTTGCTAAAGTACAGGGACCAGGTAAGCCCATTCCTGGACAAGCCAGCTGTGGAGTTCCAGAGGAATCTTCAGATTCTCTGAAATCAAAAAGCACTGCAGAGATTGAATGCTCAAAGGCCAGAGTGAAACCGTGTATGACACCAAGAAACAGCAGGATTAACACTCACACAATCTTGCTGGGAACTATTCATTTTGCCAGGGTGAAACAAGCGGTAGGTACAGAAGGTAGGTAGGGTGAAACAAGGTAGAGTGAAAATCAGCCAGTGAAGCCCCCAGACATAAGAAAGGATGGAATGATGATCCGGAAAATTATAGCCCTGCTAGTCTGACTTCAGTCCCAGGGACGCTGATGGAACAGATCCTCCTCTTCTCCAGACTGAAGAGCTCCAACAAGATAAAGAGCAGGGGACAGAGGGAACAGTTACATGTTACATGTTTGGGATGTGCAGATGCTCTATTGGATTAAAAATTGGTTGGCTGACCAGGTCCAGAAAGCTGTGCTGGATGGCGTTAACTCCAGTTGGCAGCCAGTCACCAGTGGTGTCACCCAGGGCTCAGTGCTGGGCCGCTCCTGTTGAACATCTTTATTGATGCTTTGGATGAGGGGATAGAGTGCACCCCCAGCAAGTTTGCAGAGGACACTGAGTTTGGTGGGAGTGCTGGAGGGTAGGGAGGACCTGCAGAGGGATCTGCACAGGCTGGGTCTCAAAGCTGAGGTCAGTTGCATGAGGTTCTGTAAGGCTTGATGTCAGGTCCTGCACTTTGGCCACAACAACTGCCAGCAGGGCTATGGGCCTGGAAGCTGCCCTGCAGAAAGTGACCTGGGTGTTGTGATTGACAGCAGCTGAACAGGAGCCAGCAGTGTGCTCAGGCAGCCAAGAAGGTCAGTGGCATGCTGACCCGCGTCAGCAACAGTGTGACCAGCAGGACCTCACTGCTTTCTACAACTACCTGAGAGGAGGTTGCAGTAAGGCAGGGGTTGGCCTTTTCTTCCTAGGCACTAGTGACAGGACCAGAGGAAATAGGGTCAGGCTTGTCATGGGAGGGTCAGATTGGATCTTAGGAAAAAACTTCATTCCAGAAAGACTGGGGAGGCCTTGGAACAGGCTGCCTAAGGAGAGGGTGAAGGCACTGTCTCTACAGGGGTTCAGCAAACAGGCAGACAGGGTGTTTCAGGAGATGGGTTAGTGGTTGGGGTTGTAGAGCGGATGATTGGACTTGATGATCTTGAAGGTCCTTTCTGACCTTGATGATTCTATGATTCTAAGAATGGCTAACCCACTACAGTCTGAAGGTACGTGCTGCCAGAGATGAGATAGGGAGCACCTCAGCAATAACTGTTGGAAGCAAAGGATGCTTGTCTTCCGAAAGCTGTAACAGTATGTGATCTGCCAGGCTGTTTGTCACTCTCATTTACCGCTTGAGATATTGTTTTACTGACTACAGCCTACATATACAAGCAGTCTAATCAAAATTAGACTGATTTTTGCCAATTACCATAGAGCAAGTTTATGATGTTGAGTCCTATTCTCAACATCATAAACCACAAAGTCATAAAGAAGTCCAGTTCTCATCTCATAGGTGAGGTGGCACTGCTTAATCCAAGGCACAGGAAATTGCAGAAGCTCCAGCAACTGAATGCAGTTATCAAATCTTTGCCTGGTCTATGAGAGCATCTTCTCCAGGAGCCTTGAGGTACTGTAGCATCATGCCCTGACCATGGCAGAACTGTGCGTTAGCTTGAAGCTGCTGCAGCAAAGTGATTGCTCAGGAAAATGGCTAGAATTCCAACGCCTGGGTTTGCTGGGAGGTGAGTGCAGCAGACACTCAGAGATTAGGGTGTCACTCAAATATCAAGCTAGAATCTTTATCCCTTCATTCAGACAGACAAATGGCGTGTGATTTTCCTAAGTACACTAGAAGGTTCAGCCAGACTGCTGGAAAGGTTCCTGCTCACTTAATAGCATGAGAAAGCAAAGGCATATCCTGTGTCATGCTGGAGCTGAAGCCTTCACAACATAAATGCAGAGAGTTCAAGGATAGGTCTGCTGAGGGAAAGCCTCCAGCCAAGACTGCTTCAAAGCAGCTCAGCACCTAAGCTAAATAAATAGAGGGCAAGACCAGAGCAGCTCATCTCACCCCAGTCAAGGTGACAGCACCCCTACAGAAGAAGTACATGTGCCAGATTCCCAAGAGCAACTGGCAGCAAGGACATCACAGACTGAAGCTGCCAAGCTGGAGATCTCATAGATACTGCTCTGTCAAAGGCTTGAGCCCAAGCTTCAGCTTGTGCGATAAGTGAAAAGATACAACACACAAATGAATGAGAGACAGGAAATTAATTAAATCCCTGTCTGACCACACTGATGACTGCTTGTATGCAGGGTCTCTCTAACAAAACGCCCCTCTCAGCTGTCACCATGAGGTTGAGAGATGCCTTTTCTTGGCTGGTGTCCCTTTTGCTAGTGAACAGCCTGATAACGGGTGCTAGCAGCATGAATGCTCTCCCAGATATGGTTGACTCTCTGTAAACAACCAGATGAAAACAGTTTGTTTCAAGTCACAGTTGGGAGAAATAGTATAAAGCTAAAAATAACACCAACAGTTTTCTGAGATTCTGCATTGCTCACAGTCAAGTGTAGCGATGTAACACCACATGAATCTGGCTGTGCTCCCACTTCAAGCTCAGGCATCAAAGATCTCACTGGGTAAGACAAGGAGAAGGCCTTTAAGTTTGTCTCTTAAGAGAAAGGAAAGCAGATAATTACCTGGACAGCCATGGGAATATAGAAAGCATGGACTTTTCCAGCCACTAGCGACCTGGAGTAAGCCTGACATCACCAGACTCTAGACTTGCAGAAAATCTAAGAAGACAGTCAAAGGAAAGGAGGAAACAGAAATACATCGTTTGATGGGAATGAAGCTTTGGCCCTGTGAAGCATAGTTGCTGGACCTGTCATGTAAACCAGACACAGGGAAGCAGACAAGTCCCTGTCTCTAAGCATCGTTTCTCATATGGGGAGAGGGATGCTGCAATATCACACATACCTTGAAAGGATATTGTAAGAGTAACAGATCCTGTAAGGAAATTCCGCACTGAGATGTACAGGGCATGTTACCTTTGTTCATCACCAGCTGCAAGGAATTTGCTCAAAGCTTCCCAGCATATATGATCAATACTACCCCTAATAAGCAATCAATACTGCCCATAATGATGAATATTACCCTTATAGGGTACAACCATACTCCATACAAACAAGCCACATAGCACCTTTGAGCCAGCATCACCACAGACCCAGCTCAGTCCTGCTGTGCTTGTGTAGCTCCATGTTTGGCTAGCAGCAGCTCCAGTGCAGAGAAGTAGAGACCCCAGGTAGCTGTTTCACACAGCTTGTCCCTAACCTAGATTTATGGGGAATTACTCTGCAGCTAACACCAGTTACAGAACCACGAAGCAGGATCTCACCTTGGATCCATTGATCTTTGCAGTACGTAAAACATAGTCAATTGAAAATCTGGGTAACGTGAGACATGACTTTTACCTTACTAGGTTGGCACAAGGTCCTGGCCACCGGCAGCTCTGATAAACTCGCTGGATCACTGTTTCTGACCCATTCTGCACTTGGCAGGAAACTGTCCGTGTAACAGTATAGTGACACCAATGCCTGCGGAGAGAAAGGACACTGTTAGCCCCAGGAAGACAGTGAGCTCAACCAACATAATCAGGCCACAGTGAAACCAGACGAGCTATGTGGGGGTGGGGTTGATTCTTCTGCAAGCCATAGCCAGCCTGACTTGCAGTCTTAATTTTACACCCCACTCTCTCGTCCCATGAGCTGCAGAAAGATTCCTCACTTCTGCCAACCTGAACTACAAGAGTAGTAACACCTCGTTTGGTCCTCAAAGGCCACAGTTTTACTGTACACAATTTTGTTCTTTTAGTTACGATAAACAATAGGGCATCAGGAAAAAAAAACCAACAGTATTCTCAATCTTGTCATAGTCACTTCCCATTGTACTGGTCTCTGCTTGTAATGAATCATAGAATCATAAAATTATTAGGGACTGGAAAGGACCCTGAAAGATCATCTAGTCAAATCCCCCTGCCACAGCAGGATCACCTGGCTGGAGAAGTTATGGAATCAGTATCACACAGGGTGACAGAGGGAACAGTGTCTTATGCTGTCTCATAAGAAGAGTGAGAGAGACCTGTGATAGGTTCCAGACCACAATTGGAGATAAAGGAAAAGAAAACAAACCAATTAGGTCTCGGTGAGATCTTGGATAGAATTTGCCAGACAATGGATAGCTTAGGGAAAATGAAAAAGGGTTTATTAACTCTAACTATATGCAGAAAAGAAGAAAAGGTTAAGCAAGTTAGTGCACACAAACTAGAAACTGTGTCACAAATGCCATCACATGTTCTGAGAAAAATACAATGGGAGATACAATCGTATTGGTCCTTGGTTTTTTAACATTAGAGACCTGGAGAAAGAACATTTGAGTCAAGTAGAGACAGGTACCACCACCCTCTCTATTCTTCACATGTTGTCACTGTAGTCTGCAGATGCCAGTACTCTCAGCTGTCCAGACCAGCGAACTCTTCAATTCTTCAGCACAGCTTCTCCAGTAAAACGCTAATCGAGCAGGCCTGATTCCTGAGCACCTGAACTGCATCCCTCGATGCAGGAGACATGCTTTCAAACAGGACCCAATCTCTGTCTTCCATGCCCAAGGTTTATAGATTCCTGAGTATTCCTGCTTTCTTCAGCTAAGCACAAAGGAATTCTCAGATGTCTCTCTGAAGGCTCCTTCTCTCCCCAATACTCGAGCATCCTCAGCTTTTCTCAGTGGCAGAAAAGACAAACAGTCTCTCTTCCTGCTGATCAGTTACTGTTTTCTAAGATGGTGGCGATGGCCGCACAGCCCCGGCCACGTGCGGGATTCAAGATGGAGACCAACCACATGGCTGCGTCAGCAGGGCCCCACCCCCAACTCTGCAAACGTGGCTGAGAGGGTTTCATGACCCTCACTTCTCCTTTCTCCTCCTGCCTCAGCTACAGGGGGAAAGGGAAGAATCCTTCAGCTCATCGTGGGTCGCTGAATGATTGCTCTGTCAGAGCCATGGTGCCACACAGAGGGCAGCAGAGCCGCCGCTCTCCACCCACCATCTACGGGAGCACAGCAGGCCCTCCACGCCCCCTCTGTCCCATCTCCAAAGGGGAAAGTGGGGTTGGGGGCAGCGGAGCCATCTCCCCCACTGCCCACCCAAGGTAGAGCAGGGGTTCCAGGAAGAGGGGCCGCCACCACCCTGCTGTCCAGAGGAGGGGTACGGGGTCACAGCCAGCCACCACGGCCAGCCGCCATGTGTTCTCCATCCTGTCTCCCTTACCTTGCAAGAGAGGTCAAGGGCAACAAAAAGGGCTTCTTCAAATACGTAGCAGGTAAAACTAACAATAGAGGCAACGTAGGACCCCTGCTGAATGAGGTGGGTGCCCTGGACTCAGAGGATGCAGAAAAGGCAGAGATGCTCAACACTTTCTTTGCCTCTGTCTATACTTCTGGGGGCAGTCTTGATATTAAGCCCCAGATTGCAGAGGAGGTTGAGGCAAGAGACAAGCCTGCCTCGGTTGATGAGGACTGGGTTAGCAATAAGTTGAACAAACTGGATGTACACAAATCCATGGGCCCAGATGGGATGCACCCGTGTGTACTAAGGGAGATGGCGGAAGTCATTGCTAAGCCACTCTCCATCATCTTTGCTAGGTCCTGGGGAACAGGAGAGGTGCCTAGGGACTGGAGGATAGCAAATGTTACCCCAATCTTTAAAAAGGGAAAGAAGGAAGAC
>VXBP01001832.1:0-111558 GCA_013400115.1 Rhinopomastus cyanomelas | reverse complement strand
CAGTTGTGGGCTCCTCAGTTCAAGAGGGATGTGGAGCTGCTGGAAAGGGTCCAGCGCAGGGCAACAAAGATGATGAAGGAGGTGGAGCACCTCCCTTACGAGGAGAGGCTGAGGGAGCTGGGTCTCTTTAGCTTGGAGAAGAAGAGACTGAGGGGTGACCTCATTAATGTCTACAAATAGGGAGGATGGAGCTGGGCTATTCTCAGTGTCATGTAGTGATAGGACGAGGGGCAATGGTTGTAAACTGGAACATAGAAGGTTCCACATCAGCCTGAGAAGGAACTTCTTCACAGTGAGGGTGATGGAGCACTGGAACAGGTTGCCCAGGGAGGTTGTGGAGTCTCCTTCACTGGAGATGTTCAAGGCCCACCTGGATGTGTTCCTGTGTGACTTGGTCTAAGTGATTCTGCTGTTGCAGGGGGATTGGACTAGACGATCTTTTGAGGTCCCTTCCAATCCCTAATGATTCTATGATTCGCCGCGTGCCGGGGAGGAAGACCCCAGCCCAAAGAGGCAGGGCCATGATGATCAGTCCCTTTTATCTTGTCACCTAGCCCACACCCCTCCAGGGCAGGTACCTGGGACAATTCTCTTAAAGCGAAATGCACCTTTTTTTCCTCATGAAAGCACAAGCATACATCTGAAAATTCTGATAATTTTCAAACTGCAACAAGACCTCTTCACTGTAAGGGGTATGAGAAGGCAGAAATTGCCATATCAGTCCTGGGAATTGGGACCCATAGACTCTTTTTCAACTTTGAAAAAATATGGTTTTATGTTCCAGTGTCATGCTTGAAGGGGGAAAAAATGGGCATTTTTCATTTTGCCTTTGCAAGCATCATGCATATTTACCTTGTTCACCATTTTGGTTCTGTGCCTCAGCAATGTTAACACTTTTCTACTGTATGGGATCACAACTGAGGTCACTAATGGGAAGTGGAGGTAGCAGCCTGTGCTCCAAAACACCCAAAGTGCTTGTGTAAGTGCTCACTGCACACACAGAAGAGTCCTTGCTCCTCATCCACCTTAAAGCAAGAGCCACCAGTATAGTCAGCCTCCTCTCCAGGTAGCCTCATGGCTCCCCGGCCTCAGGTCAATCTGCTCCAGAGTGACAACAGGCATCTGTACATCCCGTTTGCCTTCTGTAAACCACCTTCCCCATAGCAGTTTAATTCTTCCAGCATTTGCCATTTAGTGGATTTGTTGCATTTTGCTTCCTTGCCAGCTAACCCCTGTCTTCATAGGAGGCTCCTGGGATAGTTCATTCCCACAAATAGGTCATACACATGCCAGCAGCTGAGCTGAACACTACAGCCCACAGTGGGCAAACTGGGGCCAGAAAGCTGCTCCCCAAACCTTTAGCTACAGCCAGATAGGTAAGCTGGAGCACACCAAGAGATGGGGACTTTCTATCCGGTGCCATTTAGCCTGGCAGCAGAATCAAGGCAGAGCCACGCAGCTTTCCATGCAGACAGACACCGCATGACACACAAGGGCAAAACAGTGGAGAAAAAAGATTAATGAAGTGAAGAAGATTTTCCTAATGTCTAAATTAAACTTCCCCTGGAGCAACTTGAGGCCATTTCTTCTTGTCCTACCACTTGTTACTTCTGAGAAGAGACCACCACCCACCTCTCTACAACCTCCTTTCAGGTAGTTGCAGACAGTGAGATGGTCTCCAGTCCCAGCTCCCTCAGCCAGCTCCTCACATTCTACACTTTAGCTGTTATGTAGCTCTTACATGTGTGCCTTTGACCTTGTCCTGTTAGCCATCTGGGAAGAGGTTCTGCTTCCATGGTGTGGAGGTGAATTATCCTACACTCTTTCACTCTACTACTGATTTTGGTGAGTTTCTGAGACAACCTGACCCATCTTGTTGGCTACACATAAAGCACCTCTATGTCAGATAAAAACTAAACTGCACTCTGAGCAAAACACTCCAAATTTGATGCTGCAACTAGAGGGTTTCATATTCCTGAAGGCAAATGAGGTGGGAAAGTGAACAAAGACAAACATCACCATGGAAACTAACCATTAATATTTCAATAGAATGTCTTTGGTTGCAAGAGACCTCCAAGATCATCTAGTCCAACCTTCAACCCAAAACTGCAAGCTCACCACTAAATCATGCCCCTGAGCACCAGGTCCACACGCCGTTTAAATCCCTCCAGGGATGGAAACTTCACGACTGCTCTGGTCCGCCAGTTTTGTTTGATAATACTATCAGTGAAAAAAGGTTTCCTTTAACATCATTTTGCAACTTCAACAATTGCTTTCAACCATTTTGGAAGTCTAGCACTACATTTGTGGATCTGGAGCTAAATAGGTGTCACTGTGTGGGCTGCCGCTCTCGAAAACCACAAAAAAGACCGTTTTTAAGCTACTACAAAGCTGGTTTTGCCAGGGCTTTTGTTCATCAGGTACTGCTGCATGCACACGGATCTTTTTGAAAGAAAGCTGTTGTCTGAGTAGGTCTCTCACACCTTTTCTCTACCTGGTACTTGAAATATGGTGCTCAGATACACATATAGCCTCACCAGTCCAAAGAATTTGGTAGTCAAGTTGTCATTTCTGCCTTGGAAAAGCCTTTCTTGGAAGTGAGATGTGCTTGACAGACCTTGTTACGAGCTCATGACAGAGCATTAGATGGTGGTTGAAGGTAAAGGCTGCTCCCACACTGCAGCCCAGGCCAGTAGCCTGTACAGATGCCAGTTTTGCCTTTAAGAGAAGCAAGGTCAAAGGACTTGCTCGAGAGACCCAATTTCTGAGATTCAAAGAGCAAGACAGGCATTATCACATCCCTATGGATGTGGTGAACAGAATCTTAGCAATGTTTCCATCCACTAACAAGGAGGAGACACAGGCCTTCCTAGAAGTAGTTGTGTTCTGGAGAATGCACATTCCATCACACAGTGATACTGTCAAACCTCTCTATGTAGTGACCAGGAAAACAACACTTTTGAATGGGGGTTGAATAAGGTCTCTGGCAGAAAGAATCATAGAACCATAAGGGATCGGAAGGGACCTCAAAAGATCATCTAGTCCAATCCCCCTGCAACAGCAGGATCACCTACACCAAGTCACACAGGAACACATCCAGGCGGGTCTTAAACGTCTCCAGAGAAGGATACTCCACAACTTCCCTAAGCAGCCTGTTCCAGTGCTTTGTCACCCTCATTATGAAGAAGTTCCTTCTCATATTTATGTGGAACCTCCTATGTTCCAGCTTACAACCACTGCCCCTCGTCCTATCACCAGATGAGATTGAGAAGAGCCTGGCTCCATCCTCCTGACACCCACCCTTCAAATATTTGTATACATTAATGAGGTCACCCCTCAGTCTCCTCTTCTCCAAGCTAAAGTGACCCAGCTCCCTTAGCCTCTCCTCATAAGGGAGATGCTCCACTTATGAGTGCTCCACTTAAAGCTTCAGGGAAAACACAAGGGTATCACCTAGGGATCTGGAGCTGAGGTTATAGAGGCTCAAAGGCAAATTACACTCCCACTGAACAGGAGATACTGACTGCCAGTGAAGGAGTTCAGGCTGCTTCATGCAGAATCACGGAATCACAGAACATTAGGGATTGGAAGGGACCTCGAAAAATCACCCAGTCCAATCCCCCTGCCAGAGAAGGACCACCTAGACCAAGTCACACAGGAACATACTCAGAAGTGATTGGCACTGAGTCGCAGCTTCTTCTAGCACTCAGAGTTCCAGTATTCAACTGGATGTACCATGGAAGAGAGTAACTACACTTTATGCTACAGATGCTACCTGGAATAAGTGGGCAGTCTCATCAGCAGCGTTACAGACTGTTTAGACCCATTCCTTTTGCCTTCACATATATATGCTTACATAGCCCTTCTGCAAGTCGTGTGTTGCGTATATTGTATACAGCTACATTTGTTGTATATATGCTTACTACTAACGTTGATTTGTAGTTACAGATATGTATAGATTGCGGAAAGACAAACAGGGGTGGAGTGTGGCAGCGCAGCCTTTAACCAAGTGGGTTTCTAGTAGAGGACCCTCTGCTTGTCAGACTGATGCTGTTTCTGTGGACAGGTGACAGCTGGGTATCCATTCCAATAATCCTATTCACCAAACGAATTTTTGGAATTGGGAACTTGCGTTGTTATCAAGCTCCCAGGGTTTGCCATCTTCAGGGTTTCTCCAGCCAGCTAAGGAGCACTCGCTCTCTCAGCTCACCTGTTGTTTGGGACGAGTGATACATAATTCATTTTCCATCTGTATTTGTTTTCCTCTCTCTCTCTCGATCAAAGGAACAGGATTTCGTTTTCATGGCATTAGGAACACAGCAGGTTTCTACCATATCAAGAGAAAGAGGGTGGGGAGGAAGCATCCAAGAGGGACAAAAGGCTCTGGTCATGATTTTTCTATCCTTTAAAACACTTTACATTTTCTGTTAGTAACCCCCTTAACTTTATAAGAAGATCCTGGATTTTGCTTTCAGTCCTGAAAGGAATAAGCAAAACCAGGACACCTTCTCAGAAAAAGGTAACATCAGCCTCCAAAAGACCAGACTTCTCAAAGCAAGTACCATGGCCTAAATAACCAAAGTCCTGCCTGTGTCACTACTCCCTCAACCATTTATTGATTTTCTCAATTTGATTTAGCCCTTTATATCCCCTTCTTTTTAATTGGGAGGACTGATGAAAAGAAAACCAATGCTTCTGAATCCTTCACTGCTGCTCCCTATGCCTTGTAGTCCCACTTGATGTTTTTTTAGATTGCTCTCAGCCCTGTCATTGCTGCCTGTGTGCAACAGCCACAGCAGTGGAGACTACTCAGTGGGATGTACACGGTCTGGCAACCTCTCTGTTACATCCTTGATGTGGGCCCTTGGCAAGCTGCACGCCTCTCTAGATAGTCCATCAGGATGGCAAATGAGTGCCACTGTGCCTCTCAGCAGACAGTGACCCACTACTATCACCCATTGCTCTTAATTGGTTGCTGCAGTTATACAACAGGGAACTGTTCTGATTATTTTATTCAGGTCTAGAGACTCAGCAGATGCAGCTCTTTCTTGTCCTCAGTCTGCAGTGCCATGAATCGATTCTGTAGGGGCACCTCAGGCTCTGAAAGAGATTTCTTCCTGATGCTAGTTCCTCCCTTCACAGTTTGCCATTCCCTACATCAATGGTTCTCCCTGCATTGCTGTATCTCTCCACACTGCCAGCTCTCCCACCAACTGAGCATGCTGCTAGGGAGGTTTTGGAGTGTTTGGCCACAGGCTGCAGACCTATTGCAGATTGCACCAGAATCCAGTTATCTATCTCCATTTCTGTCTCCCTGACACTGTACAGCCTTTTGACTCTCTCCTGCAGCTCAGCCACCTGCTGTGGGAGGTCCTCAACCTGTTCACACCATTTGCAGGCAAGCTGGCCTCCCATCTCCACTGCAAGAGAGGAGTCGAGTCACTGTTCACAAACTGAGGTCTGCACAGCTGTTTCTCCCCTCAGCAGTTCAGTCTGTATTGAGGCATTGGTCATCTCCAGAGCAGAAGGTGTATATCCCCCTGCCAGAGCTGTAGTCTTTGCTTGGCACCTAGCACTCACCATTCCACCTAAAAGGTCAGTTGGGATGAACCCCCTCACTTGTGGTGCTGCCAGTGACTTCCTGCATGAATGACAGAAGTCTAGGGCACTCACTAAGTGCTGTGCGCTTGCTGTTGCTCACCTTGCTGCTCAGTGAGCAGCAACATGTCCTCCAACTAGGGTTGCCAGGGCAGGAGATCCTCAGTCCACCCCACATCAATGCCAATGCCACTAGTAGGTACCCCAGGCCGGGAGTTAAACCACAGGCTAGAAAGAGAGCACCTGAGGTGCAGGGTAAGGAAACTCCAGTCTGTAAATGAGCTTCAGTGAGAGCCAAACAACAATGCTTGTTCACTAACGCAGGGAGCATGGGGAACAAGCAAGAAGAGTTACAGTGACGTGTGTGCTTGCAGGGCTCTGGTGTCACTGGCAGTGCTGAGACATGGTAGGATGGCTGTCACAACTGGAGCACAGGAATAGATGAATACAAGCCTTTCAGGAATGACAGGCCAGAGAGAATGAGAGGGGGTGTTGCCCTCTATATCAATGATCACCTGGAGTCCATGGAGCACCACCTAGGGATGAATGAAGAGCTGACGGAGAGCTTATGGGTGAGGACCAAAGGGAGAAACTGGAAAGCCACGCTCAGACCACGTGGAGCGAGACAGCCGGTGCCCGAATGCTATTTCTTGAGGTTTTTTATGTGACTGGGGGGTCACCTTAACCAGGGAACCTTGGGGGAGGAAAGAGGGATCCGATAAAAGTCAGAATCTCTCATGAGCTAAGCCGAGAAGGGAAGCAGTGTGGTGGAATAGTGGGAGCTTTAAATGCAGCAAAACCATAAGTCACTCTCAGACCACACAGAGCAGGAGATCCGGCCTTCTCTAGCTTCTGATATTTATANACTGAATGGCAGCACAGCCTGCTGGGGTGTTGGCGACACCTCCTAGCTTTGTGCCATTAGCAAACTTGCTGACAGTGCACTCTAATCCCTCATCCAAGTCATTAATGAATATATTGAATAGGACTGGAATCATCTCCTTCATACCCAGGAGCAGTTCATCCCTAGCAATAAGAAAGCAGACAAGAATGCCAGGAAGGCACCATGGATGAACAAGGTGATCCTGGATTTACTTGGTCACAAAAAGAAAGTCTACAAGGAGTGGAAGCAAGAATAGGCTATAAATGGGAGAATTATAAAGGAGTTGTCAGAGCAGCCAGGGCTCACATCAGGAAAGCTAAAGCACAGAAGAATTAAATCTGGACAGGAGCATCAAGGGGAACAAGTAACATTTCTACAGGTATATGCATGATGAAAGGAAGATTCAGGAAGACGTGGGGTCTCTCCAGAAGGAAAATGGAAACCTTGTCATAAGGGATGTGGAGAAGGACAAGGTACTCAATGACTTCTTTTCCTCAGTCTTCACTGGTCAGGGCTCTAGCCACACCACCCACGTTCCAGAAGACAAAGGTAGAGACTGGGAGAAGGAAGATCTGCCCACTAAAAGCGAATATGAGTTTAGCAACCATGAAGGTGATCAACACCATCTGCAGGACCTAGGAGAACTCGCAGATGAAGTTGCTAAGCCACATTGAGTTATATTTGAAGGGCCATGGCAGTCTGGTGAATTTCCTGATGACTGGAAAGGTGGAAACAGCACCCCCTTCTTCAAAAAGGGGTAAAAAAAAGAAGATTCTAGAAGGTACTGGCCAATCACTCTCACCTCTGAGCAAGATCTCCATGTCTGGCAAGATCATGGAGCAGTTCCTCCTGAAGGCTCTGCTAAGGCACACAGAAAATGAAAAGGTGATTGGTGGTAATCAACAGGGCTTCACCAAGGGCAAATCATGCCTGATGAATCTGGTGGCCTTTTATAATGGTGTCACCACATCAGTGGATAAGGGAAGAGCAACTACCTGGACTTGTGTGAAGTGTTTGATGTCCTACACAACATCCCAGGCACTAAATTGGAAAAACATGGATTTGACAGATGGACAACTTGGTAAAGAAGGAATTGGCAGGATGGCTGCACCCAAAGAGTTGTGGTCAATAGCTCAGTGTTCCAGTGGAGACCACTGACAAGTAGCATCCCTCAGGGGTCAGTGCTGGGATCAGTGGAGTTTATTCAAGAGGGAATACAAGTGTTACTGCTCACAGATATCCGACTATACTTACTGGGTAAGTTCAGAACGTTACTGTGGACCTCTCAGGCTAACTACAGCCAATTCAATACTTGCTTCCACTTAGAGTCATAGAATCATAGTTTCAAGGTCATTGAGTCCAGCCATTAACCCAATTGTGTCAAGGCCATCACTAAACCCTGTCCCTGAGCTCCAGGTGTACACAACTTTTAAACACGTCCAAGGATGGTGATTCAACCTCCTCCCTGAGTAGCCTGTGCCAAGGCCTTGATGACCCTTTCAATAATTTGTAGATACTCTGAAAACTATTACTCTGAGCAGATGCTGGGAGGGAGTTAGCAGTTCTCTGCTGACTCAGCAAGATATGCTTTACTTGTCTTCAGGCACCTAGACTACTAGAGAAGACAACAAAACCAGACTTTCCAGGGCATGCATGGAGCAGGCTGAGAGGACTTCAAAGGGCAGCTGGACTTACATAGAGAAATGGAGCTGCAGACAGACCCCAGGGAGGAAGCCAAATTCTGCATCCCAGTGATGATCTAAATCTGCTGCACCCGTCATCAGGAGCCTTATTTGGATGCACAGCTTATACTCCAGAGATTCTGGATGTCTGTACAAGCTGTAATCCTACAGTGGGAGAGAAAAGGACGGCAGAGGGTGGAGAAGTGCAAGGTGACAAATACTCAAGCCAAAACACTACAAGTGTCAGAAGACAATATACTCACATATCGAAGCTTAACTCCTGGCTAGCATGACTGAATTAGCTTAGATCAATCATTTCACAGACAGGAAGACACTGACCAACAGCAAGCTTTCTCTTCCTTGCTCTGCACCATTTGGATTCACACAGCACAGTTTCCCACCACTCAAAGGGTAAGTAAGGGAGCCCTTCACCCACTGAATTCTTACAAAGACCCCATCAGAAGAAACTCCCAGAGCCAACCCCGAGGAACATCTGTTTCTTTCCAAGCCCAAGCTGCTGGCTTTGATTCAAGCTTCTCGGCCTCCTGGGGGTCCCTGGAGGATCTTCTAGGTGGTTTGCAGGAGAAATGCCAAAGCGTTGTTAGCAGGCTTCATTTCACTGCACAAGTGATCAGAAACCACACAATGTCCGAAACCACTGGGCTGAACTCATCAGGACTCAGCATGGAGCCCGCTTAATCAGGAGCACACGGCTTGGAAATGAAAGCGGCCACATTCTTGTCTAATCACTTCTTTAAGTGGGACGACAGTTCAGTCCCACACATGCACAACTGACTTGCTGCTGTGCCCTATAAAGACAGACCTACAGCAGACAACACCTACCACACACAGGACCCTTCCGGCTGACACGTTCACAGGGGTGAAGGGACACTGCACTCTTACAGCATGCCATGCTCTTGCCAGCATAAAATGCTGCACTTGCAGCAGGAACAATCCAAATTAGACTCTGAACAAATCCATTTATGACGGTGTAGAGCAAAGTGAAAGGGTAATTTTAGTGTGGTTTTAGTCATTCTGACGAAAGCATGCGCCGCACAGTCTCAGATCACCAAGATGGAAACAAGCACAGTTCTCCTGGGAGAGAGGAGAAAGAGGCTTTATGTGCAGGATTGTTTCATCAGCACCTGTTGCATGGTTTTAGGCATGAACTATAGAATCATACAACCACAGAATCATTTGGGATCAGAAAGGACCTCGAAAGATCATCTAGTCCAATCCCCCTGCCACAGCAGGATCACCCAGATCAAGTCAGTCAGAGACAGAAGGGACCACAGGATTATCCAGTTCCAACTCCCCTGCCATGGGCAGGGACACTCCACCCCAGACCAGGCTGGCCAGAGCCTCATCCAGCCTGGCCTTAAACACCTCCAGGGATGGGGCCTCCACCACCTTCCTGGGCAAACCATTCCAGCCTCTCACCACTCTCGTGGTGAAGAACTTCCTCCTCACATCCACTCTACATCTACCTATCTCCCCCTAGTCCTGTCGCTACCTGACAGCCTAAAAAGCCCCTCCCCAGCCAGGGAGGCAGCAGACCTCTCTATAGAACGGGTTAGGTCTGTATATTGGGCCCTCTGTTCCCTTCAGTAGGGAGTCTCCTATAACAATGACCCTTTGAGGTTTCTTTTCAGGATTGGTCTTGATGGCTGGCCTGAGGCTACCTGTCTTTGGTGCAGTTACTAGTCTTTTTGAGTCCTCATCCTTGCTGCGGACCTGTTCCTCCTGCAGACCCTCACACCTATTCTGCAAGTGCACCGTAGGTGGTGGACTTCTTAAGGCAGCACACTTGCTCCATTTGCCTTTGTTCCGTCGGGTGGACACCTGTTCCCATTGACCCTGCTCCTGTGGGTTACTATGTGGAGGCTGAGAGACTTGCTATAGGGAGGATATCGGACCCCCTGAGCCACTAACAGTCAACCCTAGATCAGGCTTTGTAGATATTACATTACGGAAAGAGTCAATTTCCCTTTCACAATCTCTTATGACTCTCAGTCTTTCCACCTCTTCTTTTAGCTCAGCCACCATGTTTATCAGGTCTCTGATCTGCTCACACCTAACTCGGGTGTTGTACCTGCCCTCCTCCAGATCGAGTGCCAGGCTCCAGCACTCACTGCAGCCACCTGCCTGAACATCTGCGTGCTTGTGTGTGGCCTCTGTTTGGGTGCGCACTGTTTTTCTACTGCCCTTTGTGCGAGTACTCACCGTGTCTTACGGTGGTAACCGCACTGACCTCTCCGATTTCTTCTTCCCGCCTGTCGGCGAGAGGCCAGAGGCGCCGCCTGATCTCGCAGCACGTGACGGAATCCGCTCGGTTGTCCCGCGGTTTCCGCGGCAGCCCCTCCCCCTGCGACGTCACTGCGCTCAGGCACGTAGGCAGCCCGAGCCTGCGGCCCCTCCTCGTCTCCCCAGGCGCTGCCCCGCGGGTAGCTCCGCCTACCGAGAGGAGTCGAAGAAAAGCCAAACTCCCTACTCCCAATAAATATTAAGAGAAGTCTTTCAGTAAGATTTACATTTCTGATGCTTGTGATTTGCCCTAAAGCTTTGTTCTGCATGAACAACTGAACTGAATTATCTTTTTGTTTCCACAGGGATAACACACTGTGTGTTGTACTTACCAGAGATCAACGTTTAGGGCACAGAGAACAGTAGCAGTGTTTTGATAGCTAGATAGATTTCCCCAAGTCTCCTCATAACATTTTTCACTGGAGATATCAATTTCCCTGCAACCCCAGAGAGGAATTTCAATAAAATCAGAAGGTCACTGACTTCCACTGGGAAAAAAGTTGTCGTTCTGACTTGATGAAAGGGAACTGTGCCCTGTTCTCTTTGTCAATAGTACAGCATCCCCCTTGTTTTGTGAGAGCAGCAATCCACACACTGCGTGCTGGAGCTAATCCTTAGGAGGGGTTGGCTATAGACACACACTTCAGAGAAGCCAGGGACAGAAGTTGCCCTCTACATGGCAAGAAACTCAGATTCTGAGGATGCCAGACTCTGGGGTATCTCTTCCTGAACTGCCCAGTTCTACTTATCAACATTATTCTCTTCTTATTTGCAAATGCACAAGTCCTTGAATGTGCTTTGATTCTTATCAGGATCGAGTTTACCTGTTAATTCAATTGGCTGCGATCAGATTACTCTTTACTGCTGTGACGTGGCTGAAAACGAAACTATCCATGACATCACTGGTAAACTCAGTCGGGCTGAGCTTAAGTTTCTTTTGTTAGTGAACGTGTTTCTGGTCTTCCCATGTAACTGGGTTTTGAGATCCAAGGCTGTCATTCAGCTTGATCTCCAGCAAAGAGCCAGCTACAAAATTTAATTAAATTTAATTGTGAGCACCAGTCTCTACAACACCAGAATATTCGCAGTTGCTGGATTGACTCCGTTCTGTACATTGATGGACCATTGCTAAGGAAAGACCACCTGGCAGGGGCAAGGGGGTGGCTATACACAAACTTATGGCAGCTGACTCACTTCAAAGCAGAGTATGCTCTTCCATTACAAAGTTTTAGAGGTCTGCAAGGCAGAAGACATGACAAGCCACAGTAGTCTTTTTGTCAATATTGATGTGTTATGCATATCTGACTCCCACTGAGTACTTCTTATTCATAATAGAGGTTACCCTGACTCCTGTGAAAGAGGGAGAAAAATCTTGTAACAGCTCATTCATTTGGGAAACAAATAAAACTGGAAGACAGCTGGTGTTTCTGAAGCCAGACAGCAGCAGTCATGTGAAGCTGCAGAGAGCCAGAGGCACGAACAGGAATAAGACAAGTTCCAGGCCTCTTACATTGCTCTGTCAGTCAGACAAAGACTGTAAGGAACTCCAATCATTCTGCACAATCAGTGCCCCCTCCCCGCCCCAGTAAGAGTTTGAAGAAAATGTCCATAAAAATAAGTTCTAGCTAGCAGAGTAAGGTGGGTCAATTTATCCTGGCACCTCCCAATAGCACAGAAATCTTCCCTTCCCCAGATGACAACATGTTCTGTGCTTACAAGGACTCAATTGCCAGTAACAATCTTCAGTTTTCCCACACAAAGCAGGTTATCAGAAACTGCTAGAGGGAGTTTTCTCCTGGAGAAATCTTTACCTTAGGAGGAAAATGCAGTTCAGTCTGCAAAACAGCTGCAAGTTCTGCAGCCGAATACATTCAACTGAGCTTTTCTCGCTTTGTTGTGTGTGTGGTTGACCTTCCAAACAGCATTACCTTGAGATCTGAATTCACTTAAGTTGATAGGAAACTGCACAAAATTTTACCTTATCCTTCTTCACCCATTGATGCTTCAGGGCGTAAGGGAAAAACCTCTCCCTAAAGGAATTACTAAAAGCCTAGAAGCGGAATAGCCAAATCACATGTGGCCACAAGTGCAACTTTCAGACAGAGGGAATCCAGCTCCCCAGAGCAACATTCAACTATTCCAGTCATGAGACCATCCCGCTTCTCTTCCAACACCCCCACCTCATTCACAAGGCACCTTCCAACCACTGTTAACTAATAAAGGAGAGACTGGAAAGATGCTAGCACTCGGCTATGGCACACGCTTCAGCTGTTTGGACAGTAGCTGCACCCTGTACATCAGCACCAACATCAGTGCAGAATAGAACAGAGGCTGATGAGGGCTTAAGGCAGATAGCATCAGAAATAAAATAACCATGTAAAATCCATGCACATCAGTGCTGATAGAGTTCTACATGTGTAAGGAGAAAGAGGTGAGAAGGCGCAATGAGTATTTCTGTAGTCCCTATGATTTAGGCACATTAGTCAGCTCCATTCAGTTTGGTAGTGGCATGTTCTAACCAAATCAAACAATAAATATGGTTGACCTGAACCATAATTACATTTATCATGAAAACAAAAGAGATTACTCCATGACTGAGTTCTCAGAAATAAGAGGGGTACACTTCAAAGAAGTGCTTTGCTTTTACAGGCATTCTTCTAGGCAGTGAACTGTTTTGCGGCTCCCTCCTCCAAGCTTATCACAGTCAGTGAGAAGACAGGAGTTTCCAGTGTTCAGAAAGGGAGGAAAGGAAATGTATAGAACTATCCATGGAATCTGTCTCTGTTAAACTAGACTGGCTTGATGGAACAGGGTAGACTGTCTTCAGGATGACTTGTTATCTGAACTGGCAGATAGGGACAGGGTGCAGTGCAGTTCCCCTGTTATCCAAGAGGTTCTGGTTAGAGACCTGCTGATCTGTTTGGATCCCCATAGGTCCATGGGACCGGATGGGATTAACCTCAGAGTGATGAGAGAGCTGGTGGATGAGCTTGCTAAACCGCCCTCTATAATTTACCAGAAGTCGTGGACCACAGGGGAGGGAGGTCCTGGATGGTTGGAAGTTGGCAGATGTGACTCCCATACACAAGAGAGGTCGGAAGGACGATCCAGGAGACTACAGACCTGTTAGCCTCACCTCAGTTCCAGGCAAAGTTATGGAACAGCTAGTGCTGAGTGCCATCATGCAACATCTGCGTGACGGCCAAGAGATTAAGCCCAGTCAACACGAATTTAGGAGGGGTAGGTCTTGCTTGACCAACCTGTTCTCCTTTTATGATCAAGTAACTCGACTGGTCGATGAGAGGAAGGCTGTGGATGTGGTGTACCTGGATTTCAGTAAAGCATTTGACACAGTCTCCCATGATATAGTCCTGGTGAAGATGGCAGCAAGGGGCTTTGACAGGAATATTCTNTGAGTGGCATGATCTAGATGTTAGATGTTAGGATTACTGGGTTTATTTGGATTCAGATTGGACTGGATGATTTTTAAGGTCTTTTCCAACCTTATCCTTACTGTGATACTGTGAATTTGGCCCTCAATATTCATGCAGCATAGAAACATGAACAACAGCAACGAAACTCATTGTTTTTGCAAAATAAAAGCTCTTTGAGTTAGAGACTTTCAAGAGAAGAATCACAGAATCGCAGGAAGTTAGAGGTTGGAAGGGACCTTGAAAGATCATCTAGTCTAACCTCCCTGCCAGGGCACAATGCCCTAGATCAGGTCACACAGGAACAATCAGGTAGGGTTGGAATGTCTCCAGAGCAGGAGACTCCTCAACCTCTCTGGGTGGCCTCTTCCAGGGCTCTGTCACACTCACCCTTTTGTTATGTTTATATGGAACCTCCTATGCTCTAGCTTGCATCCGTTGCCCGTTGACCTATCATTGAATGCCACTGAGAAGAGCCTGGCTCCATCCTCCTGCCACTCACCTTTCCATATTTATAGACATTAATGGGGTCACCCCTCAGTCTCCTTTTTTCCAGCTAAAGACACCCAGCTCCCTCAGCCCTTCCTCATTAGAGAGATGCTTCACTCCCTTCATCATCTTTGTGACCCTGCGCTGGACTGTCTCCAGCAGTTCTGTGTCCTTCCTGAACTGGACACGATATTCCAGATGCAGTCTCACCAGGGCAGAGTAGAGGGGGAGGAGAACCTCTTTCCATCTGCTAACCACTCCACTTCTGATCTACCCCAGGATGCCATTGGCCTTCTTGGCCACCAGTGCCCATTGCTGGCTCATGGTCATCTTGCTGTCCACTAGGACCCCCAGGTCCTTTCTCCTACACTACTCTCCAACAGGTCAGTCCCAAACCTATACTGGTACCTGGGGTTGTCCTTCCCACATGAAAGCCTCTACACTGCCCTTGTTACATTTAATTAAATTTCTCTCCATCCAGCTCTCCAGCCTGTTCAAGTCCCACTAAATGGCAGCACAGTCTGCTGGGGTGTTGGCGACACCTCCCAGCTTTGTGTCATCAGCAAACTTGCTGACAGTGCACCCTAATCCCTCATTCAAGTCATTAATGAATAGATTGCATAGTACCAACCCTTGGGGGACTCCACTAGACACAGGCCTCCAGCTAGACTCTGTGCCACTGACCACAATTCCTTGCCTTCTTTCCTTCAACCAGTTCACAGTCCACCTCACTGCTCAATCACAGAGACCACACTTCTAAATATTTTTGCATAGCTGGATAGGCTGGTTGTGCATAGGTGTCCTACTTTCCCATCACCAATGCATCTGAAGTTTTTGGTTCTTAGACACCCTTCAAGGGAGGTGTGAGGTTACAGAAAAAAACTGTCTTTAAGACCTTGATTGATTGTATAGAGCTGGAATTCTGAAAGAAATACACCCCTATGCTCAAAGCCATGTTGACCACTTGTCTGTGTGTCTTCCTCTGGAGATCTGAACTGGAACTGTTGAAGCTGAGGACAGCAGCCCTTGTCTTCATTAAGGCACAGGACTTCGATACAAGCCAGTACCTCTAAATTTACAACAACATAAATTCATCACGAGTTTAATGTCAAATTAGCAGAAGATGGAATTTTAAGTGGAGAAATACAACATCAACACNAGTCCAAAGAAGGGCAACTCGAATGGTAAAGGGGCTGGAAGATAAGCCCTATGAGGAGAGGCTGAGGGAGCTGGGTTTGTTTAGCCTGGAAAAGAGGAGGCTCAGGGGTGACCTTATCGCTGTCTATAACTCTCTGAAAGGTGGTTGTAGTCAGGCAGGGGTTGGTCTTTTCTCCCTGGCTACTGGAGACAAGACAAGGGGTCATAGTCTTAAGCTCCATCAGGGGAGGTTTAGACTTGACATTAGGAAAAGATTTTTGACAGAAAGAGTGATCCGGTTTTGGAATGGGCTGCCCACAGAAGTGGTTGAGTCACTGTCTCTGGAGGTATTCAAGTTTAGGCTGGATGAGGTTCTGAGTGGCATGATCTAGATGTTAGATGTTAGGATTACTGGGTTTATTTGGATTCAGATTGGACTGGATGATTTTTAAGGTCTTTTCCAACCTTATCCTTACTGTGATACTGTGAATTTGGCCCTCAATATTCATGCAGCATAGAAACATGAACAACAGCAACGAAACTCATTGTTTTTGCAAAATAAAAGCTCTTTGAGTTAGAGACTTTCAAGAGAAGAATCACAGAATCGCAGGAAGTTAGAGGTTGGAAGGGACCTTGAAAGATCATCTAGTCTAACCTCCCTGCCAGGGCACAATGCCCTAGATCAGGTCACACAGGAACAATCAGGTAGGGTTGGAATGTCTCCAGAGCAGGAGACTCCTCAACCTCTCTGGGTGGCCTCTTCCAGGGCTCTGTCACACTCACCCTTTTGTTATGTTTATATGGAACCTCCTATGCTCTAGCTTGCATCCGTTGCCCGTTGACCTATCATTGAATGCCACTGAGAAGAGCCTGGCTCCATCCTCCTGCCACTCACCTTTCCATATTTATAGACATTAATGGGGTCACCCCTCAGTCTCCTTTTTTCCAGCTAAAGACACCCAGCTCCCTCAGCCCTTCCTCATTAGAGAGATGCTTCACTCCCTTCATCATCTTTGTGACCCTGCGCTGGACTGTCTCCAGCAGTTCTGTGTCCTTCCTGAACTGGACACGATATTCCAGATGCAGTCTCACCAGGGCAGAGTAGAGGGGGAGGAGAACCTCTTTCCATCTGCTAACCACTCCACTTCTGATCTACCCCAGGATTCCATTGGCCTTCTTGGCCACCAGTGCCCATTGCTGGCTCATGGTCATCTTGCTGTCCACTAGGACCCCCAGGTCCTTTCTCCTACACTACTCTCCAACAGGTCAGTCCCAAACCTATACTGGTACCTGGGGTTGTCCTTCCCACATGAAAGCCTCTACACTGCCCTTGTTACATTTAATTAAATTTCTCTCCATCCAGCTCTCCAGCCTGTTCAAGTCCCACTAAATGGCAGCACAGTCTGCTGGGGTGTTGGCGACACCTCCCAGCTTTGTGTCATCAGCAAACTTGCTGACAGTGCACCCTAATCCCTCATTCAAGTCATTAATGAATAGATTGCATAGTACCAACCCTTGGGGGACTCCACTAGACACAGGCCTCCAGCTAGACTCTGTGCCACTGACCACAATTCCTTGCCTTCTTTCCTTCAACCAGTTCACAGTCCACCTCACTGCTCAATCACAGAGACCACACTTCTAAATATTTTTGCATAGCTGGATAGGCTGGTTGTGCATAGGTGTCCTACTTTCCCATCACCAATGCATCTGAAGTTTTTGGTTCTTAGACACCCTTCAAGGGAGGTGTGAGGTTACAGAAAAAAACTGTCTTTAAGACCTTGATTGATTGTATAGAGCTGGAATTCTGAAAGAAATACACCCCTATGCTCAAAGCCATGTTGACCACTTGTCTGTGTGTCTTCCTCTGGAGATCTGAACTGGAACTGTTGAAGCTGAGGACAGCAGCCCTTGTCTTCATTAAGGCACAGGACTTCGATACAAGCCAGTACCTCTAAATTTACAACAACATAAATTCATCACGAGTTTAATGTCAAATTAGCAGAAGATGGAATTTTAAGTGGAGAAATACAACATCAACACATGCTTGCCTGGCCTCAAGAACTTTGTGGAGAGAAAAGCATTAGAAAATTAGCCTAAGGAGCCATCCAACCCTGTACGGTGTTTTACTGGTGCTCCACTTGCAACTACAGAGTCTCCCCTACCATCCGCCAAGTCTCTACCAATAGATGCATTTAATTCCCGGTGCTACATGACATCATAACGAAACAACAACTTGCACAATCCAAGCCCTCCAAAAAAGGACAAATCAGTCTCATGCTGGTTTTCAGCATCTCTTTCCAACCCTGTACTTAGCGCTGCAGGGCCTCTATATGCAGGCAGAGACAGCTAGTCTGGGGGCTGCTTCTCAGTTTATTTGCTTCTGGAGCTGCACACAGACAACAGTGCATTTTTGTGCTTCACACTCAGCCTTGTTGCCAGACTCCCAGTACCCACCAGCAGCAACCAAAGCCACATGCATGACAGCAACACGGCGACTTTGCCTAAGCAAAGCAGTGTTTTTCATTAGAGTTCTGCTGGCACCAAAACCCGCCAATTACCACAACAACAAAAGGCGATGTCAGAAGGAGACCACTGAGTGTATCAAAGAAAAAAACCAGGATGGGCACAATCAAGTTCTTGTTTCCTGTTAATTGCTTGGTGTGGATCTGTCTGTGTTATGTGCACGTTTCAGGTTTTTCCCAGAGCTGAATGGCAGCAAGAGGTATACCCTCTCTCATAGCCAAAAATAAAGTGCAGTGAAGGATATCCGACAGACAAAAGAAGCACTGGGATTTTCCCCTTCAAGAGAAGACAGATTTGTTTTCCTGAGCTATTTCAACACTCACAGCAGCACCATGTATCCCCAAAAAGACACAGGAGGTAGCATCAAAGCTGACCAGAGCTTCACATTCACAAGGATTCCGATGCAAATGGCAATACCTGTGCAGAAAGATGCACCAGGTAAACAGAACCCAGAAATCTTCTAGTCACACTTCCAGCTGCTCTCCCTCTTTCGCTTTCCCTGTGGCACATAACAATAACTTCTTGCAGTCTATGTGTTGAATTCATTCAGCAGCTTGTCAAGTAAAGAAGTTTGTGGGCTCTGGTATACCCGGGACTGTTCAGCAGAGCTTTCTAGAGCAGTTGTCTGCTGGTGGTTGCCCATTGCTAGATTTTGTGATGGAATCTCAGTGAAGTCACAATGTGAAGTGTGCAGGCTCAGCTTTACACCACATCACCTCTGTTTCTGATGACAGCCATACAAAGAGTCAGATGTGACAACATCCTCCATGAAACTGAGAAACAGTCTGTCCTCAAACTACAAGAAAGCCCTACAGCTTTCTAATGTTTCCGGTCGGAGGAGATTAGAAACATTAAGTTGGCCTAGCCACATCCATTTATCTCTATTGCTCTAAGATCAATAATTCCTCTTTTCCCTTCTGATTTGTCAGCTTGAAGAGCTGAGAACCGAGGTTGACACATGGATGATTCCTTTTCTTCCTTCTGATGTGAAAGTGCAGAGGTCCAGGTTCTGTTTCTCATCTGGGAGAGAAACATTCCCCTTGGCTTTTCACCCAGGGCTTGGCCGATCTTGGGTGAGAGACACTGGGTTAGGTGGCAATGGATGTCTGCTTGAAGGGGGGCCATTGCTGATGCAGTAGAACAGCGTAAAAGTGAGCTCACCTGCCGAGAGATGCAGAGAGTGTGTGTTGTCTCTCTGTGGGACTCCTTCTCTGCCTGAGGGCAGGCCGCTGTGGATTTCCTGGCAAACGACAGACAGATGATAGATGATCTTTGAGGTCCAATCCCTAATGATTCTATGACTGGACTCGGATTATGGATTGGATTGTAAGTCTTAGATACTCTTTATGGTAGATTTGGATGGATCTTTTCAGTACTATGGACATTCTCCCTGCCTCTGGGTTTCTTGTTAAGATGTTTTTGGTCAGAGGATTTTTTTCCTTCGCTTCCCTGATGGCCAGCTGTACTATTTCATCTTTGCCTTGTATAGAGATAGCTAATAAAACATGTATTCTGCTAATGGCTCTGTTCCTTTGACTCGACTACAGAATTGTAAAGACACAGCTTAGCCACTTCCTTTCAGTAAGGCAACTGAGGTTCCCATCAGCCAGCCTCTGCATTAGGCCTGAGACAAGACTACTGCTGGTGCTCTAAGAAGAGGTACCCTGCCTGTACTCCAAGAGTACTCTTTTATTCAGTAACTGCTCTACGTATACACCAGGTTGCACACTGGGCTGTGTTGCATGGAGTAGCTAAAGCCAGTTGTCTTCTGCTTACGCTGCAAAACAAAGCCTCTCTACTAGCGTATTCAAAGCATTAATCAGTGTGAAAAACAACCCAAAGCCTGTATGTTAATTTGCTATTTTAATTGAAAACTTTTTATTCCGTATCTGCCGTGTCTGGTCCGGGGCTGTCCTGGGCATTACTACAATATGGAATAAATTTGGAAAATAATCCTATTGCTCCTGTCACACACACAGGAGTTTCATGCGTAGGAAAGTAGGAGCATCAAAATTGAGATCTGTTGTGTGATCAGAGAGCTGGGACAAGTCAGGTTTGATTCACGTGTATGTTGGGAATGGTATCAGAACCAGTGAGCTGATGTGTGAGGCTGTCTCAATAGCTTTAAGGTAAATAAATTCCTACCTGAACAGCATAAAGTTCTCAAAAATCAACACTGTAGACAACTATCCTTTACAAGCACATGTCCACACCTGTGGATGGTTAGATCACATCTTTCCCTGTCTTGCCTCCTGCTCAAGTCCATCGCTCCCAGTACTCATAGAAGTGGGGTGATCAATTGCCTTAAACTGCTTCCCAGTCATGGGCCCTTCCAGTGTGCTCCCTCTGCACAAAGCAGAAGCCTCATTCAAAGCACCATGCAACTCTTAACACACCTTGCATGTGGCAGTTACAGGCACACAACAACCCACTATGCCAGGGACTCCTTGACACTGTTCCAGGCTCCCACTCTTGCACTCTGCTGACGGCATCCTCCAAGCCATTAAAACTGACTGCAGGACATTTGCTGTAGATGAGGTCTCCTGCACGCAGCAAAACCCAAACACCTTCCTGGTGAACACTCCACATTGTAAGGAAGCATTTCTCTTGTAAACAGAAACCATTCTCTATTATTAAGAGAACATACTCTATTATTAAATATTCTTGAGCAATCTAAGAAACCACATTAGTGCCTCAGTGCTTTGGAAGGCTCTATTCTGAAGGGCAGCAGTCTTGAGGGATGAGATCTACATCTCAGTATCCAGGTGGGAAATGGGTTTGATTTGGTCAAGTAATAACAGCCCAAAAAAACCCCAACCAAAAACCTCGATAGCGTGTGCACACAGAATAGATTCCTTAGAAATGATAACACTGCCTTGAAACATTCCCAAGCACACACATACGGGGAATCAGATGGGGAGAACTCAGCAGTGAGCAGAAGAGGGGACAGCAGGAGGTCCAAAAGAGAGATACAGACTTTTGGCCAGAAAAAGTCCTGCCCTGCTTGTGGGAAATTAGAACTATGGCAAACTCCATGAGATGGGGGTTTGTTGGGTCTTTTGGTTGCTGTTGATTTACCTTTACCAAAGCAGAGGGCATAGGCAGCCTAGCTGTATCCACCATAGCAAAGAAGAAAACCGCAACAGCACTTCAAGAACAAATTTGGTAAGGGTGCAAACTAATGCACCCAGAAGATCTAACCTCCTAAAGCAAAGGCTTCCCAAGCATTCCTCATCACTCTGCTGGGAATGAGAATTTCTTGACATACTGGTGAGAAAAGTCTCAGGCTACACACACAAAGCAACAATGACTGATACTATATACGCCCACGTCCCATTTCAGACCCATACCAGGGCAAAAGCTTGTGGCAAGCTCAAGGCAAAGCCATTTAAGACAGATGATACTGTTTGCTCCTATTTAGGGAGGTTTCTTCAAAATCAGAACATTCAGATGAGAAGAATGATACGAAGACCATAACAGATAGAAGTTTGACTAAAACAAGCAGTCATGACCTATATCTTATGGACACGAGGCAGCTCCTCTGTATTTCTGATGCCTTTTCTGTAGTTTGGGAAGAACGTTCTGCTGTTTTGCTTACTGCAGGTGAACCAGCAAGCCTGTGAACATACGGCCTCTCAGCAGCAGCCTGCAGTTTATTGTCATGCCAAGTATGTATGCAAACGGCCTTCATACACCATAGCTAAGACTTGCTTTGGCTTTTTCTCCTTCATACACACACGAGAGATTTCCTTCACAGCTTTCAGTGCAGCTTGGAGAAATTTGTGTCTCAGCAAAGGCTGATGCCAAACACAGCCACGCCACACGCACAGAGCAGCTGCCACCACAACAGGGTTCACTTGACCCATCTATCAGAAAGCATGTGGAGATGCCATACAACAGCCAAGTCACTGAACAAACCAGTGCCGTTGCATTAAGTGGCTATGACACACTCATGTCATGTACATCCCGCAGCAGAAAAATACTGAGATGAGTTTTAGTTGAAACCAGTCTCGCAAATAAAAAAAATGTTGGTTGAATCTCACAGCATGGAGGAAGCTGTGACAGAACAACTATTGAACCCTCTCCCCTTGCTGTTGATACATTCTTGGGCACAGCCTACTCATTTGTGCAATCATTACAGGCAACAGTTGAGCTGCAAGCCATGCAGGGACTGTGTGACTGGTCAAATGCACGTGTAGGGTTTGGTGGGGTTTTTCGGTCTGTTGGGATTGGTTATTTTAGGAAAATCCTCACAACATCACAACACATCCACACATTTTGGAGTTCATGGGTGTGCCTGGTAAAGTGAGCCTTCCCTTCACGGACCACAGAGATGCTCAGGCACAGGTAAGTAACACAGATGAGGCAGCACAAGGTGACCCCTAGGCTCAGCCAGAGATCCAGCTGAAAGATCTGATACAAAGCAGTCTAGTTTTTCACTTCTTTCAGCTCAAGAGATGAAAGGTGATGATTCCCTCCTCTTTTCCTACCCAGTGCAGACAGATACAGTTTCACCCTTACCTTCCTGAAGGGTGTGCAGTAACTCCTGGACAGGCTGGAGAGCTGGGCAGAGAGAAATTTAATCAAGTATAACAAGGGTAAGTATAGAGTCTGGCATCTGGGCAAGAATAACCCCAAGTACCGGTATAGGTTGGGGACTGACCTGTTGGAGAGCAGTGTAGGAGAAAGGGACCTGGGGGTCCTAGTGGACAGAAGGATGACCATGAGCCAGCAGTGTGCTCTTATGGCCAAGAGGGCAACAGCATCCTGGGGTGGATCAGAACAGGGCTGGTTAGCAGATCAAGAAAGGTTCTTCTGCCCCTCTACTCTGCCCTGATGAGACCATACCTGGAGTATTGTGTCCAGTTCTGGGCTCCTCAGTTCAAGAGGGATGTGGAGCTGCTGGAGGGAGTCCACCATAGAGCAATGAGGATGATGAAGGAGGTGGAGCAACTCACTTATGAGGAGAGGCTGAGGTCTCTAGCTTGGAGAAGAGGAGACTGAGGGGTGACCTCATTAATGTCTGTAAATATGGGAAGGGTGGGTGTCAGGAGGATGGAGCCAGGCTCTTCTCAATGTCATCTAGTGATTAGACAAGGAGCAATGTTTGTAAGCTGGAACATAGGAGGTTCCACATCAACCTGAGAAGGAACTTCTTCACAGTGAGGGTGACAGAGCACTGGAACAGGCTGCCCAGGGAGGTTGTGGAGTCTCCTTCACTGGATATGTTTAAGGCCCACCTGGATGTGTTCCTGTGTGACTTGGTGTAGGTGATCCTGCTGTGTCAGGGGAATTGAGATGATCTTTCAAGGTCCCTTCCAATCCCTAATGATTCTGTGATTCTATGAACTCATTCAAAAGGTACCTGAGAGGTGAACGTTTACTTTCAAAAAATTCTATTGTTGTCTGTAGAAGCTGCTTTGAAAACCTTCTGCTTCAGATGCCAACAATCACTCCGCAAGGACTGACAGACATAATTAGAGAGCTTGATTTTTTCCAAAGGACATTACCCAAGAAAATTAGTGTGTTGCTGCTGTTTCTGCAATGAATTTTCAATGGTTGCAGAGGTCTTGAAAGAATTTTAGCAGACTATTAATTACACTATCAGGACTCAAGTATTTTTCTGGTGCTTGACAAAGCAGGATTCTATTATTTCTGCTTGCAACACACACTCATTCAAAGCTTATCCACAGGCCTACAGCCTAGGAATTCCTACAGCTTTGTAATCCAAAATGTTTGTATCATTTGTGATACACATTAGTGACTTCCAGTAACAGTGACCCAAGAGACAGCATTTTACTGTACAATAGTTTAAACCATTTGGCTTCATGCTGTATCCTGAAACACGCTGCAGGGAGAATATATACTCTGCTGTAGATTGCATTGATTTACAGCAGCACAAAGCCCAGTGCTGCAACATCCTACAGAGCCAAGTTGCCTCTTTGCTCTCTGCTATAGTTCAAACATGGGAGGAGAACAGAAGAAGTTTGCAGTATCACAGTCCAGACTTGCCTTTGCTTAAAGGCTGGTGGTGTTTGGTGATGCCAGTTGCTGCTTCTCCCTATACATTATGCATTTGCTGTCCCACAAACCAGAGCCTGAGCCATCATCCAACCTTCCGCTGCTGCTGAGCCCAGCTTGCTCAGCTCACCAGCTCCCTCTCCCACTTCTCAGCTTGCCCTCCAAACTAAATCCTTCTTCGCAAAGATCAAGCGAAGATTAACTCTCAAAGACTAATTTCAGTCATCCAGCCTCAGAAAGGTGCAGGAAAAAGGGAGCACAATGACCTTTGTTCTGTAAGAGTGGCAGCTTATGCAAGTGCAAATATTATAATTCATAAATTTATTATAAACCTCTGCATATATTCGTATACAATACTTGGGATTTTGCAGCTTTCCTTCTCAGATCTGACCACACCCTCAGGAGGTACTCCCCAGAGCCTGCACTTACATGAAGTATTACTATTTCCATTTTATTTGGGGGGTGAAGAGAGAGAGAGATTGGCAATGTCTTTGTTCCCAGACTTTGTGCTGCTCAATAGAATATACACCAAGCACTTAAGGAAATGGTCTTTTCTTACGAAAGAGGTTAGAAAGCAAAGTCTTATGAATCAGCAAGCTGATAATTACAAGCAACTAAACCCACATCACTTTAAGCTGCACATGAGAATCTGAACCCCTCAGATGCTAAATTCCTCTGCCACCCAGAAAAGACCGAGTCACTTGCCCAGCTAGTCACTATTGTCCTGCCCAATAAAGTTCTGGCAGGAATACATGTTTAACAAAATACAGCAAGTAGGCATAGCAAAGAATGCAGCTCCCCGCTCAGTGTTTAGGTTAGTGGGGTTTGCTGTGATGAAATACCAAAGCTGAAGCATATCAGATTTTTTCCTATCGTGTGCTGCTAAGTGCCAGTGCCAGACACAAGCTGACAGCTCAGTGTTTATGACTGCTGCCATTTTACCTCTAAGTTCATTAAAAGCAACATAAAAAGTTGCCTCAAAGTTCCAGTGTCCACTAATTAAATCAGTGTTTTCTTGTGATCATAAATGTACCGAATGAGAAAAGATTTCTCTACCTCCATGCTCCAGAAGCTCCTGAAGGGCAAGTTAAACCAAGCCAGAGACTCTGGGGACCAGATTTCAAGAAACCTACAACAGGGCAGCTCATCTTCAAATGCCTTAAGATAACCTGGAATTCCAGAGGAAATCTGTCATCTGGTCCTAGATACAGCATCAAAAGGGCCATGAACTTCCTAACTCCTGGCTTAACTCCTGACAGATCAGAACCAGGATTTTTACCTCAATTTACAACAAGGCACAGAAGACTAAAGTCAGATGCAAAAATGTCGCACTAAGAGGTCACACAGATGATCTTGCTCAGCTCTTTAGAGATCTTCCAGGGACACAGGTTTTAGAAAATCAGATGCCACACACAAGGCAACCCTGATACCTCCCTACCCCAAGAAGACCTCAGCTCAAAAAAGAATTATAGTAACAGACAAATGTTTGAGACTTTTAAGTAGATTTGCAAATAATAAAGTCCTTGGAGAACTGTGTGCAAGGTTATAAACAGCATGGTTACTCCTCAAAGTTAATAGTTTGTGTTTAGAGAACCCAAGGATGAGTCAATTCCTCTGCAGGGGGTACAGTAGCTCACATCATGTGAAGTGTTCTTTATAGATAGGAAGCATCTGAGATTCACTTGCCATGGCAGACTCTCTTCATCCCTTCACAAAAACCTGAAAAATAACTTTCTGTCAGAGCCGTATGGTAAATCTGAGATCTGGAGCTGCTGACAATCAGATCTAGGTGGCTCCTTCTAGGAGAGCCTTTTTTAGTCACCCTAGCACAGCAATAAAAGCCTTATTTTAGCTGCTGTCACTTTCAGTGCCACCTGAAATTGCAGACAAAAAGTTTGCACCAGATACAGTGATGAGTCAAGCACTCAGGCAGCCACCATCAAGCAGGGTGGAAACCAGACTGGTTCTGAAGAAACAGAATAAGGAATCAGGCTCGGAACCCAGAAACCTGAAGCAAGAGGAAAAGATGGAAAAATAAGCTTTCTCTTTAGTAAAAAACCAATCAGACTTTCCCTTGAGTTGGCTTGTTATATTGATGTCAACTCCCTTCACAGACAGCCACACTACGGAGCTATCAGAAGAGCTGTCACCCATTACTGCCTCAAATAAGGCTTTGAAAAAGCTCCCTGTGCTCCGATGTGTTTACAGCAATGAGAGCCTGGAGGAAGGGGTTAGAAACATCTGAGTTTAATAAAGACTAAGCAGCACACAGCAAAAAACAAATGCCCTTCCGTTCTGGGCTACCACACCCCAAGTATCACAGCACCAGGCCAATGGGAGACTCAGAGCAGAGACATTGTGTCATCTCAAGAGCTGCAGCAGCCCATCTGCCCCAAGCCTTTTTAGCCATGAGAAGCACTTCAAAGCAAGTCAAGAACTCCCAGCATCACACTTTTAAATAGCTAAATAAGCAAAGTCCTGTGGGTCAAAGCAGATATTGACTGACCCCAGGCAAGGACAGAATGGAAATTTTTGTGCAGTGGCTGACCTGAGCAGCTCCAACTCACAAAGGTCATCTCAACAGGACGAGAGGTGCTCATTTAGCATTTATGCCCTTGTGTTTCCATAGGCAGCTCCCAACACGCAGAGGGTACTAAGCACCCTATTACAGTTTCTCACACCAGGAACCATAGCACTCAGGTCCGAAATTCACATTTGCAGTACCCCCATCCTTTCTCACTTCTGCAAGGTCCACCCAAAAAACCATGAAACAGGTATCTTTAATAAAACACCTACACTGCCCTTATGAGACACTCTCTTCCCACTACACATCCTTGGTCCTTTTTATCTATCAAGACATGGGAAGTGGGACTCAAGAATCTTGTCCATCTGCAAAGTCAAAAACAACTCTCCTCTAGAGCACACATAATAAAAAAAGGATGAGGGGGTCAAGAGGACACCTAGACATCCAGAAGAAAAAAAAACAGACTTGTTTTGAACTCTACAGACTCAGTACAATGTGGTTACATGACCATGTCCAGGAGGATACTATACTGCTTGCTTCACGATTGCACTGCACTGGCATTCCTGAGGTGCTCTGAGCACCCCCACCTAGCGCAAACAGTGCAGAGACCATCACTTCCACCCAGTTCCTAGGGACAGAAAACGTAAGAACTGATTAAAGAGGCATCTGACTACATACATACCCCGATGCCAGGGCTGAACACAAGTACATGCCCTTGTGTGTAGTGGTATCTCACGGTAGCTTTGAAGTTTTGACCCATTGTTTGCTCAGCACAAAGGAAGACGGCTGATGGTGGCTTCCGCCTGGTTTAGGGGGAGGTGTCCCTGCCCACAGCAGAAGAGTCGAAACTCGATCATCTTTGATGGCCCTTCCAGCCCAAACCATTCTCTGATAACAGACTTACTCAGCTCTCACAGAACACAGACATGCTGTGGATCAGAGAATTAAGAATCTAAAATGTGAGAAGCTCACAAATACCTTATCTTCTCAGCTTCAAAGAGGTTTCAGAATCAACTACTATGATTTTAAGTGGCAGACTCTCTCTTCCAGATCAGCCACATAGATATGGAATAGGAGAATGATCTACTCCAAAACATCAAGAAGTTGTCTTCAGCTTTTGTGTCAGTAGCACCCACTGTGTGGGCATCAGGGTAAAAGTGACTTTTGAAGACAGAAGAGGTTTCTTCCTTGCCAGAGCCATGAGTTCCCTGCTTTGGAAGTTAAACAGAAGTCTCAAACTTGAAATATATTCCTAATTGTTGGTTCTCTCAAAAAGAGGCAACTATTTTCAAACATTACAAGCCCCACTTTCACGCAAACACTTTTTACTTACACATCTGATCATTTCCAAAAGGAGAAAAACACTAAACTTGTCAAAAAATATCCAAAACATCTAAACTACCTTATTCCATGCAATAAATTGCAAATCAACACATAATTGTTTCTTCCTAAAAAGGAGATGAGGAATAAAATCAATACGAACAACATGACAATTCCCACATGTGTTCCCTTCCGTAGGAGAATTAAAGGCTCTAATTCAGAGCAGTCTGTGTTGCGCATGAACACACTAAGCAGGAACTGTAGTAATAGTCAACTATATAAAACATTGAAAAGTGGCAGGACAGTGGCCCAGCATTACCCTTTTCTTACTTTTTGCAGCTCTGATCCTTACAGGAGTCTTTGTAATATCCAGGTTGGCACAGGCTGGCTTTCTGCTCAGATCCTCAAAATAAACATTATGCTTCAATGAAAGCAAATTAAGCACTGTCTACAACTCTCTAATTAGAAAGTGAATTGAGATCTTTGAGCATATTGCAGAAATGAGGTTGGCTGCACTTTCAGTATTCAGTTCAGTGGGGTGAGGAGAGGTGTAGGGAGTCTACACTTTACAAAATAGTAATGCTTCCAGACTTGCTCAAGGTCTAACTCGGGAAAGAGCACAAGTGGCTTGTCCACTGTTCTAATCCAGCAGACCCAAAGCACTCTGCACTTTCAATCTTTCACTGTTATCTCAGAGTCATTCTTCATTTTCCCTCCTCTATCAAGACACAACCCAATAAAACAAAGACGTGAGTAAATACTCTGCAATCCAAAACCACTCCGCGCAAACAGAGGCTGCAAAGTCTCAAAGCAGGCATGTTTCGACCAGCATTTTAGTGCACTAACAAGGTCAGCTTTCAGAAAATGAACAAAATAAGAGTTATTGAAAGAGACACATTTGTTAATTTAGCCAAGGGGTGCACAAGTTCACTACCACCCATGGCTTTGCCTCTCTGCTCCTTTTCTTCCTAGAGCTGGTAAACGAAACCTACACCAGAGGAAATGATTCACATAAGCAGCTGGAAAGACGTGGTCATAGGAGATTTCTTAAATTAATACAATTTCTGCAGTAACTATAGTCACTTCTGGTATTTCAAAGCCATTCCAGTGTTCTAGGTCCTTCCACTGCCATCAGCTTCCCTGTTAATGCACTACAAGGTTACAGCACTGAACCTCGTAACTCAGACGAAAATGTTATGGCTGCAGAGTCAAGAAAAAAACACCAGGGAGTTCAAGGGTTTGGTGATTAGCTTAAGACCTTCTGACCCCTTGATCACCTGGGCAGGGCAATAAAATAAGTAATAATAAAAGGGGAATTAGTGCAGAGGACTCAGCATGACACAAATACCAGTTTGTTTGCTGAACATCTTTGCACAGGCTACAGCAACCCATAGAGAACCTGGGAACTTAGGCAATGAGGAGACTAGGTGATGGAGTGATTGACTCAGAAAAAAAGATCGTGTCAGTAAAAGGAAAAAGAGCCACATTTCCCAAAATGTACAATCTCATATTCCACACCCACTTAAGAACCACAAGAGGTTCAGAATTTGGGACTGAAATTTTGTTGCAATTATCTTTCTCTGGTAAAGAGAGAACTAACAGACAACCATCAGGGAAACAGCAGGTACGTGTGCTGCAAAGCACAGACTGCATAAATCAGGACACTGATTTATAGATTACCTTTTAATATGAAGAACATATTAAACTCTTGCTTAAAGAGACCCACTTACTTAAAAGTACTGAAACCTTACCTAAGAGGCTGGAGGTCATTACACCACAGCAGTCGTGCACAGTCCTTCAAATGGGACCAGGAACATGCAATTCCACCCTAGCAAACGTGTAGCTGTAGGACTAGGCACAATGCATGCAGCTATTCTGAAAAGAATAGTTCTACCTATAAAATGGTCCATCCCAGCCACTTCAACCTTAAAAGCCGGCCAAGTGACCTACTGGGGAGCTGCTGGCCTCAAGGAATAATTGACAACATATTTTAAGCATCACCTAGACATCTGAAAGTGTTAACAATTCAGGGGGGAAAAGAGAGACAAGCTGTAGTATAGGGAAGCTGATGTCAGTTTAAACACCTGTCCCCATCAAAGCCGCGCACACAGCATGTTCAATTGTTCTGCTGAATCTATGGCAAAGTGATTTACACAGTGACACAGAATAAATCATTGGTAAAGGCACAACTGGAACCCAGGTCTCACTCTCCTGGACAGTGGTCCAAGGCATTTATGTGATAACTAGGAATAGATGAAGCCACCTGGCTTTTTGTATCAAAACCTCTGCCTCTATCAATCAGAAGCTGAACTTAAAGATTGCAATTGACTGATATTACTTTCCTCACTATGTTCAACAAAAAAGCAAACCCTGGAAATTGCTGTGTAACCAAAACAACTGCTGATTTGGAATTACCAACATAACCCAGATAAAAATGGCTACTTTAACAGTCCTGTCACTTGTAATGTGTGTTGTGATTATGATGTTCATGCAGAGGAAGAAATGTTTAGGCTGAGGTGTAAGTGCTTTGAAGGTCTATCTATTGCAGCTGGACTTTGCATCCACCCAAGCTGACTTCTGCAATGCTACAGTAAAGCTAGCAACAAGAAATTGCTTTCTGGTTCATGTTTGGGCATTTTATTTCACCACATCTCACATCCAAAAAGGCTTCAAATCAAAGCCTTTTTGGTTTCAAGTACTTCCGTCTAGTCTCAGAAGTTTCTAATTCACACACTTGAGTTCACAAGAACTTGATGCATGACTAATTCAAAACTACAGTAAAATGGGATGAGAAGCTGAGAGAACACCGATTCCAAAGACAACTAACACAGATGCTGGAATTCTTAGACAATGAAGCTCCTGCCAGCATGGGAATAAGGTTTCCAACTCAGTTAGCAAAGCTGCTCATGTCCAAGTCTGAAGGACAACAGTTTCTGCTTGGCAGACTGTCCCTTCATTCTTACACTTAAGCTAAGACTGACTTCCTATTCTCATGGCCTTAATGCAGCAGCAAGTTAGAAATGCACACGCTGAATGGCAGCTTCAAACAAAACCACGAGGCTGCTACCGTCGATGCAGTGCCAGCACACACCGACGCTTGCGTTTCAGCCATTATTACTTGCACATCCCCTAGACAAGTTCAAACTGATTATGGAATTGTTTATCACATGCTATGATAGACTGCAAGCATCTTTGGTCTAATAACCAGCTGTCAACTGAAGCCAGCAAGTATTCCGTAATTTCATTTTGAAAGATGTGAATAACTTTCCTTCTCCTCCCCTCCAAATTTTCCTTCACTCTCCCCCAAGCTTTTTACACTCCCCAGGGCCTTCATTTCTGGCAGATAAAAACTACATTTAGCAGTCCCCAGAGCCTCAGAAGTCCACCTCCGAAACAGCCTGCTTGCTAGATATCAAGGACTATATTTTCCATTGAGTTTTGAATGGTTTTCTAGATGGTAGACAGAAGATTCCAGCAACTTGCTTTTTCCCTTGGAGAAATAAAACTTCAATAGCAAGCTAATTTCAAAAATCTGATAACCGATTCCCAAACAGCTTAGTCATGTCTTTATTTGCTGATTGACAGAAAAAGACAACTGGAGGAACATGACGTGTCTTATATAAGGAAATGTGCCAGCTGTAGAGCATCGCATTGTTGCACTACAGGAACTTTAGGTTGGACATTAAGAAAAACATTTTCATTGAAAGGATCATCAGGCATTGGATCAGGCTGCCCATGGAGGGAGCTGAATTTCCATCTCTGGACGCATTTAAAAGTGGAGACCTTGAGCTTAGGGACAGGGCTTAGCTGTGGACTTGGTACAGCTGGGTTACCAGTTGGACTCTGTGATCTTTAAGGTCTTTTCCAACCTAAACAATTCCATGATCACTATATGCTGCAGTAGGCCTAAGCCTGCAGATGCTTTCAAGCTGCTGACCTGCTTATACTTGGCTGATGGTACCCAGAATTGCCAGAAGTAAATGGCCAAAACATTCACTTGTAAGGTCGCAGAAAAGAAAGTGAGAATGGAAATACAGTGTCCCAAACAGTAACTACATCTACCCATCAGTTTGTGTCCTCCACAGCATCTTCAAAGCAGAGGCCAGCAAGCTCTGCTTTGACAGAGCTGCTATTGCTTCACATAACCCAGGTGCTACCATTTAGGTGGCAAAAGGGACTTTGAACAACACAGACAACAATTTACACCAGTCCTGCTCAGTCCCCTAAAAGAAGGCTTTACATCCACATAGATCAATGTCAGACTTCTTACCTAGTACCATATGAAATCCAGGAAAGCTGAAATCCTAACCTGAAGCTGCACCCAGCAGGAGGTACCTCCAAAAATCCAACATTGTGTCTGACTAAAGTTTTCCCACACAGATTTTCCCATCAGGATGTGAAGCATTTAGACCTTCACTAACAACAAACCCCCACCACTCAAGAGGAAATTAAAGCATGCAAAGATTGCTTCAACATGTGATATTTGACTGAGCATTTGAATATTGATTTCAAAATACCTACGTGTGATTTTTCTGTCTTCAATTGTTTTATTTCCCTCTCTATTTTAAACTAGAATGGGAGGGTCTCTCTTGGCAAAGACGCATGGGGGATAAAAAAGTGAATCTATCTGCATTCACAACATCATTGTTTAAATCAGCTTTAAATGGTTTTATACAACATTTTATAGTTTTGGAGAGCGACACATTCCGCAGACTATCCAGTCAATTGAGACATGGGAAAAATCATAGAGGAGTGTGACTTGGGGGAAGTCTTTTGTGAGCAGCAAAGCAGTCTGCACTCCTGTAAGTATGGTAGCTCTGAACAAAGATCTGCAGGCTAATAGATATGTAAGACAAATGACATGTGGTTCTCATTGAAGCTCATGCTTTAGGAAGGGGGTACCTTGGAACAGCTCCAGCTGGAGTAGTTTTATGCCATTATTCTCCTACAATTTTCTGCTGTTTCAAACCCTTTGACAGTTACTGTAGTTCAACATCACACCTCCTACAGACTAAGGCACATTTGACAGGCCAGCAAACAAACCCACCCCCACTCAGAAATGAAATATGGACCAGATGTGCGGACCAGGCACGGCATTGGACTAGTAGCCACTCTTCTGCTCTTGTGGCATGCCAGTGTCAATCTCCTTATCCTCTGATAAGGGGAGCCTTATCCCAATTCCCAGCCCAAACTGTTGGAGCTAACATAAACACTTCTCCACAGCAGTGTAACTAGGTATTAGCAAGGGCAAGCGGACAAGAGGTAGAGGCAGGATGAACGAGCTCTTAATATTAAATGCCCAAGTTCCGATTTAAGAAAATAGCGGGGAAAAAATTCTTCTTTTTTTAGATTAAGGAACAACTGGAATCTGGTTAAGCCCCTCTCTTGCTTTACACAGTGTGGCTCATTCATCTGAACAACTGTTTCACCTCAAGAGAAATACCCAGAGAAAACAGAGGGGACGGGGAGAAGCCGAAACGGTTCTACAGAGCAGCAAGATAACGTAAATCAGATTTGATGTACATTTAGTTCC
Organism: Rhinopomastus cyanomelas; assembly: GCA_013400115.1. Lineage (NCBI taxonomy): Eukaryota > Metazoa > Chordata > Aves > Bucerotiformes > Rhinopomastidae > Rhinopomastus > Rhinopomastus cyanomelas. The sequence goes on along the minus strand of VXBP01001832.1, from coordinate 78,113 downwards.
TGAGAAATCGGTTGTGGGGGATGGGAGAGGGGGTGGGGAGTGCAGAAGAGCAAGAGGCTGGCTTTTAAAGAGCTCTGTAATTAAGGTCTTTGTTACGCTGCACAAGCCCCGCAGCCGAGGGTCCAGCAGTTCCCTCCTCTCGCATCCCTCGAGCCGCGGTCCTGCTCCAGGGCGGAGGGGCGGACAGGCAGCAGCCCTCCATCCCCTAATCACCCTCCCCGTACTCACCGGCGTGTGGCGAAGCCGCTGCCCGACGAGCCAGAGCTCTGCTCCGGGTAGTTGTGCTGCTGCAGGGGCGATGCTGGAAATGGGTAGAGGAAGCCAGTGCCCAGAGCGCACTCGTGCAGGGAGCAGCACCACAAGAGCAGAGCCAACCGCATCTTTGCCACAACTGGGGGGTAGTACCGACTCACACACCCTTTTTCTTCTCTTACAGGTCACGGCGAGATCCCTGAGCGGGAGTTCCCGGGACGGAGAACCACAGGGATGCCCGAGACGGCGCGGGGCACCCCGGGGGTGCCCGGTTCTGCGGCTGCCGCGGGGAAGCACCGTCCCTCGGCCCCTCGAGCCCCCGTGAGGGTCCGGCGCGGCTCTCTGCGCCCCGAGCTCTGGGCTCGGCCCCGGATGCCTTTTCAAATCTGGCGAGGTCGGTCCGACTCCGTCAAAGGGGGCGTGGGGCTGCCGCGTTAACCCTTACCGGGTCTCGCAGCAGAGCCCTGGACAAGGGGCACCCCGGGAGCCGGAACGAGCCGCGGTCCCGCTTGGACTCGGGGAGCGCCGGGACGAAACATCCCCGACGCGGGGCACTGAGCCTCGCGTGTCTCCGGGTAACCAGGACCCAGTTCGAGGGGAACGGCCTGTGCTGGAGGACAGAGCCTCAGCACTCAAGGGATAGTGCCTGCTGAGTAAGTTACACAGATAAAAGCGATTTAGTTTCTACTTTACGACGTTTCGTCCACAAGGTAACGAGTGACAACGTAGCCTCTCCTGCGGTACATGCATCCTGCTCATTTTGGCATCGCACTTCAGCACCCACTTCGCCCCCACGATGGTCCTGAGCTGGGAGAGCTTTAAAGCCAGCCCCAGGCGAGAGGAACGTTTCTGAAGCCGAGGAAAGATGTTTCATATAGGCAGTGCCCAGAGAAAGAAGCCAGTAGCAAGGCTCCTTCCTGTAGAGCAGCTGAGTTTGCACTTCAAACTCTTGTACGTTCCCCATTTGGTGATTCTCACAAGACCTCATTTTCTGGATTTACAGTGTCCCCCAGCCAGCTGCAGCTCACCAGGTGGGGAAGGAATTCCTCTGAGCCAAACACCAAAGGAGAAATTTAATTTTTTAACATGACACAACTGCCTTAGTTTTTTACCCTCTCTGCTCCTTGTCTGTTTGTGTGGTCATCCAAAGACGCCCCTACAGAAAGCCAGTCTCTTGCTGGGCTTAACCAGGGGCTTCCTGGGGTCGGGGTGCTCTGCAAAAGCCCCTCAGGGACAACACAATCCCTGCAATATACTGGGAAAATGGATAGGTTTATCCCCCACCCACAAGTGGGCACCTACTCATTCCCCATAGCGTCCACATCCAGAGCTTGCACACAGAGATAAACATCCTGGCTGGAGCCTGTAACCAGACAAGTTTAGAGTAAGTGAGGCACCAAGTTTTTAAACAGCCATTGTCATTAATCACTGGAGCAAGTCACAAAAGGAGACAGAGGTACAGGCTGTGCTGCAGCAGAGCATGGCCTCTCTGGAGCTGTCCCACAGCTGCTCAGAGGGTGTCCCAGACAGTCCCAGATCCAGAGCTGGAGCAGGCAATAGATCAGCACACTCTTGGCTGAAAAGGAGCTCGACAGGTCCGGTCCAGCAGCTTTTACTGATTTTTTTTTTTCCAAATTTTCTCGGAACCTTTCCTGTGGGCCACAACAGTGAGGCCTAAGCACCATAGTCCGCTTCTCTTAGCTGGCTTTCACAGTCTCTTGAGAAGCTTACTGCGATCCTTAAAAGTTTTGTGGGCTGCAGTCTGAAAATTGCTGCACTGTAGCCATTGTACAGGGACCACCATCTCCACAACATTATTCTGTCCAACTAAGATCTCAAGTTGTCTCCAGTATTTTCACCTTAGGTGTTTGCAGTGAAGGTAGCTTAAAAGCCTTTCTAAAGAAGGTTCTAAAACAAGCTTTCTTCTATCCTCTACCCAGTTCCACAACCTCCCCACCAACCAGCCACCTGTCTTCATGCTGCAAATGTCCTGCCAGACAGCGCCTTCCTGCCCCATCTTTGCTTGTGTTGGACCATACCATGCAGGCTTCTCTCCTTGCTGCAGGTCAACACAACCAGTCAGCCACAATACAACCATTACACACCCTTATCTGGCTTACAGTTGTAGCTTCATTCTGCTTGCAAGCTCCCACTGATAATTAACATTACATATTCTTAAAGCATTTGCATGACCATCTCCCTTCTCTGTCTTCATTCTTTTCCAAAGATCCTATTTTCCAAATTAAGTCTCCTTGTTTTCATAGTCCTTGTCTGTTTCATTATTTTAAAATCATAGACTGAATCACAGCAAGGTCTCTTTTTAAACAAGATAATACCAAAGCTCTTCAGTTTTCCTTTATAACTCCAAGATGAAAGGCACAGTACCATTTTCATTGTCCGTGCTTTACCCTTTAATCATATCCTTCTTACACAGAGTGAGCAGTTCTGAAAAGAGCACTCAGAAAAAAGAACTCACCAGTGCTGCACTAGTAACAATAACACCTCTTCTATATAGACACTGTTCTTACCCTAATGCAACTCAATTTCCTGTTCAGTTGTTGGGCCCTTTTCTACAGCTGCAAGTAGGCTGAGAGCTCTGGGGATTATTTGGACATAATAGTCTCCAAATTTATCCGTTTACCTTAAGGAACATTCTGTCCTACTCATTCTAAGGGGACAAGTCACAAAAATAAACTTCAAGACCTCATTTGCACTGTCTTGCTCTTTAGCTTGCTCTCTACCTAATCTCCTCTCTTGAATCTTACAGAGACTCCATGAAAGCAACCAAAAGGCAGCTGAGGTGCTAAGTACCAAAGAATGACTGTGGGTGTTAAAGACTAAAGTAACTGCAAGGCAACTGGATCCAAATCTTTAGTGGATCTCAACATGTATGCTAATGGTAGCTTAGGTGTTCAGATGGTGTCACAAATGGTGTCACTCATAGAATTATTAAGGTTGGAAAAGACCTTCAAAATCATCAAGTCCAATCATCTGCTCTACAACCCCCAACCACTACCCCATCTCATGTAACACCCTGGCTGCCCGTTTGTTGAACCCCTTCAGAGACAGTCTTTCTGGAATGAAGTTTTTCCTAAAATCCAGCCTGAACCTTCCATGACACAACCTGACCCCATTTCCTCTGGTCCTATCGCTAGCAGCTAGGGAAAAGAGGCCAACCCCTGCCTCACTGCATTCTCCTCTCAGGTAGTTGTAGAAAGCAGTGAAGTCTCCATTCAGCCTCCTCTTCTCCAACCTGAACAGCCCCAGCTCCCTCAGCCTGTCCCCATGAGACCTGTCCTCCAGACCCCCTAGCCCAGTTGCCCTCCTCAGCACCTCCCATGCCCTTCCTGTACTGCCATGCCCAAAACTGCCCCCAGTATTCACGGTGCAGCCTCACCAGGGCTGAGTGTAGGGGCAGGATCACCTCCTTGGTCCTGCTGGTCCCACTGTTGCTGATGCGGGCCAGGATACCATTGACCTTCTTGGCTACCTGAGCACACTGCTGGCTCCTGTTCAGCCGCTGTCAGTCACAACATCCAGGTCCCTCTCTGCAGGGCAGCTTCCAGGCCCGTAGCACTGCTGGCAGTTGTTGTGGCCAAAGTGCAGGACCTGACATCGGGCCTTACAGAACCTCATGCAACTGACCTCATCCCAGCAATCCGGCCTGTGCAGATCCCTCTGCAGGTCCTCCCTACCCTCCAGCACTCCCACCAAACTCAGTGTCCTCTGCAAACTTGCTGGGGGTGCACTCTATCCCCTCATCCAAAGCATCAATAAAGATGTTCAACAGGAGCGGCCCAGCACTGAGCCCTGGGTGACACCACTGGTGACTGGCTGCCAATTGGAGTTAACGCCATCCAACACAGCTCTCTGGACCCAGCCAGCCAACTAATTTTTAATCCAATGGAGCATCTGCACATCCCAACCATGAGCAGCAGCTTCTCTAGGAGACTGCTGTGGGAAAGCTTGTGAAGGTTTTCTGCCACCATTAGTTGTGGTATCCAAAATCCATCCCTCTTCCAGGGTCTCTGGGTGGTCTTATCAAGCAGAATTAGTCTGAGCACCGTCATGAACTGGTTGCATGCAGCCTTCCCTCCCCTCCCCTCCTCACTTCCATTTCTAAATGACCCAAACTGACACTACTTTGCAAAATGCCAGCTCCTTGCACACAACACAGATCACACCTTCACAGCAAGAACTGCTCTTCACCTCTGTTTTCTCTTCTGCCTAAGTTAAATCAATCTTGCTGAAGATGCAAAACCAATCCTTAATTAATCCTCAGGCATTACACTGGCTCAAAACTCCTCATGCTGCTGGGTCTCAGGCAGGAAGGGCACCCAAGATGTCAGGTTAAACCGAGAAAGTGTCTGGTGAAATCCCTGACCTACTGGAGCCATCAGGAAAACAGTGTTTGATGCTTTATTTTATATTATAGGATAATAGGAGTGGAATAAAAATGACATGGTATATATGTCAAGTATATATAGTTTATATCGTAAAGAAGGGTGGGGGGAAAGGAAGCAAGGTGAGACATAATCTAAAGAAAGAGATAAATTGTTCTTTTAGTGACAGAAACACACTGATACCATGAAATGTTTGTTGCCAAAAAAAAGGAAATACAAGTTTTGACCAGCCCGAGGTGACAGCACAGCAGGACAAGACCATCAGCTTTGCTGTGTGCCTGAGAAGTGGCTCACGGCAAAGCATTTTTGGGGTCAATTCACATCTTGAGTGTCTAACTCTCAGATTGTTGGGAAAAAGGCCCTGGTGTAGTGCCCCAGCTGTTAGAGTGATGTGCTCCAATGCACTGGAAACAGGTGTTCGGCCAGCCAGTGGAGCATGGTAGATCTGTCCCAGATGTTCTGTACATGAGCTGTAACTAATACTTACCTCTTTTTTCAGATGCTTCAAGAAAATTAGGTAATTATTTTCCGTGTTCTAGGTCTTCCCTGAGCTGAGGACAAGCCTGGTTTGTAGCGCTGAGCTGTAGGTCAGGCAGAGAGGGAGCCTGGCAAGCTTGCAGAGGAAAGTGGCCTTTGGAAAAAGCAGTACTGGAATTCTGGAGTACTTCTGTACCACGTGCTCAGGCCCACTATTTTTGTGGGTAGTGACCTACCAAGGGGTCTCTGGCTGGTAAAGAGAAGATCAAACAGCCTTGATAACCCAACCATTCCTTCCCTTGGTTAGGTGAAAAACTATGTTCACTGAAACTTTCCGCTTTGTTTATTCACTTTCAATGGCTCTGAGATACAGTTTCTTCAAGGGATTCTGCACAATCAATCTCTGTTGCTCTGTAGGTATTCACAGAAGATAACAGTTTCTTTAACAAATGGTGTGTTATTAATAGCAGTTAATATAGCCTGAAAACTCAAAATGTAATGCAATTAAATAAGAAATATGAACCTAAGAAGGTTAAGTGCAACCAACCACAGACATTTGCATTTGATTTGAATTTAAACGCAAACACAGAGGTAAATAAAGGGCCTCTGTACATACTTGGATAAGAGGGAATCACCCTGGGTATAAAAAAAGTTAATATAAGAATGGAGAATATAACTGTCTAGTTGAAATTAAAGACTTTATGACTGAGGACTCCATTAAATCTTTGAACACTTAAAAAGTTTGGAATGCTTCCAGTGCAATTCTTTGTATTTTCACAAGTGACAGATTGTACTGCTAAACCCTATGGCAAAACAAAAAGAGTGATTGTGTAAATCCATCTAAATCTGAAGTTAGCTAATTAGAATGAAATGAAGCACAGCACTTGTATAATCCAGTTCAAGATAACGTCACTGGCCAAAAGTAGAAGATTTCAGTTTTTAAATTATTGAAGACCCATAAAAAACCCAGACCATTTAATGCTAGCTGATTACCAATCGGTAATAAATATGAATTCTTTTACAGGACGACGTCTACTTCCTTTTCCCAAGACATTCCTCATAGTATAGAAAATACTTAAACGACATGCTGCTTCTAACTCTACCCACACCAGTGGAAACGCATGTTCTTTGATGGTGGCAGGTCTGCAGCAGCAGGCCACAACCAGAGTGACAGCCTCATACATTAGGAGTATTTGCAGCCACAAGACACTAAGGTGTGCTGTGCGCATGAGTTTGCAAGTCAGTCAGTGTTGGGAACTAGTGCACCGCTTTGCCGAGGTTTCAAATGGAATGGAGGCAAAATTATTAAGATACATATTTTGAAGCTGAAGATGTAGAGTTAAGAGCTCATCACCGCATCCACATACCAAGCAAAAGATCAAGGATTTGAGAGGTTGTTGCAGACGCCTTGTAACATCCTGATTACTGGTGTAAATGTGTTGTCTCCGATGGCACGCTGCCAAAAGGTAATCAAGCCTTAAATGAAACTGGCTGTGAGACACCTGAACAGAAAGCTGATTTGGCCCAGGATGTCAGCACAAACATAACACATGGAAGGACTGCAGGGCTAAGAAACCGACATATTTGGCCATAAACTCCAAAGTAACATGCAAGTGAAATCAGAGGATGAAAATGACATAAAACAAACTCTTCCTGTCAGGAGGATCTCCTCTCTCACAGGACTATGTAGCAGTCCACTAAGCACAGTACACACTTTTTTGTTGAGGGTTTGGCCTTCATTGAATAACTAGATCAGAGGATGTTAATAAATGCCGGCTTTCCCCACAGCAGCAGGGGTGCCAGACACCACAGCTGTCAGTAAGAAAGAAAACTTACTTTGAAATTTTATATTCAAACCAAAATCATACGTGTCTAATTTCAAAGGTTCTACGAGCCCTTGTGAACCACAGACAGTGATTATCCTTTCATTGTCTCATAAAGAAAGTTTATCCACACAAGGATGCCCTGCTCTCTTCTAAGAGTAGACGGTGCCCAACACATCCCAGCACAGTGCTTCTCATTTCTCAGCATTGGGCTGTTTCTCCTTGACTGCTCTCACAAGCAGTTATCAAGAACACTAAATTTAAGAGCTCTGACTAGTGGTGTAACTATATGAATACTGGAATTCAATGTACAATGGTATCACTTCCATCTAAACAGGTAACTGGGAAGAAGGTAGACAAAGAGCTGGGGATGTGAATGGAAGTAATGCTTCTTATTTGAGCAGATGGGGATAGAAGTCGATGTCCCATGTAAAAAGTACCCATCCATAGCACAAATTAAGAGTCCAGGCTCTGTCAGCAAGCAGCAAAGACTCTCTTAAATAGATGCTTTCAGGGGCTAATTCAACATACCTAAACTAGAAGCCAAAAATTAGACAGAGTAAACATGATGAGACCATAATGTCTCAGTCCTACCATTCCCACAAACTCTTGAGGTTCTACTTACAAATGCAAATGATCTGGGCTTTAGCAAAAATAATTTTGCTTAATATTAGGGGTTTTTCCCCGGAAAAATGGAAAGTTTTCCCTAGCAAGGGGAAAGAAGACCCTTTGAAGGGCTCTCCTGCTAACACCATAAATATCTGTGGGTTTGTTCAAATGCTAATTTTCTCCGGGTCTGTCTCTGATGAATGAGCAGTCCCAGTAGATCACAGCAAAAAATTCATATGCACCACATCTTAAGAAATGATACTTCTTGGAACAGATCCGATTGGTCTCTCCTAATACAGGCAAGTTAACACCAGATTATCAAATGCACTGAGGTCACCAACCTCCATCAGATGATCTGCTTGATCTTTTTCAGACCAAAAAAAATCTAAAAAGGAAAAAATCGAAAAAGAAAAAAAGCTTGGACTTATTACAGAAATCTGAGTGCTCCAAGCAATAGGCTCGGTCATTCACAGCCCACCCACCTACAGATCAAGATAGACTGGAACAGCCTCCTCCATGAGCCAGAAAAGTTCAAGGAGGCGGGAGGAAGCGTTTCATATTTCATACACTGCTTTTAATAGAAAACAGAACGTGGTGGGGGGTTGAAAGGAAAATGGCAAATCCCTGGAAATCCTAAGTGCTGGCCTTGAGAGACAAAACTGTCAATCACACCGTGTCCCCGCCAAGCAATGACGGAAAGGAGGCAGCAGAGCAGCACATTTAGCCACTAGGTGTTAGTGTTGCTCCACACAACGTGCTCGGAACAGCAAAACATCAGAAGCATCGTCTGCAGCTGCACCTCAACAATCAGACCGTAGAAACCAAATACTGTTTCTAATATTTGCATAACGTGACTCAAAATTCAGAGCACTTCTGTGTGCTTTCCTTGTGGGGGGGGGTGGTTCATGGGAGTAGCCTGCTTCTTGTGTTTTCTTCATAAATCACTGCATAAATGGAGCAACTCAAACTTGTTACTTGGGATCACTCACTGACTTTGTTGAAGGTACATAAGGAGAATTGGACAACTTAAAGTCTCACAGAGTTCATGTCTTTTGGTCAGGAACATACATTGCCCACGGAGCTGTCTTCCTGCTTGCTCTGTGACTGGCCTCAGCCTGCACCCACACTTGCAGACATTTTTATTAAACCTAGATCTGCCGTCAGCCAGGTGGGTTCCTCAGGTGAGTCCTTTAACCTTTCCCTGCTTTTGTTTCTCCATCCATAAAATGGCAAGGACTATCTTTAATCCCTCTGGGAAGAACTTTGAGACCATGAGAGCTGTAGGTCTTGACAATCTGTTGGCACAAACTAAGCAATAGGTTTTGTAAGAGCTTTTACCATTGATTCCAGAATAGGTTTTCTGACAAAGACTGAACTGAGTGTTTACCCCTCCTTAAGGACCACTTTTAAATGAAACAGTCTCCGGATGAAGAACTGTGCTCCGCTGCACCTCTGGCAATGCAACTTCACATTCTGCTTCCACTTGCTCCTTTTGTGCGGCACAGTGGGTAAAGAACTGGCTAAAAAGTTGTGTTCAAACAGTCATGATCAACAGCTCAAAGTCCAAGTGCACACCAGTGACAAGTGTTCTGGGTCCTCAGGTGCCTGTTCTGGGTCCAGTGATGTTTAACATCTCTTTCAGTGACGTGGACAGTAACACTGGATACCCTCTCAGAAAGTCCGCTGATGATACCAAGCTGTGCAGTGTGGTGTGGTGGACTTACTTGAGGGAAGAAAGGCCACTCAGAAGGACCTTGAAAGACTTGAGAAGGGGACCAGTGCAAACTACATGAGGTTCAACAAGTCCAAATGCCGTCTGGTTGGGCCAATCCCAGGCAAAACTACAAGCTGGGTGCACAGTGCGTTGAGAGTAGCCCTGAAAAGAAAGACTTGGGGGTGTTGATTGACGAGAAGCTGGTCAGGAGCCAGCAGCACTTCTGCAGCTCGAAAGGCCAACTATATCTTGGGATGAATCAAGAGAAGTGTAGCTAGCAGAGCAAGAGAGGGGATTCTCCCCCTTTACTGTGCTCCCATAAGACCCCACCTTGAATACTGCATCCAGTTCTGGTGCTTCCAAAATTAAAAGGACATAGAACTGTTGAAGTGAGTCCAGAGGCTGCAAAGATGATCCAAGGGCTGGAGAAGCTCTGCTACGAGGACAGGCTGAGGGAGCTGGGGTTGTTCAGCCTAGGGAAGAGAAGACTCCAGGGGGGCCTTATAGCTGCCTTCCAACAACAGAAGCAAACCTACAGAAAAGCTGGAGAGGGACTTTTCACAAGGAGATCTAGTGATAGGATGAGGGGAAATGTTTTTAAACTGAAGGAGAGGAGGTTCAGACTAGACCTGAGGAAGAAATTATTGAGTACAAGGTTGAGAGACTCTGGAATCCATTGCCCGGAGAGGCTGTAGCTGCCCCCTTCCTGGAGGTGTCCAAGGCCAGGTTGGATGAGGCCTGGAGCAAACAAGTCTGGTTGGAAGGTGTCACTGCTGATGGCATGGGGGTTGGAGTAGATGATCTCTGAGGTCCCTTCCAACCCAAACCATTCTACGATTGACTCTTAACAAAATTCTACCCAGAGAATGCCTACTTTGCATACAAACCTTCATCATTTACTTAATCAGGCAGGTTCTGAGCTTCAGACATACCCCTCCGCTGAGCTTCTTACGCAAAAAGCTTCAAGTTTGCAACAAATTTATTTGCTCCTTAATTTTGAATAACAGAATTCAGTGAACAAAAATGTGTGTATCTTTTGATTCTTGTATTCCCTGCTTCTCTCCCAAGTGAACAGTAAAAACAGAGAATGTAACACAGGTCCCTACCTGAGCCTCTGAGAAAGCTGTTTCTGCACACACACACAGTGCCAATGTCACATATGGCACAGCAAACAGGCAGAGCATTCATTCTCAGGGTAAGCTTTGCCATGTGGTTGTACTTCCAAGGGAGGCATTATTTTTACGCAAGTGGATTCCAGTGGTCTGGGGTGTTTTCCAGAGTTTGGAACATTGTTCCAAACTGATTACTCAACATACCAGTGCTGAGCTACACTGTATTATCACAGGTATCTCGTGGAGGCATTTTCATAGGAAAACTTTTACACGCCACATGAAATGAAATGTAATGCAAACTTAAAAAACTGTTCTCAGAAAAACCAAAGGATTTGCAAGTGCAGAAGTATTACCTGAAAGGTGACGGGCACTACACCTTCCTGCTGCTTCCAGTAAAGGTCACAAGCCTCTGACTTGGAAGAACAGTCCTCTTATCTGCGATTCAGGCAACGTGCATCCCATGCTAGCAATCAGCATGCCTCATGGTTTGAGTTCTCCGAGAGGTTTCTAGAGGGAAGAACAGTTTTACTGAAATGCTGTTGATAGCCTGGAATTGCTTTTGAGTTGTGAAAAGGGAGTATCTGCCCATGGAGAATCATCTAGAGTTTTTTGTTTGCTACCAAACATTATGGTGGAAAAACACCAATGTAAGAAATGCAAGACATAGACCATTACCAGTACTGCTGGAGTTGTCTCGGTGCTGCAGTCTAATGAAGGGGTTTTAATAACTGAAACAAAATGGCCTTTGCTCCCAGCAAACAATACATCAGCAACTAATAAAACATGCTTGAGGCAGATGCTGATAACATCAAATGTACTTGACTTAGATGCCTTTGGAAATATCACCCTAAGTGGCCTTTCCAGATCAGTTCCCAGTTTCTAAAGTAACTTCAAACCCTAAGTTACATGGATAAATACAAAAATTGCAGCCTTAGCCATACTCTCTCCTTAGTCTTCAGTGACTAATATAAGCACACAAAGATCCTATCTGACACTTTATCTAAAGATTAATCCTAACTACTCTCTGGGCAGCTGCACAAACAGCCAGTTTTACCAATTCCAGGTACCTCTTACTCTTTCCTCCCCCTGTTCTGTACTCCTGTTCACAACAGGATCCTTTATAACGCATTTCTGTTCATGTACCAGTGTCAGCTGATGACGTGCAAGCTGATAAGAAAGCCTGTGATAGTTTCTTCTGTCCCTTCCTGTTTTTACTTAGGAAGTTAGTAGGCCTGAAATGTGGAAGAAAAGGTGGCTGCAGAAAAGATTAACTATAGATTGTCCCAGTTCATTGTGAAGTTGGTCCTGAACCACATACAAATCTTCACAAACAAAATACATACGAGTCAGTAGACTGATAGCAGTACAGCACAATCAAAGTCAGTGCTAAGAGCAATCACTGTTATATTGTCATTGTTCCACCTACCTGAAAAAAAAAGGGTTTCTGAAGTTTAAAACACTGTGTGGGTGGTATGATGCCACTGCCACATTGAATTATCATAGACTATCACTTTGCAAGGATTGATTTGCAAGGACTGAAACAACAAACGTCAGTTCTCTGTGTGACAGAAAGGACTTGACCCTTTCAGTGAAAGCAGAGTCATTCTGGTTCACATTAACTAGTGGTAGCAATAAACTCTTATCTGGTGGCAGCACCATCTGAAAATGTGTTCAGGACTGCTGTTGTATCTGGGCACTTCACAGCTCTGAGGCACCACGTGTTAACCACATGGCTTCAATTTTAAAAAGCCTCTCACTTCCCCCACAAGCTTCAGAAAAAAAGACTTCAGAAACTCGTTTGAGCATCCAGTCAAGGAAGACTTGCAGCTTAAGTTGCAATGAAACTCAGGCTAGAGTAGCACTTCTGAAGCTGCTGAGGTAGATCTGAGCCGTGTGTGAGCACTCCAGGATTTTTAAGTGTGTTCAGTCTGTGTTAGAATTGCAGACTGGTTTAGGTTAGAATGGACCTTGAAGCTCATCTAGTTTCAACCCCCTGCCATCAGCAGGGATATCTCCCCCCAGACCAGGTTGCCCAGAGCCCAATCCTACCTGGCCTTGAACATTTCCAGGGACAGAACTTCGCTCATAGTGAGGAATATCTCTCTCAGATCTAACCTAAGTCTCCCCTCTTTCAGCTTGAGCCCCACCCCTCGTCCCAGCACTAAGAGCCCCTTGTAACAAGTTCCTCTTCAGCTTTTCTGTAGCCCCCTCAGGTACTGCAAGGCTACTATAAGGTCCTCCCAGAACCTTCTCTTCTTCAGGCTGAACAGCCCCAAACTCCCTCAGCCTGGCTTTACAGCAGAGGGGCTCCAGGTGTGACGGCCCGACTCGAGCTTTCCTGACCACTGACAGAAACACGCAGGGCGACCTGCACACGTAACCCCGAGGCCACCTGCAGCACCCTGAGGCGGTTCGGGCGCCGCCGCGTCCCGCCCCCTGGCACGTGACGACGCTTTAGCCAATCGCAGCGCGCTTTCCCATCCCGCCCTGTCTCGGCCCGTGTTGCCTTAGCGGCCGGTAGCTGGGCAGCGGGAGGGGCTGTCGTCCTCAGCCCCCCAGCCATGCAGAGGGTGAAGGTGCTGCTGGTGGGGCCCCGCGAGGTAAGCGCGGCCCGGCCCGAAGACATCGTGGGGGCGGGGATTGCGAGGTTCCTGAGCGCGGCCATCAGGCCTGGGCGCACAGAGCGGGGAGCTGGTCGTGATGGCCTTCGCCCGCTGAAGTGTCGTTTCACTGCCAATTCTTTCTTTCAGTCTGGAAAATCAGTGTTGGCCAACTTCATTTCGGAGAGCACAGAGGGGATCGGCCTCTACAGCCCCACCCAGGGTGTGCGGTGAGCAAAACATTGTGGTATGAGCGAATCGACCCCCTGGCAACTGCTCTCAGAGCAGCCTTACACCACACTGCGTATCCGCTCGTTTTTCACAGGATCCTGGAGTATGAGAAGCCGAACTTGAACAGTAAGGGAGTGGTGTGTCGATTTGAGCTGTGGGATTGCAGTGGTGATCAAAAGTAAGTCGGCATTGCTGTTAGCTCCTCCAGATTACTTACTGAATTATACTTTTGTTTACACAAGATCTTTGTACTTAAGGCCTAAAAACAGTGACCTTTTCGGAATTAGGAATATTGCAGCCTCCTTACCCCATTATATTTCTTTATAACTTTATGCTATAAACCATTTGAAAGCAGGTAATATGTGCTGTGATCCCAACTGACACTGAACTTCTTTCTGGGAAAGGACTGTGTGTAATAGTAAAGTGCTTAGCTCCTAGAATTAAGTTATGTGTACAGGAGACAGACACTCTCTAACTGCTTTTATGTCCTTGAATTATTATCTGACGAGGCTTCCCACAGTGTATGTGGTCAGGGTCTTAATTTCCAAAAGATACTGGGCAGATGAATGTTTACAGCAAATTGTGTAATGGATAAGTCAAACATAGTAAATAAATCAAAATGTTTAGAATATGATACATCACTGGCAAGATTTCCAGTGTTATAACAAGGAAAAAACATTGAAATGTGTTCCTAAGGAGGGAAGAAGAAAACTTGAGGAGGCTTAAGCACTTCTTTCTGTTTTCCAGCTATAGAATTATAGAATGGTCTAGGCTGGAAGGGACTCGTGGAGGTCACCTAGTCCAGCGTCCCTACAGAGGGACAACTCTACCTAGGTCAGGTTGCTCAGAGCCTCATCATGGCTGACCTTAAATGACTCCAGGGATGGGGTCCCCACCACCTCCCCAGGCAGCCCATTCCAGCGATCAACCACCCTCACACTGAAGAATGTTTTTCTAATATCCAGCCTAAATCTATCCTTTTACAGCTTGAAACCATTGCTCCTCATCCTATCTGTACAAACCCTCTTGAAAAGTCCTTCCCATGTCTTCATGTATGCCCCCCTCAGGTACTACAAGGTCCCTGCGGAGCCTTCTTTTCTCAGGATGAACAACCCCAACTCTCTCAGCCTGTCCTCATATGAGAGGTGCTCCATTCCTCTCATCATTTAAGTGGCCAGTTGCCATCCAGTCTGTCTAAATCCTTCTTGTGCTGGGCATTCCAGAACTGGACACAATACTCCAAGTGAGGTTGCACCAGAGCAGAGTAGAGGGCCAGAATCACCGCTCTTGATCTGCCAGCCACAGTTCATGTGATGCAGCACAGAATATGATTGGCCTTCTGGGCTGCAATTGCATATTGGTGGCTTATGTCCAGTTTTTCATCCACCAGCACCCACATGTTCCTTTCCATGGGACTGCTCTCTAGTAGATCCTCTGCCAGCCAGTACTGATAATGCTGGTTACCCTGGCCCAGGTGCAGGACTCTCTACTTGGCCTTATTGAACCTCATACTGTTCATCTGGGCCCACATCTCCAGTCTATCCAGGTCCCTCTGGATGTTATGAATGATGAGGGTGCACTCAATGCCTCTGTCAATGTCATTTATGAATATCTTGAGCAACTCTGGTCCCAGTACAGAACCCTGTGGGACACCACTCGTCACCTTCCTCCATCTAGATATTGAGCCATTGAATATCACTCTCTGGTTGCAACCGTCCAGCCAGTTCTTTAGCCACTGAATAGTCCACCCATAAAACCCATAATTTTCCAACTTACAGGGTGTTCTGTAACACTCAACTCTGCAAGGATCCCAGCCACACCCTCCCTCACCTGGAAACAATCTCTGATTCCACAAAGAGAGAGATATGGATGTTGTGGGGGACCATGACAAAGGCCTTGCAGAAGTCCAGATAGATGACATTGAGAAGAAACTTCTTCACGGTGAGGGTGACGGAGCACTGGAACAGGCTGCCCAGGGGGGTTGTGGAGTCTCCCTCACTGGAAATATTCAAGACCCGACTGGATGAGTTCCTGTGTGACTTGGTTTAGGTGATCCTGCTGTTGCAGGCGGATTGGACTAGATGATCTTTCGAGGTCCCTTCCAATCCGTAGTGATTCTACGATTCTATGACATCCATAGGTTTTCACTTGTCAACTGGTGCAGTCACTTCATTGTAGAAGGCCACTAGGTTGCTCAGGCAGGACCTGCCTCTAGTAAATCTGTGCTGACTGCCTAGCATTTCCTCTCTGTCCTCTGTGTGCCTCAGCATGTTCTCCAGAACGATCAGTTCCATGATCTTCCCAGGCACAGAGGTGAGGCTGACAGGTAAGTAGTTCCCAGGCTCTTTTACCCTTTCTGTTTTTACCATTTTTAAAGATGGGCACGATATTCTCCATTTTTCCAGTCACTAGGGACTACTCCTGACTGCCAAGATTTCTCAGATGTTACGGAGAGTGGCTCAGCAACTGAATCAGCTAATTACTTCAGTTCTCTGGAATGCATTTAGTCAGGTCACATAGACTCATTTATGTTCAGGTTCCTCAGGTGGTCATGAACTTGTCTTTTCATACAGTGGGAGGGTCTTGTCAACTTGGTCCCTGTCCTGTGACTATCATGAGGGCTGTGAGAAGAGAGGTTGTCAGTGAAAACTGAGGCAGAGAAGTTGTTTACCTCAGCCTTTTTGTCAGTTGTTAGTAATTCACCATTGTTTCTCATCGGGGGCTGTGGGGGAGGTTGTGTTTTTCTTTGTATACCTCACCAAGTTCAGCTCTAGCTATGCCTTCCTTGTATTGTGCATACATAACCCCTATCAGTCTTACTGGTTTCCATACTCCTGTTTTTCAAGGTTTGAAACCTGCTGGCCAGCTCTGACAAAGGACTCTAATGGTGTGATAATAATCTTCAATCCTGAGCTACCTAGTCACCTGAAAGAAGCTGAGATGTGGTACTCCTGCTTTGTGCAGCAGCAGCCGCTGCTTGATAGCCAGTGTCTCCTGGTTGCACATCACAAGCCAGGCAGTGCAGGTGACACAGAAAATCTGTCCTTGGGTAAGATGGAAACTATCTGTAACACCGTTTTTCATTGGTCTGTGTATCTCTTAAATTGTTCGGACCTAAAAGCTCATGGTTTTCATTTCAATCTACTGATTGAAGAATACTGGAATGCATTCCAAACCAAAAATAATGAATTTCAAAGGACATCTAGAAGGCGAACAATATTCCTGTTGCAAAGAGCATGAGCATAATGGGAAGAAAAGTTTGAGTGACTTCTTTAGGATCACACAGTGAGTAGTAGCTGAGCCAGGAACTGTTAACTCCTGCCACTTATCATCATCACTAGAAGTTTGTTTCTCAGGTTGAATTTTATCTTCTATAAACTGATACTCTTGATTTATTTAAGCGTGCATTCTATAAATGAAATGAACAGGAGCCCTTTGAAATAAAAGGCTAATGATCCTCGTCTTAAAATTAGTAGCAAGTACCTTATAGCCTGCAGAATGGTTTATGGCTGTTTATACAAACAAGAACACAAACTCTGGGCAGCCTGCTCCAGTGTTCAAACAAATACATATTTATTACAAGTGTTAACATACTAATACCTCTTTGATACAGCATCATTCCATAATTTTAAAGGAATCAAAGAATGTTGTATCACTTCAGCACTAAAATTGCGGTTTAGTTTTGAATTTTTCCATCCTGCCTAAGTGAATGTGACACAAAAACCAGTACGTTCATTATTGAAGAATTTAAGGCATGCTTGTTTCTAACAGTCTTGGGTAGTACTGAATTCCAACTGACTTCACCATGACCTTGACTGTGAGTATTTCTTTTTTTAAAGGAATATATCTAATTGGCTGTTATTTACCTCCAAAGGTTACCCACTGAACAAGGTAAAACTAATACATTCCAACTTAGAGGAAGATCCTGAAGATGTTCGGGTGGAGTTTATGAAATACTTCAGAAGCATTATCACCCTAATAAATGAGAGCAGAGAGAGGGAAGAAATGTCAATTATCTCCTAACAGGAAAAGATTTACTGAACAGGAAAGAAAAGGGATTGGACAAGAAAGAACAAGGATTGGACAGTTTATGGACATATTAACAAGTGTGGACATCAGATGAGCTGTGGTGCAAAAGAAATGGTGAGACATTAATAAGTCCAGGTAACTTGAGCTGCATGTTGGTTTCATTTAGCATCAGAGGTACAGTGAGGCAGTTTAATCTGTTACTGTAGGCCAGAAAATACAGCTATGGGTTGTCATTTCAGCAACTGCTTGTGTGAAGGTGCTAAGGGAAGGGTTGACAGGACATAAGGTGTGTGGAGTTCTGCTGACATGGTTGACTAAGGTGCTTGTGTTAGTTTGGTTCCTGGAGAAGTTGCACCTTTGGATGTCTGTACAAGCTGATTGGAATAGAGATCTGAGAAGTAGCTGTAGTGTGGAATCTGTGCTTTTGTATACCAGGTTCTTAGCTTTCCGTCCAGCATCTGACAAGAGCACATCACATAGCTATTCCCTTGGCAAGACAGAGGAGGTAACAATCTTTTGTAGGTTTTTCTTCTGTTCCAACAAAGCAGATAGGTTGTTTGGGACAATGTTTACATCTCTGTAAGGGAAAGAACTGAAATCCAGTGTAGTGCAATACTTTGACCTAGGTCAAGAGCTCCAGTAGAGAAAAAACATTCTGCATTTTCCAGGGGAAGAAGAACTATTTGAGAGCTTGTATTACAGTTCCTTTTTGCATTTAAATAAGTGGTTGCATAGACAATTTACTTTCTGATTGGTCTGGTTTGCACTGATCCCTGTTCTCAGTTTTGTCATGGAAAGCATTTTTTGTAACATGCAATACTAAGGCAATAAAAACATGTATAAAACACATTGCTTTTGTTCTCAGACTGAAAGTTAATTATGGTTTTGTGGAACTTCTATCAACTTGCTTAATTTTTAGTAAGGAGAACAGTGATAAATTTGTAGTACATTTCACACTAAGTAACTCCAGCAAAGGATGTTTACAAAAAGTTGTAAGCGACCCAAATAGCCAAAGAAGTTATGAATAAAACCCAGAAGTGTGTAGCACACTGACACAAAAAGAGTCGGCAGGGAGAAGGACTGGAAGGAGGACCTGCAGAACTCCTGAGCACCATTGCATCCCACCTTGTACCACAGCTCACTGCGTGAAGGGAGATCAGGGGCTCATCAGAACTAGCTCGGACCATGGCATCACATTTTGCAGATTATTTCGCTGCAGATTCATACTGTACAGCTGTTGTTTGAGCTGCAGCTGGTTTATGTATGGGAACACAGCCTCTTCCTCTCATCAACACTGTCTTTTAGTAGCTATTATTTACAGAACATATGTTATAAATCAGCGAGTACTTGATGCTTTAGTTCAAGACAAAAGGAGTGAGAGCTGATAGAATTTTTCAGATATATAAGTTCTACTATTTCCTGTTTTTACAGTTTGTTCTGACTAATGAGAAGCCCATCTTTGCACAAATACTCCATTTTCCAAGTTGAAGAGATGCCTCAAAAATCTGCTCAGTGGTTTACAAATCTTTCTCCTGGCCTTCAAATTGTGCCATTGGGGCTTTCCCCAGTGTTTTGTCTGGGAAGCTTCAGGGAGAGCACATGGCAGTCAGGATGTGGTGCACTGCCAAAGGCTGCTGTTAGCAGTAGTTCGGGTCTGTGGCCTCAAAATCCTCACGGGTCTCAAGGCAAAATTTGGTACTCCCTTTCTTTTGTCAGTCTCCTTCAGCGGGATTCATTATAGTGGTGCAACAATTGACTATTGCAGCCCCAAATGAGTTATTTTGTCATTGCTCTCAGGCAGAAGATTTTTCAATTATTTTCACGTACTGCTTGAAGCACTTCTATACCAGTATGCTCAAAATCAACAAACACCTTGCTAGACTCCTCATTGTGTTTGTACTCCCGTGGCTGTTTTTCTCTTTGAACATTAAGCCCTGTTTATGTAAAACAAAGGTGCACAAGATGAAAGATTAAAAGCTCTTAGAAGAGTTCCAAGATGTAAAACTAGTGGTTACAAACAATGCAAACAAAGCACCCTGAGCTAGGTTTTAGAGAATTAACCGCATTAATGCTAACCCATTAGAGAATTAACCCTTCGAGGGATATGCTGCTTTGCTCTGGTGAGTACCAGCTGCGTGGCATGTGAAGTTGGATGCACACACAAGTAACCTGCACCGCTCTGGGGTGCTCACCAAATTTGCTGTCCCAGCTGCTTCTCTGCTGGCTCTTGCTCTGCCACGTGAAGCTAAAAGCTCCACTCAGTTCTGCGAGCTAAAATAGGGATGGTACTGATAGAAAAAATCAGTGGGAGGAATGACACCACAAAGAAAAAGCAAAATTAATGGAGATTAAAATAAAAAGTTGGAGGTGAATAGTGGGAAGTTAGCATTTCAACACTTGTATTTTATTTATACTTTATTTATAACCTTTGAAACGATCAGGCTTTCTATGTTTGCAATCAGTGTCATAGGGTGGCCCACTGGAGGCAGTAACTATAAAATTCACAGTCTAACTACAGAAGTTTTTACCTAATATCTGAGATGGCTTTTCCTTGTTGCCAGCTGTGTGGTGCTATAGCCAATTTTTAAAACACACGGCCTTATTAAATTTTTCCCAACAGTGAAATCATTACACACATTAGTAAAGACTTCAGATTTTTTATTTGCAGTGTAGACCAGTATTTAGGTGATATCAGGGTTAAAAAGTCAATTATCTTTTATAGAAAACATTGATCTTGATCTTACTTTAAACTTAAAGAAGGTATGTCTTGCAGGTACGTGTACACTGCAACACTCTTCAGGAGAGAAGAAAAATACAGTTAGAACCAGAGGCAGATCCTTGGACTTGACTTTGTATTATCCAGAAAGGTCATAATATGTAATGTAAATGTGGAACATGATTCATCAAAGCTGTGACTGCTGCAGAACAGTGTAAATGCATAGAGCCATAGAAAATTAATCCTTAGGATCAGAGATGATACAGAGAAAATGTATATTCAGAGGTGTCACTTCTTAGAGATTTATGAAACAGGTCAACAGAGATGTGCAGTTAGAAGAGGTAGGAGAAAGCCAAATTATATTCCTGAAGTCATGGCGGTCTGGTGAAGTCCCCACTGACTAGAAAAGGGAAAACATAATTCCTACTTTTAAGAAGGGTAGGAAGGAGGAGCCAGGGAACTACAGGCCTGTCAGTCTCACCTCTGTGCCTGGTAAGATCATGGAGCAGATCCTTCTGAAGGCACTGCTGAGACAGGCGAATAGTGAAGAGGTGATTGGGTACAATCAGCATGGCTTCACTAAGGGCAAGTCCTGCCTGACAAACCTGGTGGCCTTCTATGAACATGTCACAACATTAATGGATGAGAGGTGAGCGACTGATGTCATTTACCTGGACCTGAGCAAAGCCTTTGACACTGTCCCGGACCACATTCTGGTCTCCAAGTTGGTGGACCATGGCTTTAATGGGTGGACCACTAGATGGATAAGGAACTGGCTTGATGGCTGCACCCAGAGAGTGGTTGCTGATGGATCCATGTCCAAGTGGAGGCCAGTGACAAGCAGAGTCCCTCAGGGANACTGCATCCAGTTCTGGAGCCCTTATTACAAGAAGGATGTGGAGATGCTGGAGCGAGTTGCAGAGGAGGGCCACGAGGATGATCAGAGGGCTGGAGCAGCTCTCCTGTGAGGATAGACTGAGGGAATTGGGGCTCTTCATTCTGGAGAAGAGGAGGCTCCGAGGTGACCTTATTGTGGCCTTCCAGTATCTGAAGGGGGCCTACAAAAAGGCTGGGGAGGGACTATTTAGGATGACGCGTAGTGACAGGACTGGGGGCAATAGAGCAAACCTGGAGATGGGTAGATGTAGAGTGGATGTGAGGAGGAAGTTCTTCACTGTGAGAGTGGTGAAGGCCTGGAATGATTTGCCCAGGGAGGTGGTTGGGGCCCCATCCCTGGAGGTGTACAAGGCTGGGCTGGATGGGGCTCTGGCCAGCCTGATCTAGGGGTGTCCCTCCATGGCAGGGGAGTTGGAACTGGATGATTCTGTGGTCCCTTCCAACCCTGACTGATTCTGTGACACTAACTTCTTCCCAGTGAGGGTGACAGGGCGCTGGAGGGGGCTGCCCGCAGGGTTTGTGGAATCTCCTTCTCTGGAGATGTTTAAAACACACCTGCACTTGGTCTAGGTGTGGTGGGGTGTGGACTGGATAATTTAACTTCAACTTCACAGAATGCTACAGGTTGGAAGGGACCTTGAAAGATCATCTAGGTCCAACCCCACCGCTGGAGCAGGGTAAGCCAAGGTCGCTTCCAATCCCTAACTCTCTGTGATTCTGTGATCTCATCTGCCATGAAAGTAGTTGGTACATCATGCTCTGCATGGTTGGCCTGTCGGGACAAAGAGCTGGCAAGGAAATCTGATAGGGAGCAGTCAGTACCCAGAGTGCTTTGCAGGGCCAGAAATGCAGAATTGTAAGACTTCACGGTCACATACACAAAATCAATGACTGTGGCTACCTTACAGACTGGTAAGTCTTCAACTGTAGAACAAGTTTATTCAGATTAGCTCATACAGCATTATTTCTGCACTCTCAGAAAATTATGAAGCCAGTAACTAGTTGTGATGATGAAAACAGTAACAGGGGCTGCAATCCAGATGTGTGCCTTCCAGGGTAAAAATCATACTTGCTTACAAGCAAACTTTGTGACTAGCAACAAAGCTGAATGAAATACATTTGGACCTTACCAAAAACATGTAGCTTTCCTTTCAAGTCGTATTTTGAAGGCCAAGCATTTGGTCTCGGTTGCTCTCAGCAGTATTTTTCCAGTGGACACAACAGACATAAGAAACCCTCTGTTCCTATTTCTACTATTGCACTGCCAAGTGACTACAGGGCAATCACATAGGCCACCACATGTAAGTGTGCCCATCCGTGCACTTGTGGATAAAAGATAGCACATGCTACTAGTCCAAGCATTTAAGAATATTAATTAATGCATACAAAGCAGGTCTGTTGTCAGTTCAGGTGTGGAGTTTTGCATTGATCCTCCTTATGTTATAAACTTAGGACAAGATACCCCCTTGAGTGACTGAGGTTTGCATTACAAGATACCTCATAAAGTCATCTGCTTAAAGTTTGCTGAGAATTCATCCTCAGAAGATCAGTCCTCTTCACAAACAATAGCATCTGGAAATCTCTCAGCTCTTGTAATCAGCAATATGATGGAACTGGCTTTGCAGGTAGTGTACAGCTTTGGTCACCCATGCTCAGAAAGCCATGCTGAGTAAGTAAAAGGCCAGCTGAAGAAGAAAGAAGCAGTCGCATGGGAAGTGTTTGGGTTTTTTCACTCTAGCAACATACGCTTCATTGCTGCAAATATAGCATACAGAAAGAAAATTAACTGTGTTTACTTGGACGCAACTGGAGCAATCATCAGAGCTGGGATGCAGTTAGTAAAAGGCTGGACCATTCTAAATAAGTTACACAAAATTCAATAGAAAGTGCCTATCATCTGCTCTTTTTGCTTATTCTCTGCCCTCCCAACTGCCACCCCGCTCTATCCTTGAATTGCAGCAGGAAATAATTTCACCTTGAACGCAAAATTATAATTATGCTCTTTTTTTTGCAGGAGAAACCTAATATTCAGGCTCATATTTTGTTTGTTTGTAATCTAAACTAGAAGGTAGCTTTGGCACAATAATCTCTGTTGAACAAACCAGTCAATAGCTCTGGTCTGGAAACTGAAGAAGGTTTCTAACAGAGTGGGTATAAACCTCCCTGGTTTCAGAATGGTGCTGATAATGTCACTGGAGTTGATCTTTCTAGGCTCTCTCTTAGGAAACAAGAGGCTTATTTCTTTTTTGTTCATGCAGGTATTTTCTATTTATGTAGGTAATTTCTACAGAGGTTACAGTGAATAAGAACTTTAAGAAGTTTGGATTCTGATTCACACTGTCCACCCAGAGATCAGTTGAAGACTAAGTTTTATTTGTCCACACACAGATGAAGTAAAGCATTTTTGTCAGCCCATAACAGAAGAAAGGTGATGCCAATTTTCTCATGTGAGTATCATTTTAGACTGACTGTCTGAGTTCCACTGTCTCTTCTGCCTTTTGTAAGGAAATGAAAGCCTATTTCTCCAGAGTCCCATGAAATCTTTCTGAATCCTGGTAACATATCTCAGAATTTGCTCAGAAGGAGTAATACACAAGGGTACACCCTCCATTGCTATGTTACTGCTCCATGAGTTCCAGATGAAAGCATTTATTGTGGTTTGGCAGCAAGCATCTGTTCCTAAAACCCTGGGAGTGCGTTGTTCTTTGCTTGTCAAAATTTGTTTCGGTACATACAGGCACAGACTGCAGGTTTCAACTTTTTAGGAGGGATTTTAAGGCATTTTACAGTGCTGGGGTCACCTCTCATAGGCAGTGAGATGAGTCACATCAAGGGTGATTGAGAAGATCAGGCCCTCAAAGGAGCAAAAACACTGCCCTGCAATGAATATTCCAGAATTTTTCTTCTGACCTAGGCAACCAACTGCCAGGCCTATAAAAGTAACTCTTTTTCAGTCTGGACAAAAAAGAATTATTAAACCAAGACACCCTTCCATTACTTCCTACCTGTTGGAATGCTCTGGTCTTGGACGTTAAAGAAATGGTCTTTGAATGTTAACCAAGTCTCTCAGGCCCCTTTACCTGCCACTACCCTGTCCCATGGGATTTCTCCCAGCAATTGCTTGAAAAGGCCAAAGTTGGCCCTCCTGAAGTCCAGGGTTGTGATTCTGCTAGGTATTATGCTCCTGCCATGTGAGATACCTGAACTCTACCATCTCATGGTCGCTGCAACCAAGTCTGCCCTCAACCTTCACGGCTTGGGTTGCCTTGGTATTAAACCCCAGACTGCAGAGGAGGTTGAGGCAAGAGAGGAGCCTGCCTTGGTTGATGAGGACTGGGTTAGGGATAAGTTGAGCAAACTGGATGTGCACAAATCCATGGGCCCAGACAGGATGCACCCGCGTGTGCTGAGGGAGATGGCGGAAGTTGGGTTGTGGACTCTCCCTCACTGGAGATATTCGAGACCCGACTGGATGAGTTCCTGTGTGACTTGGTTTAGGTGATCCTGCTGTTGCAGGCAGATTGATGATCTTTTGAGGTCCCTTCCAATCCGTAGTGATTCCATGATTCTATGATAAGTCATTGCTAAGCAACTCTCCATCATCTTTGCTAGGTCCTGGGGAATGGGAGAGGTGCCTAGGGACTGGAGGATAGCAACTGTTAACCCAATCTTTAAAAAGGGAAAGAAGGAAGACCCAGGTAACTATAGCCCGGTCAGCCTCAACTCCATCCCAGGAAAGGTGATGGAACAATTTGTTCTAGAGGCTGTCTCCAGGCACATCAAGGACAGGAGGGTCATTAGGGACAGTCAGCATGGCTTTACAAAGGGGAAGTCATGCTTGACCAACCTTATAGCCTTTTATGAGGGCATAACCAGGTGGATGGATGATGGCAGAGCCGTGGATGTCATCTATCTTGACTTAAGAAAGGCATTTGACACGGTCTCTCACAGCATCCTTGCAGCCAAACTGAGGCAGTGTGGCCTAGATTTTCAGGTAGTGAGGTGGATTGTAAACTGGCTACAGGGTAGAAGTCAGAGAGTGGTGGTCAATGGGACAGAGTCTGGTTGGAGGCCTGTATCTAGTGGAGTGCCCCAGGGATCGGTGCTGGGACCAGTCCTGTTCCATCTATTCATTGATGGCTTGGATGAGGGATTGGCATGCACTGTCAGCAAGTTTGCTGATGACACAAAGCTGGGTGGTGTCGCCGACACCCCTGCAGACTGTGCTGCCATTCAGCGAGATCTGGACAGGCTGGAGAGCTGGGCAGAGAAAAATCTAATGAGCTATAACAAGAGTAAGTGCAGAGTCTTGCATCTGGGCAAGAACAACCCCAGGTACCAGTATAAGCTGGGAACTGACCTGTTGGAGAGTAGTGTAGGAGAAAGAGACTTGGTGGTCCTGGTGGACAGCAGGATGACTATGAGCCAGCAGTGTGCTCTTGTGGCCAAGGGCCAACAGCATCCTGGTTAGCAGATCAAGAGAGGTTCTTCTCCACCTCTGCTCTGCACTGCTGAGACCACACCTGGAGTATTGTGTCCAGTTCTGGGCTCCTCAGTTCAAGAGGGATGTGGAGCTGCTGGAGAGAGTTTAGTGTAGGGCAACGAAGATGATAAAGGAGGTGGAGCACCTCCCTTATGAGGAGAGGCTGAGGGAGCTAGGTCTCTTTAGCTTGGAGAAGAGGAGACTGAGGGGTGACCTTATTAATGTCTATAAATATGTGAGCGGTGGGTGTTGAGAGGATGGAACTGGGCTGTTCTCGGTGTCACGTAGTGATAGGACGAGGGGCAATGGTTGTGAGCTGGAATATAGGAGGTTCCATATAAATGTGAGAAGGAACTTCTTCACAATGAGGGTAATGGGGCAGTGGAACAGGCTGCCCAGGTGGGTTGTGGAGTCTCCTTCACTGGAAATGTTCAAGACCTGCCTGGATGAGTTCCTGTGTGACTTGGTCTAGGTGATCCTGCTGATGCAGGCAGATTGGACTGGATGATCTTTCAAGGTCCCTTCCAATCCGTAGTGATTCTATGATTCTAATCCCAAACACCTTTAAATTAGATAGTCCCTTTATTCACTTCTGTTGTCTTAGTTACTGAAGTAAAAACCTTGTGAGGCTGCTGCTCCTCCCATGGCACAGCAGTGGCTTGCATTTTGCAAGACCAGGGCTGAGGTAGAAGTAGTCTCTGTTGTATAGAATCAGTGATAGCACATAACAAGAGCTCCCATTTCCTCTTCTCACTCTTCATCTCTGCAGGAGTTTTCTTGCACAGAAAGCAGGCCTGGCACTGGGATCCACAACTCAGAATACAGCTCTTTATAAGACCTCTAGGTTGTCTAGTCGTTTCCTGAAAGGTTGACCACGTTGCCAGTCTTTTCTTTTCTATCTAACTGTAGCCGCTTTTCATTTAGATCATCATGCACCCCACCAGATGTAGCTTGGTCGTGAGATGTGCAGCGGCGCTTTTACGTCAGTGCCATCGAGTGTGTTTACTGTGACTAGACACTGGATGGTGCTCTTCGCTCTTAGATGCCAGCTACAGCACTTTGAAAGCCATCCCTCTTCCCGTAGGAATTGTCAAAATTCCCCCGGGTCAGGAAAAGTTACACAGTCTGAGCCTTTAAACACTGTGGGAAGAACATGTTTTGACTACACAGAATGTAGCTGAAGCTGCAGTGGAAGAAGCTCAGCGATGTAAGGACAAATGACAAAATAACACAGGATCACAGAACATTAGGAATCGGAAGGGACATCAAAAGATCATCCAGTCTAATCCCCCGCCAGAGCAGGCGCCACCTTCTTAGGAAAAAATAATTTAAAAGTCACTGCCTATTACATGTAAATCCACCAAGCAGACAGACTGGAGCACGTCAAGAGGAAGGCCACGAAAATGAAGAGGGGAATAGAGCATCTTTCATATGAGGACAGGCAGAGAAAGTTAGAGCTGTTTAGCCTGGAGAAAAGAAGGCTCCACAGGGACCTTCTTTTGACCTTCCAGTACCTGAGAGGGGCCTACATGAAGGCCAGGGAAGGTATATTCAAGAAGGTTTGTACAGATAGCACAAGAAGCAATGGGTTCAAGCTGGGAAAGGATGGGTTTAGGCTGGATATTAGAAAAAAGTTCTTCAGTGTGAGGATGGTCAATTACTGGAATGGGATGCCTAGGGAGGTGGTGGGGGTCCCATCTCTGGAGTCAATTAAGGTCAGGCTTGATGAGACTCCGAGCAACCTGATCTAGGCAGAGTTGTCCCTGTGTAGGGAGGTTGGACTAGATGATCTCTAGAGGTCACTTCCAGCCTAGAACATTCCATGATTGCGAGTAGTGGCTTTCATAGTCCTCCTCAAATATTTTATTTGCTAATTGGGTCCTTACCAATATTTCCCATAGCAACAAGAGAGATGTAAGTGGCATAAAGTGGGCTGAATGACATTATGTGTGCATGTACCTGCAGCTCAGATTGTACATGGAGGAGATGATCTGCAGGAGGTTTCTGGCCTCCATGGTAAACAATAGCAAGAAAAGCTTCTCTAAATACATTAACAATAGAAGGAAAATCAGGGAGACCCTCCATCCCCTGTTAGATGCAGGAGGAAACATAGCGACAAACGATGAGGGAAAGGCTGATGTTCTTAATGATTTAATGAAAGCACATCTGAGCACCAAACATTTTTCAGATAATCAAACCAAGATTCTTTAGAAAATTATTAATTATTTGTATCTGCCTGCTAAGAAATAGAAATTTTACAACAGATGTTTTACGAAGCTATTTTTCAAAGAAGGACAGAAACTTTATATATTTTTAAAAATGTGATGAATAAGAAGAGGAAGAAAATATACTTTATGGCAGAAAACTACAGGGACATAGGAGATACATATTCAAGTTTTTTCCCTCATTGACCTGACTTTTGAGTATCCCCAGGCAAATCAAGCAAATTGCTGGATTTTAGCTTTCCAGCCTGTAAAAGTATCACAGTATCAAGACTCTTCTGATCTTATTAAATGCTTTTTCTCCAGTGCAAAGTGTCCTGTGCAACCAAATATTGTGTGTCTGCATTTACAGGACACAGTTCTGGAGAAGGCATTCTAGTAAAACAAAGAGGTAAGTTTTAACAAGTATTTCAGTTGGTTCACCTCTGACCATACAGATCTGTGCAGAGCCCCAGAAAAGGCTCAGGAATCACTGAGTCCTGCCTGGAGGAAGGCCTCGAGCTGAGCCTTGCAAGAGAGGTCAAGGGCAACAGAAAGGGCTTCTTCAAATACACTGCAGGTAAAACTAAAACTAGAGGCAATGTAAGCCCCCTGCTGAATGAGCTGGGTGCCTCGATGACAGAGGATACAGAGAAAGCAGAGATACTAAACACCTTCTTTGCCACTGTCTGTACTTCTGGGGGCTGTCTTGATATCAAGCCCCAGACTGCTGAGGCCCCAGAGGAAGTTGAGACAAGAGAGGAGCCTGCCTTGGTTGATGAGGACTGGGTTAGGGATATGTTGAGTAAAAAACTCCTCGCAAACAAACTGAGGCAGTGTGGACTGGATGATCAGGTAGCGAGGTGGATCGTGAACTGGCTGCAGGATAGAAGCCAGAGAGTAGTGGTCAATGGGACAGAGTCTAGTTGGAGGCCTGGATCTAGTGGAGTCAGTACTGGGCCCTGTCCTGTTCAATGTATTCATTAATGACTTGGATGAGGAGTTAGAGAGTCTTGTCAGCAAGTTTGCTGCTGCTGGCTGGTGTGGCGACACCCAGGCAGACTGTGCTGCCATTCAGTGAGACTTGGACAGGCTGGAGAGCTGGGCAGGGAGAAATTTAATGAAATGTAACAAGGATAAGT
This sequence comes from Rhinopomastus cyanomelas, assembly GCA_013400115.1. Classification (NCBI taxonomy): domain Eukaryota; kingdom Metazoa; phylum Chordata; class Aves; order Bucerotiformes; family Rhinopomastidae; genus Rhinopomastus; species Rhinopomastus cyanomelas. The sequence continues at coordinate 49,424 of VXBP01001832.1, read as the reverse complement.
GCAGAGTCTTGCATCTGGGCAAGAACAACCTCAGGTACTAGTATAGTTTGGAGACTGACCTGTTGGAGAGTAGTTTAGGAGAAAGTGACCTGGGGGTCCCGGTGGACAGTAGGATCACCAATGTGCAGCAATGTGCTCTTGTGACCAAGAGGGCCAACAGCATCCTGGGGTGGATCAGAATAGGGGTGGTTAGCAGATAGAGAGGTGTTCTTCTTCCCCTCCACACTAGTGAAACCACGTTTGGAGTATTGTGTGCAGTTCTGGGCTCCTCAACTCAAGAAGGACACAGAGCTGTTGAAGGTAGTCCAGTGCAGAGCAACAAGGATGATGAAGGAGGTGGAGCACCTCCTTTAAGAGGAGAGGCTGAGGGAGCCAGGTCTCTTTAGCTTGGAGAAGAGGAGACTGAGGGGTGACTTCATTAATGTCTATAAATATGTCAGGGGTGTGTGTCAGGAGGATGGAGCCGGGGCTCTTCTCAATGTCATCTAGTGATAGGACGAGGGCCACTGGGTGTAAGCTGGAATATAGGAGGTTCCATATAAATGTGAGAAGGAACTTCTTCACAATGAGGGTAATGGGGCAGTGGAACAGGCTGCCCAGGTGGGTTGTGGTGTCTCCTTCTTTGGAGATGTTTAAAACCTGTCTGGATGTGCTCCTGTGTGACTTGGTCTAGGTGATCCTGTTGTGGCAGAGTGGGCTAGATGATCTTTTGAGGTCCTTCCAATCCCTAATGTTCTGTGATTCTATGATTTCATGCTAAGGACCAATCACTCTCAACAAAAGAAAAATAAAGATTTAAACATAAGAAAACTCTGAATGTTTTTTTAATTTAAACAAATAGAAAAGCAAGAAAACCAACAGACAAGCTCTGGCAAATCCAGAGCTATATAAATGGCAAGCAATAAAATCTAACATTTCTCTTTTACTAGATGGACAAGTCCATTACTTGCCTTTTCTATTAACCCAAATCTTGCTGGGAAAGTGGCTGAGCCCCTCCTTAGACGTGTGAGCCACTGCTGCCTTCCTGTGCTTTTCCTGGAGTGAAGAACACACAATTTTTCTGGTCCTGTTTACTCTCCGCAATCCAACCTCTCTTGCTTCACTCATCTAAAGAAAATATCATTTCATGGTTTGTCCAGTTACACAGTCTGCACTGTGTAACTCCAACAGGCAAAGTTATCTGGGATAGACCAGCTGTGGCTCTTGACATGAGCTCTCCTGCTTGACCAGGCAGAGGTTCCTCAGTTCTGCAGTTATTTTCCTCTACAAGTGCAGTACAGTCTGCCTCAGCAGCCCACAAAGCCACTTCCCAAAGAACCTTTGTTACTCAGCTTTCTTGGATGAACTGAATTACACAGTGGGTGGTTCACGAGATGAACTGTGCTGGAGAACAGAGCATACGCACACCACATAGGACACAATGTAGGAAACTGTAGCCAGTAGGCCAGTAAAACAGCATCAATAGTAAACAGCCCACAGCAGAAGGTCCATTGATCTCCACTTTAATTGTGAGCTACAGGACAGCTTCTCATTTCCCACACATCAGCCTGTTTCCACTGAATTCATTGCCAGATGTTAGTCTTGGCCTCACAAGTCCAGATGTTGAGTTTATAATTTTGAAGACTGTTTTTTTTATGGAATCAGCTCAGCTGTTGTATAAAACCACAGTATCCTGTACCAACTGAAACTAAAGGAATCACTTCTGTATACTTCATTAGCCCCCACTGAATATAATGCTTTTGTGATCATACTCCTCATGGGTCTGACCATCTCCCTGGCCCTCTGATCACGCACACCAAGGGACCTGGTGGCGCGTTATTACTTCCTCCAAAGCTACGTACTTTGTGGCAGGAGATAGTACGATGTGTAATTGAGGCTTGTCCTGACATAGAGTAGGGACGTAGCCAGGGTAGCTCAACCAGACAGACCTCGACTTTATCTGGGACTAATTTCACCGCTAAATAAAGTGATCATTACACTCTTCAAAGCCTAATAAAAACCATCACTTCAATTGAGGTTAAAGTGCCCCAATTAAAGAAAAAAAAAAAAAGAAAAAGCAAAGCCACACAGCAAAAAAGCCTTCTATGCAATCAAAAAGTAGTTGGAAAAGTTTCATTTGGCACTTCCTCATTTGTAAGCACTGAAGTCAATCAAGCACAAGACAAATCTATTAGGAAAAGAGATTTAATTAGCTCTTTTGCTTCTTGGTTTTTTTTACTTGAGGCAGAAAGACTTCTCTCCTACATGTGTTATGTATATTACTTCACCATGTTCTTTGCAACTCATACCGGAAACCTAACAGAATTATATGCAAGTTACTGGACATGCTGGGCATGGGGTGGGGGATTTAGAGGGTGTTTCAAGGTAGCTAGGGAGATGACTGCTTCTAAAAGACTACATTAATGCGACAAAAGAGACCAGAGCGGGAAGACAACAGGCCTGATAAGCTAACACAATTGAATTCTGTAAAAAACTAAGCTAAAAGTTGAAGGCATACATCTATGTAAAATAAATCATAAATACGAGTGTACCCCCATGATTTAACCCAGAACCCTGCCTGGAAATGCATACGCATTTTTTGGAGGAAAGATCCCCATGCGTGGCCCAGCGCTACAATATAGAGTGCCTGCTTCACAACTCTGCTTGTTGAGTTTTTGCTACCTCACAACCAGCCAGCCAACCACTGTCCTCAGTTTACTCCTGATCTCCAGACAACCACTGAGTACACATAATCCCTGTTTGTCACTGGATGTTACTGGACAAATAAAAGCTGCAAATTTACATTTTTCCATGGGCCTGCAACATATTTCACACAGAGAGCAAGGCAACAGCTTATACTAACACTGCACACAATCTCCAAGAAGATGCACTTTCCATAGACTTGTGTCTGCTGCTTGTGGTACTGATGCTGGAGACACCCATGTCAGACTTCTAGGTCAAATGTATTTGGTACAATGCACGGAATGCTAGGAGCGTTATTCCTTCTGGAGAAGATGATTACAAGAACGTGCGCCTGCCTACTTGCTGCTCTCCAGACTTCGCCAACACCTCACTGATTTGTTAATCCTGCACTTATCAAACATTTACAGCATAGGTGTTGGAATTTAAGCCTCTGCTGGTTCTGCCACTGCAGTAGGCTTGTTTGTATGACTGTAACGTGCTGTGGAAACCTCCCTTACCTCTTTTAAGGTTTAGCTGAGTCATGCTGGAAAAATCCTTTGAGAGCAAGGATATAGGAAATATAAGTGATTAGAATTAAATAGGGATCTTTTGTAAGACACAGAGGAAGTTACCCAGTTGTTACCGGTTACAAGACATTGTGACTATACACTACATAAACCTTTGCCTCTGTCCAGTCCAACTACTGTCCAGAAAAAGAATGAAAGATTCACTAAGAACTGTAATGATAAAGCTAGTACAGCTCTAGAGTGCAGAACAACAAAAAAAGTACAAGCCTCTTGAGTTTTCCTATTCATCAGATTATTATATAAATTCCATTTAATGTGTAAGCTCAGGAGTTCTGATGGAGATTTTGAAATGTTGCAATTGCAATAGTCACTATTTCATCTGTGGAAGTGTTGGAAGGGTATGATAGTCATCACTTAATAAATGCTTGTAGGCATGACAGCTATCTAGCTACATATTCTCTTTCTTACTGATTACAGCAAAAGCAATGCATAACAGTTTGATCCTGGCCTGATCAAAATGTAGCTTTGCCTTGATGTGAACAAGACAAAAGTAGCTGCTACTACGGGTAATTTGGGGTACCCACATGAACACACACATGGAGAAGAGTTTCATTCCCACAGTTAGGATGAGGTTTTCAGAAGGATTGATATGTTGCATGCTCATAATAATCAAGTACTTCTAAAAGAGCCTAATCAGGTATATTTGTAAATATATCACAAATGATGGTTCCCAAGTCCTTCAGTTTTGTCACTAAGCCAGCAATTGTGCAAGGCATCAGCAGTTCTGGGTTCTCCAAACACCCCTCAACAGAGAGTTCTTATATATCTCAAATGGGGAACACGAAAAAGTTAAGCCTTTAGTTTAAGCCTGCTTTTTACAACAGCAAAGACTGAGAAAATTTATATCAACTTATCAAAATGATCAAAATGTAAAGGAATCAATTTCAAAAGCTCTCCATTTCACATTTAATTTTGTTTGTGAGCAAAAATTTGATACTAAATGCAGAATCCCATGTCTTGCCATTCCACGAACGCACGGATATCAGGCATTCTACAGACGGCTGGCAGAACCCTTGCAGTCTCTGTACCTTTTTCTCATGAGGGACTTCAATTTACCTGGCATCTGCTGGAAATTCAACACAGCAGAGGGGAAACAGTCTAGGAGATTCCCTGGATCTGTGGAGAATAACTTCCTGACACAGCTGGTAAGTAAAAGCCTACAAGGGGAAGTGCCTTGCTAGACCTGCTGTTTACAAACAGAGAAGGTCTGGTGGGAGATGTAATGGTTGGAGGCTGTCTTGGGCTTAGCGATCATGAAATGATCAAGTTCTCAATCCTTGGTGAAGTAAGGAGTGGGATCAACAAAACTGCCACAAGGGACTTCCAGAGGGCAGATTTTGCCTTGCTTGGGTCACTGCTTGAGTGAGTCCCTTGGAAGACACTCTTGAAGGACAAAGGGGTCCAGGTAGGCTGGGCAAACTTCAGAAATGTACAATTAAAGGCACAAGAGCAGGCTGTCCCCATCCACCCTCCCATCCATGAAGCCAACGACATTGAGAAACTAAGAAGACGGCCAGAGAAACAGAAGAGTTTGATTTCAGAGACCTGCAGAGCAGAGGAGCAAGGCGGGAACCTAGAGTTTGCCAGACACCTCTACAGCCCAAAGTCTTTTCCCTTTTCCTCTCCTCTACTCTCTGACTTGGTCTAGTGATCCTGCTGTGGCAAGGGGATTGGACTAGCTGATCTTTCAAGGTCGCTTCCAATCCCTAATGATTCTATGATTCTATGATTAAAATCCTTCTCCATATAAATGTTCTGGTTGAAAAAGACCTTAAAACTCTTCAAATCCAACAATTAACCCAAATAAACCAAGCCCACTGCTAAATCCTGTTCCTGAGTTCCTGACTGTGAAACATGGCCCAGGGATGGAGATTCAACCTTCCTCCTGGGCAGCCTGTTCCAGGACCTGATGGCCCTTTCCAGGAAGGTTGTTTTCGTAACGTCTAATCTAAACTTCCATCATGTCTACCAACGCACCACTAGTAATTGGGAAGAAGCCTCGTGTGGATAGGCTCCTTGGACTACCCTCGTAGTCTCGCCAGCTTCGCTCCCTGCAGTACACGGCAGAAGGTTTTGTTGGTGTCGTTTACACCAATCCGTAAATACCAAACAATAGCTACACTCCCAGAGCAGCCCAACCGCCAGCAGATCAGGGATGTCCCCCGGTTTTAACTCCCTTCTCGCCCGTTGGGTGCTGAAACACTTCCCCGAGTCAGACACACAGCCGTTGCAGCCGTAGCAGCAACAGGCAATCCCGTCGCCTCTCCGTGGGCGCCTGCGCGGCGCTGCGCCTCCACCTCCTCGTCGGTGTCGTCGTCCTTCTCCTCCCATCGCTGCGGCCGCTGTCAGGATGAGACGGAGGAGGCGGAGGCCCGGCCTGGCCGCTCCCGTCTCTCGCCGGGGCCCCCTGCTGTAGCGGTTCCAGCTGCACCGCTGCCGTGGAGGAGGCCGCGGCCATGGCCCAGCCCGGGCCGAGTCCCGCGACGGACGGTAAAGAAGGAGGCGGCGTCGGCGGCCTTGCGCAGAGCTGGCTGCGGCCTGCCCAGCCCCAAGCTCGCCTGCAGGGTCGCGCGGGGTGGGGGGCAGCGGCCTGAACCGAGCCGGGCCGAGTCGAGTCGAGGTGGGGTATCGGCCGGGGTGACGGCACGCGTGGAGGGCACCCGCGGGGACACCTATGGGGCCGAGAGGAAGCCGGAGCCCGGCCTTGACGAAGCGCGGGGAGGCCTGGGGAGGACGAAGGGGCTATAGCAGGTGGTTGTTGGTGAATAAATGTGGTTTTGCGGGTCAGAGGCGTCTGCTGGCGCCAAGGGAGGGAGGTTAACGTTGCGGAAGTAGGGAAGGGGCTCCCGACCCGGGGAAGGGAGGCAAAGGGGAATGATGGTTGTGTCCAGGTTGGCGTTTCCCAGCTGAGCAGAAGCCATTGGTTTGCTCACGGCTGCGGGGCTGTGTTCGCCGTGGGCGTGGGACAGAAAAGCACTTCAGGAGGTTGGGGTCAGGGTGCTTGGAGCCTGTAGCAGATCGTTCATACCGGTGCTGGAAGAGACAAAAACTCTGCTCTCAGAGTCATGTTTATCTGCGCAGGAGGGAACTAAGCTTTCCCGAGGGTTTTTGTTATGAAAAGATTATTTGATTCTTGTTTGGGACAAAATGCAGATAAGGCTTTTTTCCCCCCCTTGGAATAGGTTAGAGAACCATGTGCATGTCATTGAAAGCTGTATGTAATGCTTAGTTTGGAAGATGGCATTGAAGGGACAGTGTTTGGTATATGTGATGTATGGGATGAAGTGAGAGAGCAAGAAATTTCGACTTGAGGTTGGTCATAAAATAGAAACTGGAGGATTAGAGAGATGTGCAGAATCTTCAAGGATAGGTGGTTACCCAGATATGGGGCTGTGCTAGAGGGCTCTTTTTTTTTTTTAGAGAGCAGATGAGTGTCCCTGGAAAAGCACAACCATGTATTCTTAATTATGCATATCTAGGGAATTGTGTGGGTTGTGTTTTTTTGTTTGGGGGTTGGTTTTTTTTTTGTGAAATTACATGAGAAAGTGCTCAGGGATTTTGGTACTTCAGTCTACCATTTCAATGTTTTAATGATGATGGTGGGGGTTTCTCCTACATTAAGATCAATGATTGCATGCTCATCCTTCCAGAGGAGGGAAAGGTGAATTTACGTGCTATCAGGCTTGTAGGATTGATGTTGCTATGGGTTGCTTGTGTACTTTCTGGTGAATAACCATTGTTTGTGTTTGCCCTTCTGCGAGCTACGGAACAACTTCCAACAAATTATCTTCTTGGCTCTCACAGGCTGCCTGACTGGATGTGTGCAGTTTAGCTGTGTATTGTGGAGATGTTTGCTACCTCCTGACCAGGGATGTTAGTAGTGTATTGGAAGTTCCATGTTGAAATTTTTTAATTTTTTTGTTGTTATCACTTAAAAAGAAGAAAAAAGGTGCCAGTAAAATTAGTCATTTGGTAGGCCAATTAAGTCTTTCTTGTTGGAGATATGGATTGGTGTTTTCTTCCTGTGTTTGAGCTATGGGAAGGCAAAGGTGCTGCAAATAAGGCATATGGCAGGGGGTACTGGGTGTAAGTTGGATGGACCCTGAAAGTGGTTCCTGTGTGCTCATACTAAAGAATTAGAGCTCCTAAAATGGCTCCTCTCCCCTAGCCTTCCTTGGCAGTAATAGTAGTAGTTCGTAGGTTTTACCTACTTTGATTACTATACTGTTGTTCTCATATGTGTTTGTTTTATTTTTAAGTAGCTTGCCAGAAGCGTACTATGAGATATCTGTTCTGTTTTAATGTGGAGAGAATGCTGAGGAATTGTTTAATGTTTTCAGTTATCTGCACTGAGTTTGTTACTTAAAGGAGTAGCATATCCTCCAATTTAAGATCACATGAGACAAAGTAGAATTGGTTTAGTGTGTTTCCCTAAGGAAGAATAATGGCTTTTTATAGTTAATATGTTGATTAAAGAATGAATAAGGCATTTATATTTGTTCCAGGCACATCAGCAACGATATTTTTGTTGAAAGCAAGCATAAAAGAACTATTATTGCTGTAGTAGAAATAATACGTATGGAAGACCATGAGACAAGTATAATATAGAACATGTATTTTATTCTAATGCCCATACTGAAATGAAAACGGGCCCAAGAAGAAGGGAAGGAACAGCACAAAGAAAGAGGGAAAGAATGGATGTCAGGTCCTACCCTGTTTTTGTACTTTGGCTTAGTATAGACATTAATAACCCTAGAATTCTTTTGTGGGGGGTAATAGTTTTCTTGTGATAACAATCACAGAAAGACAAGTGCACAGTCCTTTGACTGCTGGTGCAGCTCTGTGCACTATGCTGTGACCTGTTCACTAATGATGCCAGCCTGGCTTGCAGGTAGGTATGTGCTGCTTATTGAGCCTGGTAAAGTTGGGTTTTTTGTTGGTTTTCTTTTTAGATTTTAATGAATATGTGTATTGCTGAGATTATGTGACCAGAACACTAATACTTTATTTTTCAAATTATTTTTATTTTTGAAGGTGGTCTGCCCTTAGCCTCCCTGGGTGTAATTCAGATTTGGATGCTTGCTATCTCTGAAAATAAGGTTACCAACCCAAATATATTGCATAATGTTTTCCATATCAGGATGCTCAGGCTTTAGCATTATTCCTTTTCTCACATCTGGAAAATGCTTAAATGAAGAAATTATAGTTAAATAAACCACTAAAATTAATAACAACAATATGGAAATTATGAAACTCTTCCTACTGCATTAGTAAACAAAACCATTAGTACAGTCAGACTGATAAATGGTATATAATTTGCTACTGTTCTGTGACAAAGAAAACTCTTAATGGTACAGTATGTTAAATATTATAATAATTTGCCAGCAGAAAGAATTCACAGAGAGCTGGAGTAATTGAGAATCATAGAATCATTTTGATTGGAAAAGACCTTCAGCTTGTTCTCACTCCTGTGCTTAGGCCAGTAAAATTTGTGTCTCTCCCCGATGATTGGGGAATCACACCAGCTCTCAGTGGAGAGAACTGCTCAGCTGTACAGAGATGTTGGGAGGATGCTGCCATATTGATTTTAGTCCCTGGCAGCACCATGAGCTGTATTGGCTCTGTGTGGTGGTGGTTTGAGGTCCTGACAAGAGCTAAGACTTGCTGTTGCTGTATTTTGGACATCTCCTAGAGGTTGAGCATTGCTACGGGAAGGGTCTAGTATCAGACATGGCAACTCAGCAATTTCTGGTTACTTTCCTTTTGAGTGTCACTTTCTAAATTAAATGGCAGCATCTAAAAATGCACTTTAATGTCTCAAAAGTTGTTCTTGGTTGATAAGGCCCTGGTTCAGTTACGTGTTGTTGATGTAGCTATTGGATGTTAAACTGTTTTGGGAACCAACTTCAAAATTGTTGGTACATTCCAAGAGCCAAAAATTTTCTTCCTTCACTTCTGTTTTGCTCAGTCTTTGTTTTATTATTATTAGTTACTAATATTAGTACTAATAATATGGTACTAATATTATTAAATATTTGGTTTTAATTAAACAAACATACATGTTTTTATATAAGCTGTATGTTTTTCTGTGTCAGTTCAGTGAACAAATCTGGAATTTATCTCCAGAAGTGAAGCAGGTACCTTGAGCCGCTATATTTCCACCTTTTAGAATTTCTAAGGAAGTTTTGATCGACCCAGCAGGTCAGTTTGCTCTAGAGTGCCTGTTTTCCTGTTGAAGCTGAGTCTCAAATCTCTCTCTCAAATTTGAAAAGTATTGTGACCCTATTCCTTAGCTGTTGACTCATCTGAAGGCACAATGAATATATCTTAACAGGTGGACTGATTTCTGTACCAATTTGTAAATGCTTTACCCATTCATATTCCTTTTTGGCCCTTTTACTGTCATCACAGTGAAGATGCATGTGTAGATAGTTTCTTGCTTTTGTGGCCTGATGCCTCAAGAAGTTTAGTTGCTTTCCCATAAGCCTTTGTGGGTGGAGCAGATTCCTGCTATGGGTCTAGTTTGCGTGAGCTCCCTTGGAAGTGACTGAAAAAGGCATTTTGTTTTTAAGATTTTAAGAAGCTAAACCAAACAATATCTCTTGGCATGGGAGTGGATCAAATCCCATAGGTTTCACATGTGCAGCTTGAATGGGAGATCTCTGGGCTTTCAAAACTCCAGGAACTTTATTACTTCTAAGATGGCAAGTTTCTATAGTATGTTTAGGTATTTCATTATATTTGCTTTGTTTGTGCTTTGTTAAATGAAAGTGTACAATTTATAAAAAATAGCAAAAGCCACAAGAGGTTATGGCTTCACTATGACTGAAATCTTCCAAGATAAGAACTGGTAACACCAATAAGCAGCGATTACTAAGCAATCTGTGCCAGCAAGGTTGGCAAAACACATGACTGACTATAAATGCCATATTTCACTGCAAAGTCTAGTGCTGCTGAATGGATCATAGTCTTTACTTGCAGAATTGTTTTTAGGATGCGATTTAGTTAGTGTTTGACTTAGTGGGACTGGCCTCTGTGAGTTACCCTGTAAATGTAAGCATTGTGTGATCTTTAGCCATGGTATAGTCAGTTAGGTGTGATGATTCAATTACATCTAGCAAAATAAAAATGCTTTGGTATCTCTGTGTAACTAGACATAGAAGGAACAGTGCCTATAGTACCATAAGAATGCAGAACTGCAGCGTGACTGCTAATAATGGGGAGAATTGCTGTATTTGATTTATTTTTCCATTCATGCCTACTTCTGTCAGCCACGATTCCTGTTGTCTTTCTGCTAACTTGTGGTACTTCTGCCTTCCTCCTGTCCCCAGCGTATGCTTATTTTCCCTAACCTGGCTCCTATAAGTACAACAGAGGAAAAAATTAAGCTTTTGCATCACCTGGTTCACATTGCTTGTCATCTCCCCTGGCAACTGATGCTTCCACACAGTTAAATGGCAGAGATTTGATCTTACTAGATCTTTGCTCACAGATTTGTTCTCTCTGGTCAGATGGTATTTGACCTGGTCTTAGGCACCACTTGTACTTCGGCTTATTGTTTGGTTTCCTCAGTCCTTTCCAGCCATCACCTAATCTTCTTTAACTGTTGCTGTCTCTCTCAGGCCTTCTGAAAGCTCTAGTTTGTTTTGGCTTTTTGCCTGCTCTTTGCTCTGTTCTGCAGTGAGCACACCCTTACTGTCCGTTTCATTCTTGCCTCTCATCTTCTACAGAAAATAGCGTGATAAAACAAAATTCCTTTGTGAAGAATATAATTTCCAATACACATTGGTCCCTGGCTGTACTGAATCATGCCTCATTGGCTCTTTTTAGATAGATTTTTTTTTTTAATTTAGGTAATTTCATTTGTTAGCATTTCTTTTGCTAACAAACGAAAATAAAGAGCAGGTACTTAATGCTTTTTAACCCTACCTTATGCATGTTCAGATTCAGAGGTTTCTCAGTATTTTGCAGTCAGTGCACTTGAATTACTCACCTGTTTATCACGAGATTGGCTGACATCTACTTTTTTAATACCTTGGTATCATTATTTGTGAAACAAAGGAGTTATGTGCTGCATGGATTGCAAAATAAGTAATAGCTGAAAGTTAACTTACCATCTTGGAAAAACAGAAAATATCAGCCGTTCCATTTTTTGGCTGTTGCCAAAGTCACTGTCACTGCTGTGATTTGCTCCATTTGTCTTGTGTGCAGTTAGGAGCCACGTCTTCCCTTCTATGTCTTGTTGTGTTAGGAATTAAAAAATATCTGAAATCTTAAATAGGCAAGAAAATGTCAGCCTGGTTTAGATATTTAATAAGCTGAAGAGCCTTACTTTGCTGTGGTGAGTCACACTGACAGAGGGAATTCAAATTCAAGTGAGATGTTTATTATTAATGTTTTATATTTTTGTTACATAGTGTTTTCTGAAGATACTTTTTTTTAACTATGGGGAAAAATGCAATAGCAGATAGAAGTTATACACAGCAAAATGAGTCAGAATCAATAATTGAAAGACAAAGAGAAGCATTAAATTTATGATGTTCCAGATGGAATGGCCTGGAGGTGGGGGAAAAAGATTAACTGAGCATCAAACCAAACCAGCTTTGTTGTAGCGGTGTTGCCCGTGCCTTTAAGAAAGTGGGCTGGACACAGTGCATGTGTTTTAAATCTTTTGTCATTACATGGTTTTAACTACCAAATAATTGCAACAAGACTTTAAAAGCCATTTAAATAGCTACAAAACAAAGGCATATGAAAATAAAAAAAGAGCAAGCTCTCTTAATCAGTTTTTGTCTGTTTCTGTGTGTAACTTCACCCATTGCAGAGATACCTTGGTAAGGTGAGGCTTTTGTATTTGCATGAGGCAGTCACCATTATAATACTTCCCAACAGAAGGGATTTTTGTGCTGTATTTTAATCTGTGCTACAACAGTGCTATATGCAAAATTATGGTAGCTTAAAAAAAACCCCAAAGCAGTAACTTGGATACAACCACAGAGTATGAAACAATCCATACATCTCTATCTTCAGTGTGATTGCCTTAATCTAGATAGGAAGAAGTCACAGAATATTAGGGTTTGGAAGGGACCTTGAAAGATCATCTAGTCCAGTACCCCACCACAGCAGGAGCACCTAGACCGAGTTACACAGGAGCATATCCAGGCAGGTGTTAAACTTCTCCAGAGGAGACTCCACAGCCCCGCTGGGCAGCCTGTTCCAGTGCTCTGCCACCCTCACTGTGAAGAAGTTCCTTCTGAAATTTATACAGAACCTCCTATGTTCCAGCTTACACCCATTGCTACTTGTCCTATCACTAGATGACATTAAGAAGAGCCTGGCTTCATCCTCCTGACACCCACCCTTCACATATTTGTAGACATTAATGAGGTCATCCCTCAGTCTCCTCCTCTTCTCCAAGCTCATGAGACCCAGCTCCCTCAGCCTCTCCTCATCAGGGAAGTCCTCCACTTCCTTCATCATCCTTGTTGCCCTATGCTGAACTGCCTCCAGCAGCTCTGTGTCCTTCTTGAACTGAGGAGCCCAGAAGTGGACACAATGCTCCAGAATACTCCAGATGTGGTCTCACTAGGGCAGAGTAGAGGAGGAGAACCACCTCTCTTCGTCTGCTAACCATCCCCCTTCTGATCTACCCTAGGATGCTGGTGGCCCTCTTGGCCACAAGAGCACTTTGCTGGCTCGTGGTCATCATGCTGTCCACCAGGACCCCCAGGTCCTTTTCTCCTACACTGCTTTCCAACAGGTCAGTCCCCAACCTATACTGGTACCTGGGGTTGCTCCTGCCCAGATGCAAGACTCTGCACTTACTCTTGTTATATTTCATTACATTTTTCTCAGCCCAGCTCTCCAGCCTATCCAGGTCCTGCAGAATGGCAGCACAGTCTACCTGGGTGTCAGCAACACCACCCAGCGTTGTGTCATCAGCATAGATGACTGGTAGAAGTTTGTGCTTCAGGAGTAATTATGTTAACCACCCACTATGAATTTTTGTGTCTGGCACCCTTGAAAAAATTGACTCTCTTAAGGCCTGCTGAAGTTCATATTAGACTCTCATTGACTTTAGACATAGGAGTTGGAACATTTATCTGGCATTAACAGTCATCTCTGCCAAAAGCACTGTGATATAATTTAGCTGTGGTGTTATTTGGTTTCTTTTGGTGAAATATAAAGCATAAATTTAACTGTTAGTTCAGATCATCTGACAAGGTGGCATCACAGTACATATGCTGTATCTTTGAAACTTTTCTTTAAAAGATGGGTTTCAACTAAGGTTAATTGTCAGCTCACAATGTTTGTTTCTATCTCCTTCCTTGTGCTATGTCTAGAAACGTGCTAAATTAATGGCAAAGCAATTAGACTCTGGCTTCTGTGCTTGACTGATGGTTCTAGCTGTGAACATATTATAGCTGTCTGTCTGGTCTTCACAGCTTCTGTTTGAGCTTTAGATTCAACTGGAGATAAAGATGATAATTCTCTGGGTGGTGTAGGAGCTTTCAGTGTTATAAAGGTTACATTTATTTGAGTTACTGAGGCTTATATTCCGTTCATACATCAGGAAAGGCTGTAATGGCGTGTTACAGCCTACTCCAACTGTGGCTCTGTACTGATGTTTTCTACTGTCAAGTGAGAGGAAAACTGAACATAATCTTAGTCTGGGATACAAAAGTTTTCTAGTATATTTTTATGTATTACTCCAGGTTTTGTACCTGTCTAAATGAGTCTACACCAGAGACACTCTTTCAGCTGCGCTTGTTCCAAACCTATGTGTGTACGAACACTGATGGGAATTTTGAGCTTTGGAATTTGCTTTCCCACACAGATTAAGTTGTGAGCTTTCTGGAGAGGATGAATGAAAACGAGGATTTGAGAAAGATCATTTACCACTTACAAATAAGTAATCAAGTCTTAAAAAGTAAGTTCTGCTGCATGCCTACACTAGTCATCTCTCTTGTCACAAGGGAGAGTGCAGGACAGAAGGAAGGCTGGACTGTTTCTCTTGGCAAGCAGCATGCACTTGGGTTTAGCCTGATTATCAAACTGTACTCAAGGGCTGTGGAGTCATGTTACAGCTAAAATGTCTGGAAAGTTGCGGCTTGATGGTGACAGAGCATTGGAACAGGCTGCCCAGTAAGGTTTTGGAGTCCACTTCTCTGGAGACATTTAAAGTCCACCTGGATGTTCCTGTGTGACTTGGTCTAGGTGATCCTGTTGTGGCAGGGGGATTGGACTAAATGTTCTTTTGAGGTCCTTTCCAATCCGTGATGCGCTGTGCTTCTGTGGCTGCTGGAAGGAGTGACCAGCTCTCCCTGCTCCCATTACCATTTTCCCAGCATTTTCTTTGTGCCTGCTTTGGCATTGGATTTATCACTGAGCCATTTCAGCTCGGTCATTGCTGGATTAATGAGTTTGAATTAGTGGAAGACCTGAAGAGCATCATGGCTGGCATAAAGGAGGGGCTGGGAGACCATGAAAGAGTAATATGAATGCCCAGGCATATAGTTCAGATCTTTTTTCTCACAGTTCAAACCAGTCTACATCCTCATCATATATGTGCCTGTTGTATATGCTCAGCCAAGTGATAAAGGTGATCAGGGACCTGGTTTGGCTAAAAATTGGTTTGACTCATCCCTTTCCCATTCCACAGCTTATTCCCATCTTGCTTCTTTGATCCCATCACCATACAGCTTCAGAGGCTCTTGTACCATGTCAGAGTGAGGTGGGAGTGCCAAGTTACCCTCTCAGATGACCACCAGGACTTACATTTATTTAAAAGGGTCTTAACTACAGGCTTGGGAAGGCCATTATTTTAAATATACCCCCAGTATATTTAAACATTTTTGGCAGTTTCATGCTGAGTAGGAGGATTTTCTTCCTTTCTAACTGTTCAAGAATTAATTTTATTGACAAGTTTTAGGTAAAAATACAAGTATCTGGAATAATGACACTGTTTTCTGTTAAGAAATAAATTGTAGAGGCTTGGGGAGTTGTGGTCTTTTGTTCTCATGGAAACTACTACATTGCTGTAGAAAACTTCCTCCAAGTAATAGTAACTGCATCCTGTTTCTTATCAAATAAAGATGCTAATAATCTTGTATTATTTCTTATGCTGTGCAGTATGACCACAGTGTCTCCATAAACACATCTGCTGATGTGATATTTTCTAGGCCATTTATTAAAATTTACAATGGTAGAAACATTAAGGTTGTAAGAGACCTCCAAGTCCAAGAGATCATCAAGTCCACTCATGAACCCAGTGCCACCCTATCTGCTAAACCATGTTCCCGTGTTCCACATCTGCTGTTTTTTTTTAACACCTCCAGGGACAGTGACTCCGCCGCATCCCTGGGTAGCCTGTTCGAACCCCTGACCACTCTGTTAAGGAAGACATTTTTACTGATGTCCAATCTGAACCTCCCCTGGCAGAACTTGAGGCTGTTTCCTCTTGTGACTTGAGAGAAGAGACTGACTTCCACCTTTCTACACTCTCAGGTAGTTCATAGAATCATTACGGATTGGAAGGGACCTCGGAAGATGATCTAGTCCAATCCCCAAGTTGTAAAGGACAGTAAGGTCTCTGCTCAGCCTGCTTTTCTCCAGACTAAAAAACCCCAGCTCCCTCAGCTGCTGTGGGAACTGGTATCAGGTGCTTTGCTGGAGTCTGAGTAAACAACATGCACAACCTTCCCCTCATCCACTAGGTGGGTCATCTGGTCATAGAAGATCAGGTTGGTCAAGCAGGACCTGCCCTTCATAAACCCATCCTGGCTGGCCCTGATCCCGTGGCTGTGCTGCACATGCTGTGTGAGCTCAGGATGTGCTGCTCCATAATCTTCCCCAGTGCTGAGGTCAGGCTGACAGTTGCTTTTTCTGAAGCTTTTCTCATACAAGTGTGGTAGTGGTGCCTGGTAGCTGCATGCCTGGCAGTGACTTTGCGTGCTGTTAGTGATGAAGTCAGCTCTGGAAAATGACCACAAAGATGTTGATTTGCTTTCAGTTTACTCTTCTTCCCTGAAGCAGTGGTAAACTAGAAGAGCCATTGCCTTATATAGATTTTGCAACCTGTGACTTTGTTTTGATTTTCTTTGTATCATTGTCTTGGTCTTAGCTGTGTTCTTACCTCTCCAATGGAATATTTCACTTTTGGTACCCTCCTTTGAATTCCTAACATTCCAGTATTAGGATAGTGTTAACTGTAAGAGCCTGAATGCTCTCAAAGTTGCATCTTGGTTGTCATCCCTGTGACAAATAGCAAAAAGTTGTGAGATCTCAGTCTAGTGGTATTTGGGGAAAATTTTTAATTAATGGAATGGTTTTGCTTTATATATTAAATTATTCCGTCAAAGAGAAGAATGTAGTGGGGTTGTATTGTTAAGGGCTTTTTTGTTCTTCTTGAGATCTGAGTCATACCTCAATTCACTTTTTTTCCCCCAAAAGAGCTGTTAATAAATCTGTAGGCAAAGTGCTAAACACATTATAGAGTCAAAGGGATTTGCTTTTCTTCTCCTGCTGAAAATAGGTCAGCAATTAAATTATCTTGAAAGAAAATCAATACCAAGTTTGTTGTCTGGATTTAGCAAATATTTACATTTTATGGAAACACTTCTATTTGGAGTGACCAGTTGTGTAAGGGGTCTCCTGTGTAGTAAAGTGTTAGAATATCTTCCTAACTGTCTGTTACACGTTTCTGTCGCACAGACCTACTCTGACTTGATCAGAACAGCAGATTTCCGATGATTTAATAAATCAGACTATATACTCAAATTTTGTTCTTGCAAGGCAAGATACATAGAAAACCTATGTTGAGTGGAATTGCCATGTGAAGTGGTTTAATTCTGTTCTGGATTATGTGGTTCTACTATAGGAATGAAGAAGTGTGGAAAAAGTTTGCAGGAGCATTTCTGTGTGAATGCAAAGACTTGTTCAGAATTAAGCGACTTGACATTTTTTTGGGCACTTGCTTTAAACTTCTGTGGGGGGTAGGGGCCCTCTCAGCTGAAGAAGCTTTTTCTGTGTATGTTCTACCATTCAGTTTTTTCAGTTAATGAGGTAGGACAGACTGGCGAAGTAAAGTAGAGGTGAAAAATGTGCATGAGCACTGATGTATTTGACAGATGTGCTTTTTAAACTAAGATTAAAGGCTGTAAAAGCTTTGCCAAAGGGATCAGGTAAGGTTGTGGCTCTGGGGTATGTAGATCTACCTCTGTCATCGTAGCAGCAATGACACTCGGCTCGGGCCTTGAATCCTTTTGGAGCAATCCAACCAATACTTCAGTACTTAACCTTTGTTGAGTCTTGTGCTGCCATCACTGTGCTCTTGTTTGCTCAGGCAGTGACTGATTTGAGTAAATTTATGCAGCCTGTAAGACACTTCATAAACCCAGGAAGTCACTGAGCTTTTTTTCCTCCCGCCTTTTTTTAAACAAAAAGTTTCGCTTGTAAAGAGCAGTTAAAACAATTGAAAATTTGTTAAAGCAACTGGAAGAAGAGAGAAGCACTGAGAGAGCAGGGAAAATGCCAGTGATTGCAATGAGACTGGTAACTGGGTTCTTTCCCTTTTGTGTTGCTGTAGATGAATTCAGAGTGTCTGTGTGCACCAGACTGTAGCTTGCCATTGATTCTTGAAATAGTCTGCATGCAGGCTTACCAGTACTGCCTTTTGGAGACAACTGAGAGGTGGTAGCAGCAGGATGCAGTCATAATTCCTTAGGATACCTCTGCTGTAATGTCTGGCTGACCCGTCCAATGTGACGATTTCTCCTATTCCATTTAGCACTACATCAGTGAGACACAAAATGTGGTTGATTGTCTTGGGGCTAAAAAAAAGCTAAAAAATAGTGTTATCCTCAATTTTTACAAGGGATTGTTCTCCCTACCCACCAAAAAATCAATTGCAGAAATAGAGTTAATGTTGGTAAAACTCTTCACGTATTGAGTTGAAACTTTCATGGAGCATATCAAGTGCCTCTGCAAACCTGAAAGGTGTGCTGGCAGTGCTAGTCCACTGGTGAAGGAAGGCACCTGATACTGTGATAGGAGATGTAGGAAAAGCCGTGGAGGTAGGGGACTGTCCTTGGGTAGAAATGGTGCTTTTAGTAAATGAAAGATAAATTGCTGGAAAAAAATTCAAGCCCACTTCTGTCAACGTGGACATGGATGACTTTTTACACTCCTGTAATGCTTGGTGGGAGCAAACTGTTCCATTGCAGTTTTATATAAATAATGTTTGAGCATAAATTTCAAATTAGACTTAAGTTACCTGCCTAAAGGCATAGAAGAGATGAAGAGCAGTCTTCATCATGTGAAATTTGCCTTAACAAAATCACAAGGAAGTCGGGTGCAATTCCCCTTTACTGGGGCAAAGAGTGTCAGAGGAGAGAGATTTGGACCCCAGAACACCAATGCGTTTGAGAAGGGAGATGGAGACATTGACAAAGCAAGGAAGTAGTTAACAAGTTGTGAGTGCTGTGAAAAGGAAAGGGAAGTGAGGAAGAATAAACTGTGTTGTCTTTTTTCCCTGTGATTGTGAATGAACAGCTGTGCGAGTTCTTGCTGCACGTTTAATGGACTGCGCAGCATTACTTCAGCCATTTCAGAGACCCTTGTTTTCTCTTTCCCTTGTTTTTGTTCCTATCTTTGATTTTTATCATAGAAGTGATTCTTCCCATCTATTCAAACACCTCATTTTCTTTAGGTTTAAACTCTTTCAATTCAGTGGTGGCTTTTCTTTTTTTTCTGAGAATCTTAATGTAGACAGTTGTACAGCATTTAACATAAAAAAAGGAAAAGAAAGTAAGAACAAGCACTGTTTGGGCAACAAGTAATGGTGAAAAGGGCTGTTTCACTCATGCAGTGTCAATGAAAATACTACTTTCAATCTTCAGTAGTATACTGTAAACTTCTACTTGAAGTTAATACAATACTTGTAATGTGGTTAGATATTTTTGCCATGTTTGGTGTTTCTGATCCTTCTATTGCTGATTTACTGCAATAAGTAGAAATGTATTGTAACAGGTAGGATGCGGCAAGGCTCCATTCTGCATCATAAGTGGTATCTGTTTGACAGCAACAAGTTTTTATGTTTATGGCATTAAATTTGTACTGCATTATTTGCCTGCAAGTGTCACTCACAGTGATACTTGTTCACAAATAGCAAATGTTGCTTGATGCTTCCAAATGCAGGTTTGGGAAAAACGAGTAATACTTTTCTTCCTCTTTTCTTCTTCTGTTTGGTCTGCTGCCACGGAATATCTGTGTGTAAGGGCAAATTTATGTGCTTGAAACGTCCATGTCATAAGTCAGAAATTATTTCTGTTCAATACGCATATTAAATAATCATAATTACTTCTTTACTTCCCGGGCCCTGTTGCAGAACAATTGTATTGGAGTATATTTTCTTCAAATCCTGCTTGAAGGAAATACTGAAAAGTGTTTTGCAATCTAAATACACATCCTGGTGGCAGCCTTTTAGGTTAAGAATTTATGTAGAAACATAATTGTGGCTCAAATATATATAATCAGATATGAAAATCAGTACTTTTAGGATATAAGCATGAAGAAAAAAGGCCAGTCATAGTTTTGTTTTTTCTGCACTCCTGTCTTCAGCAGTCATTACAGGAACAGAAGTGGAAAAGGAGACAATAGGGATATGACAGAAATTACTTGGTTATTATTAGTTTTTCTCAAAAAATGTATGTACAGATTTGTCTTTCTCATCTGTTTTATAAGATTTCAGCTCTGTAGGACTGAACTCTTGATGTCATGTCTGACACTTGAATAGTAAGTAGAAAGCATTTTCGCACTAATTTTATAAATATACCCAGAACTCAAAAATAGCAGTATTGATAATCAAATTTGTCTGTCTTAGCTCTGGAATGGTCACTGCATGTTTGTGTAACTGGAAACCTTTTCATACATAAAATTTTATCCTTTTAGGATCTGATCTGTAGAACAGTACTTCAGTAATGAGTAAGAAATCTATGTGTGCTCCTGCATTGTCCTTGAATTTAAATTTTGCTGTATGTTGAGTTAAAAGAAAGTCTGATTTTATTTTTTTTTTCACTAGAGTTTTTATTTTGGTGTAATCCAGCAGTTTCATAGTTCTGCGAATCAATACCTGAAATGAATTTCACTGCTCTTCTCTTGAACTCTTGTACCAGGTTAAGCTGCAAAATAGCAAACTTCATGCTGTGCTACAATGTTAGACAGGGAAATGGTGATCCCTGCATCTGACATGAACTGTCTGCAAAATCTGTGTCATTCATTCAAAATAAAGCTGATAACTTAACTGGCATGTCTGCTTGGCCGTGAGCAGTTGATTGGCTCTAATACTCTGAATAAAAAAGTTCCCTTTGTAACTATTAAACTGTTGGCCAAAGGCACTTCTTCACAGTGTCACAGTATCACAGTAATGATAAGGTTGGAAAAGACCTTAAAGATCATCCAGTCCAACCTAAATCCAAATAAACAAAGTAAACCTAACATCTAGATCATGCCACTCAGAACCTCATCCAGCCTAACCTTGAACACCTCCAGGGTCGGCGACTCAACCACCTCTGTGGGCAGCCCATTCCAAAACCGGATCACTCTTTCAGTCAAAAATCTTTCCCTAATGTCATGTCTAAACCTCCCTGATGGAGCTTAAGACTATGACCTCTTGTCCTGTCTCCAGTGGCCAGGGAGAAAAGACCAACCCCTGCCTGACTACAACCACCTTTCAGAGAGTTATAGACAGCGATAAGGTCACCCCTGAGCCTCCTCTTTTCCAGGCTAAACAAACCCAGCTCCCTCAACCTCTCCTCATAGGGCTTATCTTCCAACCCCTTTACCATTTGAGTTGCCCTTCTCTGGACCCGTTCCAGCACATCTACATCCCTCTTAAACTGAGGGGCCCAGAACTGAACAAATACCCCAGGTGTGGTCTAACCAGTGCTGAATACAGGTGAAGGATAATCTTCCTTGACCTGCTGGCCACACCATTCTTGATGCAGGCCAGGATGCTATTGGCCCTCTTGGCCGCCTGGGCACACTGCTGACTCATGTTAAGTTTACTGTCCACCAGTACCCCCAAGTCTCTCTCTACCTGAGAACTCTCTAAGAACTCCATTCCCAGCCTATAGTTATGCCTCGGTTTATTTGTTTTGCAGTTTGTGTACCAATTTTAATTTAAATTTTCCTTAGTGTTATTTCAGGAGTTAGGAAGTTTGGTCAGTAGAGTTTGTCTTTGTTTCTTCATGAGATAGGCCCAAATTAGGGCATTAGGTCTTCCACACCGCTGCACTATACAAAAATACATGATGTTCTGTGCCTGTTATGAACTTGTGATTAATGCTGGATTCAGTTTCTCTCAGGTATAGCTCTATCAGAACTGACCATCTCCATGGCTGGGTTTGCTCTGGCTTTCCATGGTGTTAAACATTGATAGCAGCTGTGTTTCTGCATGGAACAAGGAACACAGGGACGGCAAGTCTGCCAAGTTAATGAATACTGACAGTGCAATGCGTACAGTTTGGTTTGGGGATTGTTTTTAAGTTGATGACCTAAGATGGCAAATCAAAAGTTTTCTTTTTCCAGCTGTGCAATATACCTGGTGTGAGTTGGACCTAAATTCAAAGTGATAAGTAAGCTGTAAATGACAAAGGCCTGTTTGAGAATCCATTCATGAGTCGATTCTCTGCCACTGACCTCAGTATGTTTCCAGCGGACTTTAATCTGTGTCAGGCAGTGCCTGGTTACCTACACCTGACACTCTAGGTTTGGGTTCAATGTTCATTTGGGAAAGAGGAAGGTCTATATGGCCATCATCCAAATGACACCCTGGAGAAGAGAATACATTTTTTTTTAAGCTTAATCACTTCTACTTTGTAGAAAATCTTAGAAAACAAACCTCCTTTTTGTTTTTACTTCTTATGCACATGCATTTCAGGGTATCACAAAACATTAGGGATTGGAAGGGACCTTGAAAAAGTATCCAGTCCAATTCCCCCACCACAGCATGGTCACCTAGACCAAGTCACACAGGAACATATCCAGGCAGGTTTTAAACGTCTCCAGAGGAGGCTCCACAACCTCCCTGGGCAACCCGTTCCAGTGCTTCCTTCCAGTGTCACCCGCACTGGGAAGAAGTTTCTTCTCATATTTATGTGGAACCTTCTATGTTCAGCTTACACCCATTGCCCCATATCCTATCACTAGATGACATTGAGAAGAGCCTGGCTCCGTCCTCCTGACACCCACCCTTCATATATTTATATAGACATTAATGAGGTCACCCCTCGGTCTCCATTTCTCCAAGCTAAGGAGACCCAACCCACTCAGCCTTTCCTGAACAGGGAGATGTGCCAATCCCTTCATCATCTTTGTGGCTCTGCTCTCTCCAGCAGTTCTGTGTAGTCCTTGAACAGAGTGGCCCAGAACTGCACACAATATTTCAGATGTCGTCTCACCGGAGCAGAGTAGAGGGGGAGAAGAACCTCCCTCCATCTGCTAACCACCCCTGATCCACCCCAGGATGCCCATGGCCTTCTTGGCCACAAGAGAGTGTTGCTGGCTCATCCTGCTGTCCACCAGGACCCCCAGGTCCCTTTCTCCTACACTGCTTTCCAACAGGTCAGTTCCACAACCTATACTGGTACCTGGAGTTGTTAAATGCCAGGCTCTACACTTGCCCTTGTTATAGTTTATTAAATTTTTCCCTGCCCAGTTCTCTAGCCTGTCCAGGTCCTGCTGAATGGCAGCACAGTCTGCTGGGATGTGGGCTACTTCTTCCAGGTTTGTCATCTTCAGACTTGCTGATAGTGTGCTGTAATCCTTCATCGAAGTCATTAATGAATATTGCATAGATTTTTGTCCACAAGTTAGTGTGCCATATACCGGTGGAGTGCAGCTGTACTGATGTCCGTATGCTTACACCAGTGGTAAAAACACTTGAAACTTGGTATCTGACCAGGAAGAGGGATGTTAATATGTAGTTGCAGTGATGCATGTCCTGCACTTGAGATCTTTAAACTGTTGAGTTTTCTGAAAGCCTACAGCCAATACTGACAGCTGCCAGAGCTCTGTGGTGGAGAGGGAGAGTGGGAGGGATGTGACTATTTGACTGTTAGTCTGTCAGGGTGCAGAGAGGGCAGCTGCACTGTGAAAATATAAATATTTAAATTGTATATGCTGCTTGATGCCAATCCTCTTTCTGTTTGGGCAGGCAGATTTTAAAAAGATGAGTCGGTTATTCCACACCATCTTAAAGCATTTGAACGTTCTGCTCTTGAGGTGTCCTCTAATCCCTCTATCCACAGCACAAGCAGGTCTCACCTTCACAAGAAATTCAGCTCAGTTACTTTGCCCAGCAAACTCTGAGATCAGAGGACAGCTGCTGCTGTCTCTTGAAAGAAGGATGGAAACAAGTAAACAAGGAGTTCTAGAGTCTTCAGGGGTTGTCGCTGATGTCTGTAGTTGATTAACTTTAAGAATTAGTAATTATAGAATTAAATAATTTTTTTGTATGGTCTTCAAAACAGTTTGAGAGGTGATTCCTTCTGGTTTTGTGTGTGTGTGTGTGTGTGGCTTCAGACACTGTAGCTGGTAATAGCAAGCGCAGAGCTGCCTGACCTGCAGGCTCAGCCACATGCCCCTAACCACAGCACACAGCTCACTTGGGCATTAGTGCCTCTGACAGCATCATAACAAGAGACAAAACTGTGAGATGAGTCGAGCATGGCCTATGAATCCTCAGATGTGAATGGGCATAGCTGCAGCGGACTGGCAGGGCAAATGCTGGGCCAGCAGCCACTGTCAGCTGTGGGAAGCAGCGCTGCGAGCAGCATCATCCTTTCCCAGAGTCATTTGGGAGCAGAAATGCACTCAAATCCTTTCCCTTTGGAAGATCCAGTAAGAGGTCAAAGTGACATCTAGCCTTGGGAACCATTTTTGCTACCTGACCATCACTTCATGTGTCCTGTTTCTTTCCTGGATTTGATCCAGCTACTTTTGGCACTTGCTTACAGCTTTGCTTTCAGTATGTCATTTTTGCTACAGGCCCCTGCGATTTTCTGGAGGACACTTCTGTGCAGTTGGTTTTGCACTATTGAGGTGGAGTGGGCCAGCCAGAAAAAAAGATGTGGTGATAAAAAACCCCAAATCATTGAATGGTTTAGAGAGGAAGGGACCTTTTAAACTTGTCTAGTCCAGCCCCCCTGCAGTGAGCAGGAGCATCTCCTAGAATCATTAGGGATTGGAAGGGACCTCGAAAGATCATCTAGTCCAATACCCCCACGACACCAGAATCACCTAGACCAAGTCACACAGGAACATATCCAGGCAGGTTTTAAATGTCTCCAGAGAAGGAGACTCCACAGTGCCCCTGGGAGGCCTGTTCCAGTGCTCTGCCACCCTCACTGTGAAGAAGTTCCTTCTCATATTTATGTGGAACCTCCTATGTTCCAGCTTACACTCATTGGCCCTAGTCCTATCACTAGATGACATTAAGAAGAGCCTGGCTCCATCCTCCTGACACCCACCCTTCACATATTTATAGACATTAATGAGGTCACCCAGCTCCTTCAGCCTTTCCTCATCAGGGAGGTCCTCCACTTCCTTCATCATCCTTGTTGCTCTACATTGGACTCCCTCCAGCAGCTCTGTGTACTTCTTGAACTGAGGGGCCCAGAACTGGACAACATACTCCAGGTGTGGTCTCACCAGTGCGGAGTAGAGGGGGAGAAGAACCTCTCTCCATCTGCTAACCATCCCCCTTCTGACCCGTCCCAGGATGCCATTGGCCCTCTTGGCCACAAGAGCACTTTGCTGGCTCATGGTCACCCCTAGGTCCTTTTCTCCTACGCTGCTTTCCAACAGGTCGGTTCCCCAACCTATACTGATACCTGGGGTTGTTCTTGCCCAGATGCAAGACTCTGCACTTACCCTCGTTATATTTCATTCAATTTCTCTCTGCCCAGCTCTCCAGCCTGTTCAGGTCTCACTGACTGGCAGCACAGTCTGCAGGGATGTCGGCAACACCACCCAGCTTTGTCATCAGCAAACTTGCTGACAGTGCACGCCAATCCCTCATCCAAGTCATCAATGAATACATTGAACAGGACTGGTTCCAGCACTGACCCCTGGGGCACTCCACTAGATCCAGGCCTCCAACTAGACTCTGTCCCATTGACCACCACTCTCGGACTTCTATCCTGCAGCCAGTTCACAATTAACCTCGCTACCTGATTATCCAGTCCACGCTGCCACAGCTGTGGAGAATGCTGTGGGAGTCCATGCCAAATGCCTCACCACTCTCGATATGAACAGCTGCTTCCTTGTATCCAATCTAAGTCTTTTATCTTTTAGTTTAAAACTATCGCCTCTTGTCTTGTCACAACAGGTCCTGCTTATACATGTCCTCAGCTTTCTTATCAGTCCCTTTAAGTACTGAAAGTGCTGAGGAATTCAATAAAGAGCAATATTAACATTTCTTCAGTGCTGTGTCTGCATACGCCTTCTGTCTGGGAACTGGGCAAATGAAGCGCTGTGTTTTGTAACAGCTTAAGCCCCCATAACCAGTAAAGCATACCTGTGCTTTGAAAAATCCTCTTTTGTCTGCTCTTACTCAAAGTAATTTGATACTAAAAATAAATATAACTGTGCTGATGTGAGTGGCATTGACCATACAGTGTTTTACCACTGTACACTGTAGATCTGATACAGCTGTTGTTAAGTCTAAATGTGAGAGAGGTCAGCAGAGAGCAAGGAAGGCAATTGGGGATCTGGAGCCATCTCTCTTACGAGGAAAGGTTGAGAAAGCTGGGACTGCTTAGCCTTGAGAAGAATGAGAAGAGACCTAATCTGTGGCTGTAGGGAGGTTGATGCC
Source organism: Rhinopomastus cyanomelas (assembly GCA_013400115.1). NCBI lineage: Eukaryota > Metazoa > Chordata > Aves > Bucerotiformes > Rhinopomastidae > Rhinopomastus > Rhinopomastus cyanomelas. The sequence goes on along the minus strand of VXBP01001832.1, from coordinate 23,300 downwards.
AGGCAGTTTTCAGTTGTGCTCAGAGACAGGACACGGGCCAGGGGGCCCAAGCTGGAACCCAGAAAGTTTCATTCAGAAGTAAGGAAAATCTTCAGTGTGAGTTACAAAGGAGATACAAAGCCCTGCCCTGAGAGGTTGCCCAGAGAGGTTGTGGAGTCTCCTTCTCCAGAGATATTCAGATCCTACCTGAATGCAGCCCCATGCCATGTGCTTTAGTCAGTTGTGCTTTGGCAGGATGGGGGTTGGACATGATGATATCTTGAGGTCCCTTTCAATTCCTGTGATTCTGTGAGGCTGAAGTTATTGCCTTTGTACTGTGTTTTCACTACTTGGTTTTAGTGGGAAGTGTGTTGGGTATAATGTGTAAACATATCTGATGGATCAATATTCTATGTACTGTGATGGGTACTGTATAGAGGCTTGTGGTGAGTTCAAGACCGTAAGTAAACAGAAGGAAAAGCAGCTAGGTCTTGATGAGATCTCAGATAGAATTTGCCAGACAATGGGTAGCTTAGGGGAAATGAAAGGGGTTTATTCAATCTGTAACTGTATACACAAAGAAGAAAAAGGTTAAGCAAGTTAGTGCATACAAACCAGAAACTCCGTCACAATGCCATCACATGTTCTGAGAAAAATACAATGGAAGATTACTACTGTATTAGCCTTTGGTTTTTTACCAAAGACAGACCTGGGGAAAGCATGTCAGTCAAGCAGAGATGGGTACAACCACCCTCTCTTCTTTTCATTCTGAGAGACTTTTCGGGTGCCCCATAGCGTGTCATGGTCTGCAGACCCTGAACCTTTGGCCATGCTGGACTGGCAGACTCTTCAATTCTTCAACATAGCTTGTTTGGCAAAACACTGATCGGACAGGCCTGATTCCTCAGAGCCTGAACTGCATTCCTTGATGCAGGAAACATGCTTTTTAAAAAGGACCTAGTCTCTTTTCTTGAGAAGGATTTAATGATTCTTGAGTCCTTCTGCTTCTTTCACACAGTTCAGATAAGCATGAAGGAATTCTCAGATGCCTCTCCTGAAGCTTCTTCTCTCCCCAATACTTGAGCATCCCCAGCTTTTTTCAGCAGCAGAAATGACTAAGTTTCTCTTCCTGCTCATCAGTGGCTAAATATGGTGGCGGCTGCATGGCTGACCACATGGAGAGCACACTGTGGCAACAACTGCATGGCTGTGTTAGCAGAGGCCTCTCCCTTGCTGCAGACATGGCCAAGAGAGTTCCCCTCCCAGCTCACTCTTTTTCTCTCCCCTCCTCCTGCTTCGGTTGCAGGGGAAAGGGGAGTATTTTTTTCAGCTCACCATGGGCTGCTGGATGCAGTTCTGGGTCACTCTGTGCAGGGACGAATCAGCACTTGATGGTTCTTACTACATCCAGCTATCTCAGAAAGCAAATGGGGGAACAGCTTTCTATCGACATGGAACAGAAAGCTCTGCCAGCATGCTCTGCTAGCACCATGGCCAGGCTGGGCTGAGTTGGGGCCACCTTTTCAGCCTGCCTACCTTCGGCAGGGGAGGGACCCACTGCTACAGGTCTCGGTGCATGCCATCCCGTTACCCCCTTGACCCTGAATTGGTGGGGGAAAGCCAGAGCCCCATGTCAACATGCTGGGGGAAAGCTCCCAGAGGAAAAAGGGGCTGGGCTGATCAGTCAGCCCTGTCCTATAGTGTAACCTTTTGCCCACCCCTCCCAGGACAGGTCACTGGAAGAATTCTCTTAAAGCGGCACACACATTTTTCTGCATGACAACACAACTATACATCTGAAAATTTGGTAATGGTAATTTTCAAATTGTAACAAGGCTGTAACTGAAGTGATTCAGCTTTGCATGACAGAGTTGGAACATACCTGTAAAATGCTTTTGCAGAGCATAGAGTTGTACAGAGGAGCATCATTTGCCCATTGTGGAATGGAGGTGGGTTTTGGTTTAACTCATCAGTCTTTGGTTTCTGTCTCATATTCAAATTCTAATGTGTGCAATATCACAGAATTGAGTCACAGAATTACTGAAGCTGGAAAAGACCTCTGAGATCATCAAGTCCAGTCCATGACCTAATATCCTATTGGCCAGTCCATGACCTAATATCCCATTGGCCAGACCATGGCACTAAGTGCCATGTCCAATCTTTCCCTCACACCTACACTTCTTGAGGGATGAAGAAATTAAATATTGATCCTCATCTACAATACTAAGGTTGAGGGGGATCTTTATAGTTTAGTATAATGGTATTATATAGGGGGGTTTTCAGTAATAACTGCATTGAAAAAATTTTTAAATGCTCTGTGGGCTTCCTACTGTTCCCTCTTTTGTACCACCAGATGAACTGCTAATGTGGTGAATGCTGGAAAATAGTGTGATGTGTGCCTACTCTTGAGGATTTTTACCAGCTGGAAATGAGATGATCTGTTCATAAATTGCAGTCATTGTCTGGCAGACTTCTCAGAGTATAGTCTGGTTTACCTGCTTTTGGCAAATGTGCAGAACCAAAGGCAGGAAAGATAAAAGTGCATAATTTTTAGCTCTGTGCTTTGTTCTGTAGTTGTTGGCTAAGCAGCTGTCCCTTTGGTTTCTTTGACCTCAGCCTTTGGTGCTTTGTTGCACAGCCTTCACTCGCTTGTGCAGCTCTGAACAAATTTCCAGTGCTTTGGAAAGAAACACCAATAGAAATACGTCTGGCACTGTATTTGTCCAATTTCTTCATTGTTTATAGAAAATTGTTTTTCTTTTGGAGATTGATTGTTTTCTACAGATTTCCTGCCACATACACTTCCAATGCTATTAAAATGTTTCATTAAAATTTGGAGCTACTTCTCTTTGCTGCTTAAAGGACTCAAACTTGTTGTCCTGATGTATCCCGGGACAAAACCAAGCTAATGAGTAAAGATATTTAAAGAAGAATAAGTCCCAAACCTCAAACTTGCAGAATGGGATGCTTTAACTATTAGTGACATACCTCTTGTGTTCTTATTTGTAGTTGCTCTTCTACAACGAGTAGCAGAATTGGAAAAGGTCAATGCAGAGTTTCTGCGCACAAAGCAGCAACTTGAGCAAGAATTTAATCAAAAGAGAGCAAAATTTAAGGAGTTATACTTGGCTAAGGAAGGTGAGTTTTCAATTATCAGAGTTTAATTCTAAAGTTTATGAAACCAGCTTTAAGTAGTCCCTGTACAAATAACCTTTGTAATACCAACTAATACTCTTCAAATACTTTAGGGATAATTAGAATTTAAAGGATATTTCTGATGGGATAGTTGACTGCATGTCCAGCATGATTAGTGGGATGAGGCATTGCTTTTGTCTGGTTTACCCAAAATGGAAAAGTACCAGTAGTCCTTTAAACAGTATAATAAGGACATAACAGAGTTGATCTGGTAAGCAAAAGGATAAAGTCTAGGTGGTGTGCTGTTTGTACTTGGCAGCTTGCTTTTTTAAGTAGCCTTAATTTGTCTTAAATTCCCATCTAAGGTAAAACATAAGCAGACAAACATTATAAAAATTTTAATACCAGCCAGGGGCATCTAATTCTTTGAACCATGTCAGCTCAAATATCTCATGAAGAACTGTAGAGATAGCTGTTGTTCTGAGAGACAAATGGATTTATTTCTAATCCTGATGATTTTCCTATCCTTAACATACGAAAGCAGCACCAACAAATAATGAATTAAGCCTGCAGCTGCTTGTGTAAGCTTATGAGAGCAGAAATACAACAGGCATGAGGAAGAGCAGACCATACAGCGGGCCTATTTCTTTGTGTTTCTAGCATCTGGATGAAAGGAAATTTTAAGATACAGGACACTGCTGATGATCAGCAATAATTCACCCTTTTCAGAACAGTCAAAAAATAAACTGTGATGAGAGCACATAGCACAGCAGGATAGAAAGTAAATTGTCTTTCCCCCCCCCAAAAAAAAGCTTTTTTCCTTCTGTGTTCTGCAAGGCTCTTTTTTAAATGTATACTGCAACAATCACAATCCATCCTAATTTCATTAGTTTAAAAACTAAGACAGGATTTGGTTTTTTTGCATGAGCATGCATGGCCTCTTGAGTTTCCAATTAAATCTGGATTCCTTATTCTTTATTAAGATGTAAGGTGTTGGGCACCAGGAGTAAGTAAGCTTTTTGGTATTGAGGGAAATCTGTGGAGGTAGCTTGATGTTTGTTGTGCACTGGCCAGATGTTTCTGCTAAAAGTGGTTGCCCCTGAAACAGGATATGTGGGCTTGGAACTGTTAATGCTTTTGAAACTTACTGTAGAGCATGTATCTTCTAGAGCTTTTTGCTTCAGATTAACCAAGAATTCAGGAGGATAAGGTGAAATTAGTTTAATTTCTGTCTATAGATGTAGCAATTAGGGAGGCGGTGGATGTGCAATTGAATGTAGCAGCTCAGTTTTAGTAAAGCTGTTGTGAAGGTTAAATTAGGCTGCACAGATTTCTTCTGTGGGCTCCACATAGTGGTCACAGTGTGTTTCTGTTCAAAAAGTGTGAAACATTCTATCTGTACTCAGAATCAAGTTCATGCCAAAACTGGGAGAACTGTCTTCTTGTCCGTTGTTCTTACCTTTTCCAGATTCATTACTAGAATGAGTTAAGTAATAATGAATTAATTAAAAGCACAGCCCACTTTCATCAGAAAAATTGATTCATACTGATCTTATAGTGGCTGCTTTGTGGCTATGTCTGTGAAAAGGTATTTTTTTAATAAAAGGAAAGGGCAAGTGCTTGAGATGTCTGCTCATGTTTGTTCAGTCGTTAAGGGTACATGCTTTAATATCTGTGCTTCCCTCACCCCCTTTTTAGAGCACTGTTCTTTTCTGTGGTAACCCTGGATAGTTTTCAGATGGAATTTATTAATCAACCTAAATGTAAATAATACTTATTTTCAGAGGACCTCAAACGACAAAATGCAGTGCTGCAAGCAGCCCAAGATGATCTGGGACAACTGCGGACCCAGCTGATGGAAGCCCATGCTGAAATGGAGAACATCAAAGCTATAGCTACAGTATCAGAGAATACAAAGCAGGAAGCTATTGATGAGGTCAAGAGGCAGTGGCAAGAAGAAGTAGCTTCACTGCAAGCTATTATGAAAGGTAACAACCAGGAGATCGGACACCTCTTCAGTAGGTTTTCAGTGGTTTGTGCCTGCTCTTACATGAAATAAGGAGAGCTCCTTCTCATAACTTGGGAAAACTTGGCCTCAGAAGTGATGGAAGAAGTGTAGATCCTAAGGGTACCTTCTTGGTGGTTATCTTCTGTTAATGTGAGGATAGAATTTAGAAGGAATCATGGCAGTAGCTCTCCTACATGTATGCAAAACATTTCTGAGGGACTGTGAATTGTCATATTGTTTTTTCACATGAACAAGTATCGTGCATGTAATTTAGTAAGTCTGAAAACAGCTTTAGGCTGACAGCATGATTCTCTTCTCTCCTGTGTACACACAGTTCTACTGTCAGACAGTTAAGTGTCCCTCCAGTACTACCACATGGACTTTTCCCCAGGCTCACAACTGAACATCAATATCAGTCATGGGTAATTTTTATCTCTGGATGGTTCAGAGATATTTTTTGTTATGTTTGCATGTTGCACAGCTGTGACATTTCTCAGACAAACTATCTGCAAGGAGCAAAATGCAGGGTGTAAGATGGGAACAGGTTCTTGCCATAACTGGATGAGGGATTGGCATGCACTGTCAGCAAGTTTGCTGATGACACAAAGCTGGGTGGTGTTGCCGACACCCCTGCAGACTGTGCTGCCATTCAGTGAGATCTGGACAGGCTGGAGAGCTGGGCAGAGAAAAATTTAATGAGTTATAACAAGGGTAAGTATAAAGTCTTGCCTCTGGGCAAGAACAACCCCAGGTACCAGTATAAGCTGGGGACTGACCTGTTGGAGAGCAGTGTAGGAGAGAGGGATCTGGGGGTCGTGGTGGACAGCAGGATGACTATGAGCCAGCAGTGTGCTCTTGTGGCCAAGAGGGCCAACACCATCCTGGGGTGAATCAGAAGGGGGGTGGTTAGCAGATCAAGAGAGGTTCTTCTCCCTCTCTACTCTGCCCTAATGAGACCACGCCTGGAGTGTGTGTCCAGTTCTGGGCTCCTCAGTTCAAGAGGGATGTGGAGCTGCTGGAGAGGGTCCGGCGCAGGGCAATGAAGATGATGAAGGAAGTGGAGCACCTCCCTTGTGAAGAGAGTCTGAGGGAGCTGGGTCTCTTTAGCTTGGAGAAGAGGAGACTGAGGGGTGACCTTATTAATGTCTACAAATATGTGAGGGGTGGGTGTCGGGAGGATGGAACTGGGCTGTTCTCGGTGTCATGTAGTGATAGGACGAGGGGCAATGGTTGTAAGCTGGAACGTAGGAGGTTCCACATCAACCTGAGAAGGAACTTCTTCACAGTGAGGGTGACAGAGCACTGGAACAGGTTACCCAAGGTTGTTGTGGAGTCTCCTTCACTGGAAATGTTCAAGACCTGCCTGGATGTGTTCCTGTGTGACTTGGTCTAGGTGATCCTGCTGTGTCAGGGGGATTGGACTAGATGATCTTTCGAGGTCCCTTCCAATCATTATGACTCTATGATAACTGGCTGTTTTTGTAAAGGTTCAGAAACATGATCACAGTAACCTGAGTGTCAGTTGATACCCTGATGGACATGGTTAAAACAATTAATTTAGTGAAAGTGCTAATTGTCCGAAACAAAAATAACACTGGGAGGGTTTGAACAAAAATCACTTATGAACTGCAGGCAAAGAAGCAAAACTTACTCAATATGGTGGGAAAAGCAATAAGGCATTTGATTCACCCCACACATAAACCCCATATAGAAAGACATATGGAGATTCACCACAGTGTTCTTACATAACTGAGCAGAAGTCTCAATATCCAAACCCTAAAAAGGGAAAAGAGTCTACCAACAATTTCTGCTTCTGTGGAAGCATGGTGTCCATGAAAGTTCAGTCTCGCATCCCTCAGCTTAAGCAGGCGTTTTGAAGTCCAGCTCTCTGTTTCATTTGCTTCACACCAATTTTTCATTTTCAAAATGCCAATTCTTACAGCTATGAATAAGGAGAAAACTCTCAATTTCAGCAAACCATGGAAATCCAGGTGAAGCTTTCTTTCTGCTGATTTCTGTGGTTCCATGTGTTCTCCCTTTAGTCACCATGCTTCACAGAATTACAGAACATTAGGGATTGGAAGGGACTTTGAAAGATCATTCAGTCATATCCTCTTGCTGCAGTAGGATTCCCTAGATAAGTAGCACAGGAACATATCCAGAGAGGTTTTAAATGTCTACAGACGGTGTTGGCAACACCACTCAGCTTTGTGTCATCAGCAGACTTGCTGACAGTGCACTCTAATCCCTCATCCAAGCCATTAATGAATAGATTGCATAGGACTGATCCCAATACAGACCCTTGGAGGACTCCACTAGATGCAGGCCTCCAGCTAGACTCTGTCCCATTGACCACCACTCTCTGGCTTCTATCCTGCAGCCAGTTCACAATTCACCCCGCTACCTGATCATTGACACCACACTGCCACAGCTTGGCTGCAAGGATGCCGTGAGAGACAGTGTCAAATGCTCAAGTCAAGTCAAATCAACTCAAGTCAAGGTAGACCACATCCACCACTCTGCCATCATCTGTCCACCTGGTTATGCCCTCATAAAAGGCTATCACGTTGGTCAAGCATGACTTCCCCTTGGTGAAGCCATGCTGACTCTCCCCAATGTCCTTCCTGTCCTTGATGTGCCTGGAGACAGAGTCCAGGACAAATTGTTCCATCACCTTTCCTGGGGTGGATGGGAGGCTGACCGGTCTAGAGTTACCTGGGTCCTCCTTCTTACCCTTTCTGAAGACTGGAATGACATTTGCTGTCCTCCAGTCTCTAGGCACCTCTCCTGATCCCCATGACTTAGAAAAGATGGTGGTGAGTGGCTTAGCAATGACTTCGCCGTCTCCCTTAGTATGCATGGGTGCATTCCATCAGGGCCCATGGATTTATGTCCATCCAGTTTGTTCAACATATCCCTAACCCAGTCCTCATTAACCAAGGCAGGCTCATCTCTTGCCTCGACTTCCTCTGGAGCCTCAGCAGTCTGGGGCTTGATATCAGGACAGCTCCCAGAAGTACAGACAGAGGTAAAGAGGGTGTTCATTATCTCTGCTTTCTCTGTATCCTCTGTCTTCAGGGCACCCACCTCATTCAGCAGGGGCCCTACATTGCCTCCAGTTTTAGTTTTACCTGCAGTGTATTTGAAGAAGCCCTTTTTGTTGCCCTTGACCTCTCTTGCAAGGTTTAATTCCAAGGAGGCCTTGGCTTTCCTACTTGCATCCCTACATTCTCTCACCAGAGCATTATAATCACCCCAAGTGGCCATCCCCTCCTTCCATGACCTATAGACTCTCTTCTTCCTTTGAGCTTGCCCAGCAGCTCTCTGGTTAACCACGCAGGTCTTCTGGCTCTCTTTCTTGACTTCTTTCCTGTTGGGATGCTCTTGTGTTGTGCTTCAAAGAAGTAGTCTTTGAATGCTAACCAGCTATCTTGGGCCTGTTCACCTGCCAGTACCCTGTCCCATGGGATTTCCTCTAGCAATTGCTTGAAAAGGCCACAGTTGGCCCTGCTGAAGTCCAGGGTTGTGATTCTGATAGCTATTCTGTTCCTACCACACAATACCTTGAACTCCACCATATCATTTTCACTACAGCCAGTGCTGCCCTCAACTTTCTCTGCTTCAGCCAGACCCTACTTGTTGATGACTGTAAGATCCAGCAGTGCTCCTCTCCTAGTGGGCTCCTCCACCATTTGCATCAGGATGTTGTCACCAATGCACTGCAGGACCCTCCTGGACTGTGGGTGTCTGGCTGAGTAGATCTTCCAGCAAATATCAGGGTAGTTAAAATCCTCCATGAGAACCAGGGTCTGTAGCTGTGAGGCTGCTGTCAGCTGCCTGTAGAAGGCCCCATCAGGTTCTTCATCCTCATCTGATCATCTGTAATAGACACCCACGACAGTGTCACCCATGCTAGCCTGCCCCTTAATCCGTTCCCACAAACTCAACTCTCTCTTCATCCGCCTCTGGACAGAACTGAATACATTCCAGTTGCTCTTTCACATAAAGAGCAACTCCACCACCCCACCTTGCTGGCCTGTTTTTCCTGAGAAGATCATGGCTGTCCATGACCACATTCCAGTCATGTGAGCTGTCCCACCATGTCTCTGTAATTGCCACCAGATCATGATCACCTGACTGAACACAGATTTCTAACTCCTGCTTATTCCCCATGCTGCATGCATTGGTGTGCAGACGTTTCAGGGAGTGAGCTGAGCGCTCCAATTTTGCACTACGATGGTGGGAGGCCTCGTGGTCTTCATCAGGACCAGAGTGCTGTCCCACTGGTGCCCACTCAGCAACAATCCCACCCCTCTTCAAATTGAGTTTAAAGCTCTCTGCATGAGCCCTTCCAATTTCAGGGCCAAATGATGCCATATCCAGCTCTGGGACATGTGTGTCCTGTCTGCAACCCAGACGAGAAGTGAAAGTGGAGGCCTGAAGAAGGAGGATGGTGGGTGGAGGGCTGGAACCGTCAGAAACCTGAAACTGGAACTCCAAACCCCCTCAGCCAACCCAAACCCCTCTGTTCACAGAAAACATAAATTAAGTTTACAGATTTTTCTTACAGGTCTCAAAGGTTTAAACCATAACACTTAGTCTGTGTAGGTACTTTTTCTAACATCTGGCTATGTTTTTCCCCCAGAGAAGATAAAACTTCGTGTATGTTGAGTGTACAAGTTTCTGTTTGCTTATGATCTACATGAACCTCGATCAAGGCTCAATTGTACCAGCTGCTGTCCATATCTAAACACAGTCAGTTCCTTGCCTGAAGCAGTAATCTTAATAATTGGGAAAGGAAAGCTACCTGGGAAATTCTAGTTCCTTTCCCTCATGGAGTAAATAAGTGTGGAGATACAAAATGTACTGCTAAATAGGATATTAGACACGTACGTTATGTTAAATGAGGAGTTCCACAGACCTGGGGGCTTGTTTGAGCTTGCTTGATGGTACAAATCAAGGTGCAGTTCTGTTGGATCTTCTGTTTATGTACCTGAGTTTTGGAGCCAAAGTCAAAGGGAATAGAGAAGTATGTAGAATTCACTGTTGTTCTAGTTCTGATCAATTATGACAAATAATTCTCTGGTTGGAGATGGAGTTCATAAACTTCTGGTTTTTAACTTATATTGAAAGTAAGTTTTGAAAATGCTGTTTTATAGAGACAGTTCGTGACTATGAGCTCCAGTATCATCACAGGTTGGAGCAAGAGCGAGCTCAGTGGAACCAATACCGAGAAAATGTGGAACGTGAAATAGCAGAATTAAGAAGACGGCTGTCTGAAGGTCAAGAGGAAGAAAACCTAGAAAATGAAATGAAAAAGGTATGTTGAGATCTATTGCTTCAATTTCTGTTTCAATATACACTTGTGGAAATACGCATGCATTCATTTCTATGGCCTGCTCCAGTTCCTTATAACTACTCATAGTGTTTGTGTTTTCTCCATTAGATTTGAAGATTGGTATATTCTCTTTCACGCAGGAAGGAGACTGAACTTGTGGAATTGCTCTTTACGTGAGAGAGCAACTGGAATGTATTGAGTTCTATCCAGGGGTGGATGAAGAGAGAGTTGAGAGTTTGTGGGTGGGGATTAAGGGGCAGTCTGCCATGGGCAACACTGTTGTGGGTGTCTGTTACAAGCCACCAGATCAGAATGAGGAAGTTCATGAGATCTTCTACAGGCAGCTGACAGCAGCCTCACAGCTACAGGCCCTGATTCTTACGGGGAATTTTGTTGTACTCACCAACAAGGAGGGTCTGGTCAAAGAGAGCTGCTGGGCAAGCTCAAAGGAAGAAGAGAGTCTGTAGGTCATGGAAAATGTTTAAAACCCACATGGATGTGTTCCTGTGTGACTTGGTCTAGGTGATTCTGATGTTGTGGGGGGATTGGACTAGATGATGTTTCGAGGTCCCTTCCCATCCCTAAATTTCTGTGATTCTGTAATTCCATGATAATAGATCTGTGTTTTGGAGTCCTTGCTTATTATGTTATAAACACTTGCTTTTAAGTTTTCTTCTCAGGAGTCTTACAGTTGTTTTCTACATATCCTAAGAGAATTTTAATGTAGTATATGAGCTTATATTTAGTAAAGGAGTAGACTCCCTCTGCTGCATCACTGCATTTCTATGTTCCTGCTCACTGTCAGCAGGAGAAACACAGTATTTGGTATCACAGATGTTTCACAGAATAAGAATTTTACTTGTTTGTAGCACACTGTAACAGGAAATCAGTGTTGCAAAAATTGGATGTTTTTTGTGGGACTCAAAGATATTCTTGAATGTTGCTAGTTGCAGTTGCTGCTTGCAGTTAGTTGCTTGCTGTTCAGTGGGACTGCTCTTCATCTAGTCCTGATGGACTAGAGCTGAGAGTCAGAGTAAAGTCTCTTTGCCAGTGTACTGACTACAGAATTACTGCCTTTGGAAATTTAAGACACGTGTTTTAAGGAAAAATTTAGGGTTAGGATTATCTGTATTAAGAGGAAAAAATACTTCTTGAAGGTGGAAGGAAGGTTCAAATGTGGAGCAAGCCAGAAGGTGCAGAGTTCATTCTGTAAAACTCCTGACAGTGCATTGCCAACAAACTACTAAGAATTTTCAGAAAACATTCACTCTCAACTGAGAGAGTCTTTCCAGTAACTAAAATCTGAGCACTTTTTGTTTTGTTTTTATCCTGATAAAAACAGTTGGTATAGCAGTTGGAGTTGTGGGTTGCTTAGGCAGTACAGCTTGCCTAAATTTAGGGGCTGCACTATATAACGGTTCACATTCAGAAGTTTAGTAGAGTCGATAAATAACATTTTCAATTACACTCCTTTAAAAGGGAAATAAATATGCCTTGTAATATGAAAGGAAAAAGTGTTCAGCCTACTAATCTCTGATTATTGTGAGCTTGGAAAGCTTTGCAGGCTGATAAACTAGAGGAATATGTACTTTATGTATTAGGAATGGGAGGGGGAAATTTGGTCTTCAGAGTACAGCTTGAAATAATTGCTTAAACTGCTTTGCATGGATTTGTTTTAATCTTTGTCATTAAACCTGTGAGGTTTTTCCTCAGGAAGACTTAAGAATTAAATCAAAATTAGGAAAAGGATGCTCAGGTGTACCTAAAAACAAATTAACAAATTGCAAGCCCATAATAGCTGTGTTTGGCTAGCACGAATATTTATGCCTCAGCAGGCAGTGCCAACGGAGAAATTTTTTTGATCACTTGGGATGTGATATTTGAAGACTTGTGATAATTTTCTCATGCAAAATGGCATTTCCAGCTAGCAGTGTTGTATTTATCCACCATCTCTTTTATTCTCTGTTGCAAGGATGGATTTATGTTATTTTAAGCCCTCAAATCAGAAGGTGTTTTTATCTTAATCTTCTGGCTGGTCCTAAAGCAATTCAAACATCTCAAAGGTGTAAAATAGAAAGTACTTTGCTCTCTGGGTTGTAAGGACATGCTGTACAGCATACAGTGTATCTCACTTCTCTCATTGTGTAGCATTCTCATTCAGTGGCAAGTGTGGAGAATGAACAGAGTAGCAATGGCATGGAACTCTGTTTTAGTCCAGCTCACTAACCTTCTTAGCTCTCTTGACTGGATGGTGTCTCTGCGCATTTTTGTTCAGTTTGGCTGTCAAACCCATTTAAACTATGAAGAAAATCCATTATGGCTAATGCTGCATCCACATAATCACTGATTATTATGCTTTTTGTCTGCATACTTTTTTTCTCTGAAAGAGAAGGAGGATACCTAGCAACCATTGTTCTGCATTCTGTAAATACCTCTTGGAATGTAAAGTTAACTTATTTCAGCAAGAGTGCTGCTCTTTCTTATGTGCACTGTTCAGGTTTCCATGTTAGCTATACTGGTTTGGGAACACTTGGAGCAGGTGGGTAATACTGTTTTGAGCTGTATTTCCTAAATTGCACCTACTTTGCCAGGGGGATCCAAGTGCAGTCTAGAAACCTGACATTTTGCATTCTCAAGCATCCTCTTGTCTGGTGGGACACACAAATGTTTCTGGAAGTAGCTGCTTTACTTTTTCTTGTAAATATATTTCAAGCTGCAAATTGCCAAATGTTTGTAGAAACCTTGTATGTTCTCTTATTTGTGTCATAAAGCAACAATTTCTAAGAAACTGGGTGTTTCTAAGAAAATTTTTATGTGTTCCCAACTCAGAAAGGTCCTTGCCTGTTTGTGATGATGAGCATGCTTATCTTGTCAGTAATCTTTCAGAAAACTGTTGATTTACAAAAAATTATCTGTCTTCCTGTTGCCTTATAGTACCTGATAGGGTTTGGGTTTTTAGATGTCACAGACTGCATAACTGCAGTCCAGCAGCAGTCCAGCCACAGCAGCACATACAACCATGCAAATTCACTGTTGAGAAATGACCGGGTTTCCTCTGACTCCGGAATGAGTCTTGTCCGCTGGCAAGATTGGCAGTCATCTTTTTCATTCAGACCTCAGTTTCCATTCAGGAAAGGATCTGGTTTGCTGTGGGAGCTGTGATGAATATAAGGCTCTTCTTAGCACAGTTGTGTCAAACTCTGAGTAGCAGAAGTTTGTAGAACAGAGATTTTGCATGTAGAGAGAACAAGAAAGGATAAACCTCCTGTTCTGAAGTGCTTCTTAATAGTCAGAAGAGGGAAAATTGGAAGGGGAGAGAAACTTGATTTTTGTGTCAGAGTTGGGTGTAAAATCTGATGTACACTAATCTGTTTTAGCTGGTAACTATAAATATTAGTGGAACAGATTTAGAGGACCTAAATGATCTGTTTTCTTCTTGGCTTGTTCTTACAGAACACATTTAGATACAGTATGGCCTAAAATTTCTTCAGGCAGTTTTTTGTTCTTCTGTCAGTATTGGTTACTGGGGCTTGCTGGAGCTGGCTGGCAGCTGGCAGTGCAGTCTTGTAGGGTGACTTGGACTTGGTTTTAGCATGTTCTATTTGAGGAGACCACACTTCAGTCCTCAGATCCCTTGCAGCATGTTCTTCAGGTTTTGCTGGGGTAGAAGCAGTTTGGGTGCCTTGTTTTTGATTAGGTGATGATCCCTAAACCCCATGTCTTCAACAGTCAACTTAGCTTGGCAATAAGTTAGAAGGAAATAAAAGTCTCTGTAGGGGTCTGAGTAATGCCTTTTAACACAGGAAGTGTGATGCCACATGCGACAGTGTCTTTGTTACATTTTTTGACAGGATAAATATCCTGATTTTATTAGAAGTGTGAGTGGGAACATGAACTTCAGTTTGGGAGTCTTAGTAATTATGGTTTGCCTTGAAATTAGAAATGCGACCAACAACTTGTTAGCAGATTACAGGCTACTCTGAGTTTTTAGCTCAGTATTACGTTGACCCTTACCCCCCAAACTTTCCCCACCTTTTTTGTTTTTAAAATAAACGTTTTCAGTCTGTTACAGCCGTAGTGTCAAACTCCAGCTCTGTTTACCAAGCAGTAAGATCCAATGGGACTTTTCTGTCATGTGGAATTTGATAAGGTTTTGTCTTTACAGTTGGTCACTATTCAGCTTTCAGAGAACTTTGTTTCTCTGAACTGGTTGGTTCCAACATGGCCCATTGGTTCTTCTATTCAGTGTTCAACCACATAAAAATCAGGCAGGTGATGAAATATTCCTTGCAGTTAGTATGAGTAGTTAGGAAAAAGCTTATTCAACAGTTGTGAAAAATGCTGGGCTATCTTTGGGAAGTATGAGTCAGTCATAGGTAGCATTAAAGGGCCAGAACTGATTCAATAAATGGAACACGAAACAGTCATTGAAGTTGAGTCCTGTTCCAATTTGTTTGAAGATATGACTGATGGCTTGTTGGCTGCAAGAGATGGGTATGTACATCTGACACTGTCACATGTCCCTGGTATTGAATTCATCACATGATTCATGTGATGACACTCAATTTCCTCACAGATGTATTTGTACTCTTTGGTCAGGCAGACTAACCCTGACAAAATGTGCAAGTAGTGAATGACACACAAAGAAATAGCATTTTATTTTGTCTGCACAGTTTTCTTTAAAGCTTTTTAGACTCCAGGGGTCTGGTAATATTTGTATAATTGACAGCTATTGCTATATTATTTGATTTTGTCTATTGAAGTTTAGAAACTTCAGTGTTTATCAATATTGTCTGTTTTTCTTCCTAAAAATCTTGGTCGGAGTATAGATGTCAGTAAGCTTGGCAGAAAATGAAGCCTCCAAGGTCAGCAAGATCAGCATTCTAGTCTAGATTCTTAAAAAGCCATGCGTGTTACCTTTTAGTGGTCATTGTTGCTGATCAGATTAGGAAAAGTGTCAACTTTTGACACTTTAAATCACAATTGTCTACCTCACCTACCCTGCTGAATTACGCTGGTAGATGGTGGAGAAAATCGTCATACCTAAGCCCACTCTAAATTAGAGTGTTTAAATTTTTCATAATATGAAGAGTTTAGTGTTGTGCTCACTGTTGTGAAATCCACAGGAGCTGTTACTTTCACTTGGAAAGTTTTTAGTGCATCCATGAAGGAAAACCAGGGCATTTAAGAAATCATAGATGTCATGGCCACCTTTTGATGTACAATTCTAAATTTGAACACTAAATGCTGTTTTTCAATTTAGTTGTCACTATTTTTACCTGGCTCTTTTTCTTTAATCTCATATCCATCTTCTCTTTCTGTTCTCCTGCTTTGATCTTTTAAAAACTATTTTTTGAAATAATTACAGGGTTTTCAATAAATTCGGTGTGTAATTTTGAAATATTTAGTACTGTAACCCCAAAACTCGGTGCTACACAAAAGTAGTAATTTAAAGCTGAAAATGGTCTTCCAGAATGGAACAAATCTGCAGTAGGCATTAATGTGCACGTTCTTTTTCTTTTTATCTTCATTAGTAAGAAAATGCATAGCCAATAACTTGCCATGCTGTTCACAGGTTACCCTTGTTTTGTATATGCTATGTGGCAGTAGGCTGCAGGACAGGTCTTTAATAGTACACAAGTGTTTGTATATTGAAGTGCCTGATGCCTACATTTTCTCCCAAGTGTCAAGAGTGATCAGTTTACCAATGGTTTCTTTACAAACGGGTATTCATGGCGTGATCCGTACAGAGATTTAAAATTTAAAATTTAGCTGCCTTCTGTGAATGGAATAATACTGGCCTGTTGTGTAAGAGATGACTGCTGGGCTAACTGAATAGCGCTGAGTTCTGAAAGTGCAAGTTCTGTCAGCTTTTTTTTTTTTGCATAGAGACTTTTCCGTAATGGAAACTGTTGTGGTGAAAACTATGCAAATATGCTATTAATAATTTATTGCATTAACTTCAGGCCCAGGAAGATGCTGAGAAGCTGCGTTCAGTTGTGATGCCTATGGAGAAAGAGATTGCAGTGCTAAAGGAGAAATTGACAGGAGCTGAAGAAAAAATAAAGGAGTTAGAAGCATCAAAGGTAAGGTGGAGCTGTACCAGTATCCTAATTTATGTCTTACATCATGTTATTTTGATGCAGATAAGCGAAGTCAAGCTTTTTAGTAGCTCAGATCACCTATTTAGCCTCATTTTTGTGTCTCTCAGCTGTGAGGGCTGTGATACATGTGTGTGAGATCTGTGCTCAGCTTAAATTGTGTGGCTTCAGATATGCTAGGAAAAAAAATAAATTGTTGCTTTGCGTCTTCCCATCTTTCTGGCTGTTGTTATCCTTGCAGCCAAAGGAAGGATTGCATTCTTTTAGTGGCCTTCCATGTAGCATTTCATTTTCTAATTATGGGCATAAAACTGAGGCAGTATCACCGGAATTTTTGCATCTGAAAATTTAAGCAAATCTCAGATTCATGGAAGGGAATACTGCTCATTGCTGCCAATGAGTCAATGTATCCGTAATTCCTGTATTCTTCAGCTGCATCAGAACCCCTATTGAACTTTCTTACCAACTGTGAGGAGTAAATAGTATCTACATCACTGTATGATGGTTGAATTTAATGTAGAGTTTTACACAGAAATGAAGAAGGATATCTTCTGTAAAAAATATTTTATCTTGGAAGTCGAATAGGCTGAAATTGCAAAATAACTTTTTCCATGTGAATCACAGAATCACAGAACATTAGGGATTGGAAGGGACCTTGAAAGATCACCTAGTCCAATCCCCCTGCCACAGCAGGATCATCTAGACCAAGTCGCACAGGAACATATCCAGGCGAGTTTTAAATGTCTTCAGAGAAGGAGACTCCATAACCCTCTGGGCAGCCCATTCCAAGTGCTTTGTCACTTTCACTTCTCATATTGATGTGGAACCTCTTGAGAATGTTTTTTGAGACGTAGAGCTAAATATCTCCTTTGTCTTCTGGGTAATTTTCATTCTTATTTAGCTAGACCCTCATCATTTGCTGGACTTTTGTCTTTTTTTCTGTTTTACCTTTTATTCCAGTGTAGAGGTTTGTCCGAGATATAGGAGAACAGTGTAATTAATTTAAGTGTCAAAAAAAAATGTAGCAAATTTAGAGTTCACTCTTGAGTTTGTTCCTTCTTCATAAGATCTTTCTGTTTTACAGGACACATTTTTGAGATTGAAGTGTTTCTAGGAATAGTAGTTCTTCAGGTAGTTCTGCTTTTTCTCTTGATGCAAATATGTCCTTTTCATTGCCAGAATGAATTTAGAGAATATGAGGAAATGTGAACCCTCTCTTGCCCTCAAAATCTTGCCTTTTTTAAATTTGTTTTTCATCTTTTCCTGAGAGTCATCTTTTTTGCTGAATTAGGTTATAAAAATCATAGGTCATTCTTGTTTCCCTCTTTCCTTCTAGGCCAGACCTGAGTAAAATTGATGGTATTTCAGGAGCACAAACTGTGTTGGTGTCTCTGTCAGTCGTCTCAAATTTGATCATGTCATTCTATGGGATGAGTAAAACACAAACACACTTCTCTGAAAGGGCTGCTCTCTGCAAGTCAGATTTCTCCATTTCAAAGGCTAAAAGCCAGCAGGTGCAAATAATACTCGGTGTTGTAAGCCAGGAGGAGCTGTGCCCATCATCAGTGGCAAGTTAAAGCCAAAGGGCTAACTCATACTCTTGGTTGGTGTCTGTGGGTCCTGTGCAGAGAGGAAGGTTAATGTAAGCTCTGTGCAGGGAGCCAGTTAGGAGTTGTGTGAAGGCTTTTATTTGCTTTGGATTCCTCACTCAGCAAATCATAAAACTGAATAGTGCCCTATGGAAGTATTTCAGCCCATGCCTTGCTCCAAGATGGGATCCATTTCTACAAGCACCATGTTTGACAAATGTTGACATAACCCTGTCCTAAAAGGTTCTTACTGGAGGTATGCAGTCTCTTCAGAACATTCACTCCAGTTCTTTTTTAGCCTTGCTATTTAAAAAATGAAGAAGAAAAAAGTACACTTCTTAAGTCCTTTTTGATGTAATTGCTTTTCGTTGACAGTTTCCTTTCTGTTTGCAGCAGTCTTATATCAGTTTGAACGTAGGGTTTTTTCCTGTCTGACCTCAAGTTTTCTTTTAGGTTTACCATCCTGGTTTGCTTCAGGCTTGCCTCATGGTCCTGTTTTCTGTTCTTACTCTGCTTTGAACTGTTTCCACATCCTACTTAGCTATAGGCTTATTAGCATTGATTAAAGGATTGCCTTACTGTCTGCTCTTAGATATTTGCCTCTTGACCGTCCCAGTGCTGTGTGGCTGCATTGTGATCCAACTGTTGCAACTATGATATACTGCTGTTTGGCATAGCAGAATTTTGGTGAATAATTTATTCAGAAATAAATGCAAGTACTGCTTGCGTGCTTGTACTTGAGAATTTGTGTTTTCCAGAAATAAAACTTCAACACCTGTACATTTCCCAAACAAGTGACACTGTAACTTCTAACAAGAAGGAAGTACCTGAGAGAATTCCCACACTGATATGGTACATTTTCAAGTCTGTTTTTATATTCAGGTTAAAGAATTGAATCATTATTTGGAAGCTGAAAAGTCATGTAGAACAGACTTAGAGATGTATGTAGCTGTTCTCAACACGCAAAAATCAGTCCTGCAAGAAGACGCAGAGAAGTTGAGGAAAGAGCTACATGAAGGTACTTAAATAATAACAACAGTAATAGTCCTTTTGATGCTCTTACATTAAAGATGCTAAACCCAACCCAGCTATTATTTCTTTTCTGATTTATTTTTTAAAGTGGAGTTAAAGGATTTGCGGATGGGGGTAAGAAGTAGTACTTTACATAAGTGGAAGTCCTTAAAATGTTTTCATAAAAGTTGAATGTGGAGTTTTTTTATGATAAGGAAAAACAGGGGAGGCATTGATTCTCATGAGGGATGCTATTGAATTTCTGCTAGCTCTTACAGTACTACAAGCTTCCTTTTCATTAAAGTGATTTTACCGGAGTCTTTTATGTGTGTACAATTCTGAGTATTATTTCCATAACATACTGACACTTGACCCCAAAGTGTGTCAATCCTGAATGCCTGTGACTATGTACAGAATTGCTGTAGAGGAATGAAAAATGGAACCTTCTGTTGAAATAGAGGGAAGTAGTAGACAGACTTTTGAAACCATCACTAAAAAAACCAGTTTGAATTCATGAATGGAATTAAAGTGTTAGTCTTTTAATTGGGGAATGCTAAACTGTTGGTAATACAGACCTAATCAGAAGCCAAGTTTGAGAATTTGAAAAATATCTTATTTCATGCTAAGTACTTGTTGAACAAAGACTAATTGTTCTTGATTAGAATAATAATGACTTTTATTAATGAAAATGCTTCTCTATGAAAAAGAGGTTAAAAAAATTCTAGTTCAGAACAACTTTTTCTATTTTTGAATAGTCTGCCATCTCTTAGAGCAAGAGCGACAGCAGCACAACCAGTTAAAACACACATGGCAGAAAGCCAATGACCAGTTCTTGGAGTCTCAGCGTTTGCTGATGAGGGATATGCAACGTATGGAAATTGTTCTGACCTCTGAGCAGCTTCGACAAGTTGAAGAACTGAAAAAAAAGGATCAGGTTACTTGTTGCCTCTTTTTTTTAAATACTATAGATCTAATGTGGTAGACCAGGTGTGGAAATCACGTATTTGAGTCAAGTTATTGAAGCGTGTGAATGTTTCAAAAAAATTACATCAGACAGCTTTAATAGAAATCTGTTTGAGTAACAGCTCATAGTTACAACAGACTCTTTGTTTTGTGTGTGTATGGGAATGCTAATGTATATAGTAACTTCAACAGTAAAGTTGCCAACTTTAGTTGTAGAAACAACTGTATGTAGTAACACATAGAAGGAATCTTAGAAGAAAAACAGTCACGTGTGACACAAAGCACATGGATTAAGGATGTCAGGGTGACATGTTTTGCTTCTTTCTAGGTTTTTCCAATAGAGGACCTAGCTCAGGCATAAATAAAAAGCTTCATAGTATTATGGAAGTATAGAAAATAATTTAAAATTAACTTAGTAACACCAATGATTCCGAACATGCTTTACGACTTCATGCTTTATGGTGTTTTGCTTTTGATTCTTTTTCTGTATGTTCTGTTCCGTTGTTTAGAGTAGTCAAGGCACTTCTTGTTTTCACGTTTTGGTTTAACGTTTATTCTTGTGTAATAGGTGTTAATGGAGCTGTTAGTGATGCAAATGTGTTATCAGATAAATGTGTTATCAGGTTCTACACAGTAGCCAGTGCAACAGTTATGTTCTTTCTTACTTAGTAATGTCTGTAATAAGAATTTTGAACTAGATAATACGTTATTTGAATAAAATTAGTCTAGATCAAGAATACGCCACTGAATTTGAAAAGTAAACTCTCCTTTAACTGTTTGGATGCCTTGTGAAATGAATGCTGTATTTTTAACCGAAGGAAGGCTTATGTGATAAATAGTGGAGTTGCAACCAAAATAATTTTTTCCGGTGTTGACTTTGTAGCTAACTTTATCATGAATGCTAGTGCTATGGCTACTACGGCAAAACTGAATCCTGCTTGTATGTGTTCTCTGTTACTCACTGATTTCTAGGAGGAAGATGATCAGCAAAGGCTTAGCAAAAGAAAGGAGCAGAAGCAAAAAGACTCAGATGATGAAGCGAAAGCTTCATGTTATCTGGCCCCTGAGGAAACCCTTACTCAGCTGTCTAATGAAGAGGTAAAACAATTGGTTAGTTAAAAGGAACTTTGAACACTTCTGCATTCCTCAGGAGATTGATGACAAGTGCAAGTGCAAACTCAATGCTCTCTATTCTCTGTAGCTTGTAATTATTATTCAGCAATAAAACTTTCTTGCTTTCGAAGTTGCACTTGAGTGTATAAATTGTAATTGGAAGATTGGAAGATCCTGAGAGATGCTGTTAAAAACTCTCATTTACATTTTACATGCTGGATGTTAATTGCTACTGAATTCTCTTCGGATGTATAACCGCAGTCTAGCACATCTGAATGTTCAGAATTAGACTAACTCTATTTGAATAGCCAGCATGTGTGTTGTAGCTGCTGTGTTAACTTGCTTGTTGAATTCTGTACTAGGCCTATACCAGTTAAACAGGTCTGAGATCACCAATTGTAAATTTAGCCAGTTGCTTAACGTGTGCAAATTAGTACAGTGTGTGTGTCTGTGTGTATTAAGCTACATCCAGCTGTGTGAGTTGAGGGTTGTGGCCACATCTGTTTAGCACCCAACCTGGTTTTGATTTTGTTGGGTTTTTTTGGCCAAGTCAGTAGCTGGGGCTCAGCAGCAAGTTTTTAAGTAAACTGCTTGAGCTATAATAGTAAACATGTTACAACAACCAGAAGAAGTGATGCTACAGCATATCATTTGGATGTTATAGGTAGTTGTACAAAGGGACAAGTTGGAATTGTATTTGAAATTTGTCAAAGCTTTTCCCTAGTGAGCACATGGTTTGGAACTTGGAAACACTATCAAGGTAGGCAGTTACTTACTCTCTTCTGCTGCATTTGGCTTGTTTATCTAATCATCTGACAAGTTCCACTTTGATTTTGCAAGTCAACGTAAGGACAAATAATAAAAACAAAGTAAGTTGCAGTGTGACCCAGTAGTTTGCCTGCTTTACTTATTCTTGTTGAGGAGAAAAAATATGTGTATATCCTTGAATCACTGATTTATAGCAGTTCGCAGTGAGGAAAGATGTTCACAATTCTAGTGGGACTCTAAGCTGGGTCTTTGTCCTACAGTAAGGATACAGCTTTTAGTTTCAAACACTGGAGTGTATGTTGACACTTCTCCATCCAGATGGAAAAATGAGATATGTTGATGGTTAACAAACTATTTTCTTCTGATCTTTTATCTTCTTTAATCTCAGTTCCTAAGTTACACATTAGTCCCTTAATCACAGCATTTAGTTAATCACAGAATCACAGAATGTCTTTGATTGGAAGAGACCTTCAAGATCATCTAGTCATGTCTTCAATCCAACACTGCAAGCTCACCACTAAACCATGTCCCTAAGTGCCAGCTTCACGTGCCATTTAAATACCTCCAGGGTAGCCCTGGCCAGGCTATTCCAATGTTTTGATAGCACTTTCAGTTAAAAGTTGTTTCCTAATATCCAGCCTAAGTCTCCCCTGGCACAGCCTGCATCCATTTCCTCTAGTCTTGTCACTTGGACAGGGAGAAGAGGCTGTCCCCCTCCTCACTCCAACGTCCTTTCAGGTAGTTGTTGAGAAGTCTCCCCTCAGCCTCCTCTTCTCCAGACAACTCCAGCTCCCTCAGCTGCTCCTTGCAGGACTTGTGCTCTAGGTCCTTCACAAGCCTTGTTGCCCTGTTCTGGACATGTTCCAACACTTCTATGTTGTTCTTATAGTGAGGGGCCCAGATCTGAACAAAATATTCAAGGCGTGCCCTCACTGCTGAGTTCAGGTGGATGATCACCTCCCTATCCTGATACAAGCCATGTTGCCATCGGCCCTCTTGGCCACCTCTGCACGCTGCTGACTCATATTTTGTTGACCATAAGCCAGTGCCCCCAGGTCCTTTTCCAATTTGCAGCTTTCCATCTACACAGTCCCAAGTCTGTCACCTACCATGGAGTTGTTACAACCAAAGTGCAGGACCCAGTGCTTGGCCTCGTTAAGCCTCATTAAGCCTCCGCTGCACTGATGTCAGACTGACAGGTCTGTAGTTCCCAGGTTTATCCTTTTGGCCCTTCTCATAGATGGGCGTCACATTTGCTAGTTTCCAGTGAACAGGGACCTCCCCAGTTAGCCAGG